>CM065590.1:449692929-449726344 GCA_033119425.1 Bufotes viridis
AATTTGATGGGCAGCAATAAATGACTAAGCTAAGCAAGTTTTAGGTAAAAAAAATATATATATTTCCTCATTTTCCTGGTTCTATAACAACAAACTCTGCCCCTCCTACTGCAAAGCTAAGGGAGTGGATTCAAGAGCTGCCCTGAGTGCTGGGAGAATCAACAGCAACTTGTATGTGTAGAACTACAAGTCCCAGCTGTATAATGACACTGCTTATACACACAGGATCTTCCCTCTACCTTCTTGTGCAATGCTTTCTCTAGTCTGTCAGCTCCTGTGCCCAGCATTGTCTCATCATTGCCTGCAGCTACCCACTCTGTGCAGCTGAAGGGGTTAAGAATCCTAAGAGAGAGCAGGCAGCCCGGCAGTGAAGGGGGGCATGGCCAGCACAGTGATTTCTCGTTTACAGGCTTGTGAAACCAACTTTATCAGAGCAGGGAGAGAAGCTGACATCACAGGTCATGTGACCCTCAGTCAAATCTGATAAACCACGCACTGCAGATAAAGTGAGTTAATTGTAAAGTTCTTATATTTGCCTTTTTTGTGCTGTTTATTAGACAGAATGTTGCAGGATATTTAATGTATTCCTGATGGGTGTTATAATGAGCTTGCTAAACGCATTTCAAGGGTATCTGACCTCTTCCTTTGTAGCCATATTTATAACAGAAAAAGGACTTCCTTTTTATACCCATCTAGGTTACCTCCAAAACCCGATATGGGTGTAATTGTAGGTTGCCTTCAAATCCCGGCATGGATCCAGCTCTAATTTTGTTACATTTAGTCCAACAAATGTTGTACAATTCAGATTTTATTAATTTGCATGAAAAAACGCACATGCGATTCCTGTGCGTTTTAAATCCGTTTTTCTTAATATGTGCGTTTTGTTCTCCACTTTCAAGGGTTTCTTGATTATTCCTACAAAACAAGGTAAAAAAACATAACATACATACTCAAGACTACATAAAAAACTATAAGGAATATATATCCCTTGCAGTAGGTGTAGAGTATTGAATGGGATCTGTATTTCCTATTAATATCCTTCATTTTGTTTTCTATTTTTGTTGTTTAATGTCTTTAATGCTCTCATTCGTGAGTTTGGGTGGAGGCCCTCCACCAAGGGGAGATCAGAATGATGGTAAAACAGCCGGACTCTGATGTCCCATCGGCGAAGGGCACCCACCCGGCTAATCTTAAAGGAAACCAAACAATTCAAAATCTGAATTAAGACCATCAGGGATTAATGTACTGAAATCATATATACGTCTGGCTTCTTGTCTCGACATATTTGCAATATGGTCTCCCCCTCTCCATTAAACTTCTACTTTTTCGAATCCCATGAATGTTAATTGACTTGGATCTTTATTAGGATGATACTTGAAATGCTTAGATAGAATGTTTTTCGTAACCGTTTCTGATTTTTTGTTATATGTTCAGAGATTGTAGATTTTAATAATCTTTTTGTTCTTCCAATATATTGCTTCTTACACCGACATTTGATTAAATACAATACATTGGATGTGTTGCAGGATAGAAAGATCTATTTCATAAGTAAAGGTATTACTTGTGGAGGAGGCCCTAACTGTTTTTTTGGGGGGAATTTAGTGCTTTTACAGTTATTGCATGTATTACATCTATAAAAAAATTTCATATTGAATAAATTCTGGGTGAATCCTTCTTTTGATTGTTTTGAGTTGTAAGTTTGGTGCCTTGGTGTATACAATGTTAGATCTATTAGCTAAAAATTGGCCTATAATTTTGAGTTTTACAATATGGTGCCAATGTTTTCTCATAATAGTCTCTATTTTTCTACGTTGGGCACTGTAAGGCAGGATAATCCCAATTTGATCTTCTTGTTCTGGATGTTTAGTCTTCTTCTTAATATCCTCTACTTTAAAAAAGAAATCCCTTTCCATATTCCTTACTTCAGTCAGTGATTTTTCAATGAGGTGGGCAGGATAATTTTTAGTAAGGAATTGTTCTTTCATGCATATTGCTTCCTGTTCAAAGTCTTCTTCAATCGTACAGTTCCTTTTTAACCGTCTGAACTGACCTTTGGGGATGTTTAACAGCCATCTGGGTAGATGGCAGCTAGAGTAGAGGATATGGCTGTTTCTTGTTTCCGGCTTTTGATAAGTGTGACATATTAACTGATCTTCTTGTGTTTTGATAATTAGATCCAAAAATTCTATTAGTCTTGTGCTAATATTGAAAGTACCGTTTTTTTTCGCCCCATAAGACGCACTTTTTCCCCCAAAAAATCGGGGGAAAGTGCCCCTGCGTCTTATGGGGCAAATGCTGACATTTTTACATCGCCAGCTGCGATGTATGCGCGAGCAGGGAGGGACTGGGAGGAGGAGCTGCGGGCCGGCAATTGCGACGGGGCCGGTGCAGTGACTGTACTCTGCCCCCCCCCCCCGCTCCAGTGCTGCACTATTGAAATATAAAATATGTACGGTAATTTCATTAAAAGTTCCTGTCCATGACCCTCACCCCTAATATTACCAAAACACGGCAGCTTGTTGAAAGCAGGCAGTCCGGGCGGCCGGCACGTCACTCACTGACGTTACGTGCCTGCGCCGCCTGCTTAATTCAGAGAGTAGGCAGCGCAGCCATGTGACATCAGTGAGTGACGTGCCGGCCGCCCTGCCTTACTGCCTGCTATCAACAAGCTGCCTTGTGTTGGTAATATTAGGGCTGGGGGGCATGGACAGGAACTTTTAATTAAATTAAATATTTTGTATTTCTATAGTGAGGGGGGGGGGCGGAGTACAGTCACTGCACCGGCCCCTCCGCAATTGCTGGCCCCCAGCTCCTCCTCCCAGTCCTTCCCAGCTCGCTCAGGTTTATGGGGGGAGGGAGTCTGTGGATGGCACTGTTATGGGATGGGGGATCTGTGGATGGCACTGTTATGGGGTGGGGATGGTGTCTGGATGACACACATATATAACAGTGCCACCCACAGTATCCTTCACAGATCCCCCCCATAACAGTATCCTTCACAGATCCCACCCATAACAGTGTCAGTCATAGATCCCCCCATAACAGTGCATCATCCACAGATCCCCCCATAACAGTGCGTCATCCCCAGATCTCCCCATAACAGTGTGTCATCCCCAGATCCCCCATAACAGTGTGTCATCCCCAGATCCCCCATAACAGTGTGTCATCCACAGATCCCCCATAACAGTGTCCTTCACAGATCCCCCCCATAACAGTGTCCTTCACAGATCCCCCCCCCATAACAGTGACATCCACAGATCCCCAGTAATAGTGCCATCCACAGATCCCGAGTAATAGTGCCATCCACAGACCACCATTAGTTCCAAAACCACCAAAAGCACACCTTTTGGTTAAAAATATATATATATATATTTCCTCCCCAGAAACCTAGGTGCGTCTTATGGGCCGGTGCGTCTTATAGGGCGAAAAATACGGTAACTTTTAGACTGTTCTAGTTCTGATTTATCTCTTCCAAGAATATTCCCAATTCGCTCTCTGTTTTCTGCCAAATGAAGATGATATCATCTATAAATCTACGCCAGAGCACTAGGTCCTCCCCCAATCTAAGCGCAATATGTTTTTGTTCCCATTGGGCCATAAATAAATTAGCATTACTGGGGGCGAACCTAGTGCCCATGGCAGTACCCTTTGTTTGAAGGTAGAAGTCCGACTCATAAGAAAAATATTTATGAGTCAGGATAAATTCAACTCCCTCAGCTATGTAGTCTATTTGTTCTGATTTGAATTGTCCATGTAATTTTTACAGTTTTTTTAGGGATTGTATTCCTTGTTTATGACTGATTATTGTGTACAAGGAGTTTACATCCAAATTACCCAGAATCCACTGTGGTTGATATTGAAGACTCTCAATATTATTTCAGTAGTGTCCTTGATGTATGAGAAGGTTTTCCTTACTGTCGGTTGTAGTAATTTGTCCAGATGCTGAGACAAATTAGATGTAAGGGATCCTATACCAAAATGATCGGCCTGAAGGAATGTGCTGTCTTGAACTTTGTGTAAGAACATTCTGTTATAACCAAATGTTTTGGGCAGCCGAGTATCTAACCGGAATTCCTTATCTTGTCCGTGTCAGCTAGTACGTGGAGCATGAAGGCCAGGATGTAACTGGGGAAAGTATGTTGTATGTGTCTCATTATGATTGGAGGCTATATTGATTGGAAAAAGATGATTGAATAATGAAAGGGCTTATAATGTCCTATAAAGGCTTGAACCTTATTATCAATAAACAGAGTGATTTTGATCATCATATGTGTCGTGTCTGATATGGTCATATTCACTCTCCTGGCGCCAGAAAAGACTTAATCCAAGCTGATTCATCTAGTCATCTGTAATTATCATCCTATCAATTTGGGGGCTCGAATCCGGGATCGAGAGGTCGTCCTCGGGTCTGGTGAGAAGTGACATCGATTTTTGTCCCCTGCCTGATCCGAGGGCACCGGCCACGTCTCGATCTACAATAGTAAGTACGGATGAACCTTATTTTAGACTAGAGAGCTACAGAAGCTGTGTCAGGGACACACGTAACACAACTCAGGGAGTTGTGCATAGATACAAAGAGGGGAGTGCACTCCAAAATATCTCTGTTCAGTGAACAGGGAAGTCAAAGCTTGGATTAACTCTTACATGTCAAATATGCATAGATGTTATAAGATCTTGTAGAAGTATAAGATTATCTGTTTGTATGAACTGCAGACTGGTTGGTAAGTGCACAGTCGCTCTTCATTGTTATTAATACTCTGTGAAATTGTGTTGAGTAAACTTGTATGCGTTGTGAGAATCGTTAGACGCCCCGGTACTCTGGCGATTCAAAACAGCGCTAGTCGTTAGGGATTCAGAGGAATATTCCTTATATCCAGCACAGCCAGCCCTGGGCAGATATTGTTCCAAATATTCTCTGAATACAACAATGGGAGGGCGGGGATCCAAGACTGATTACCCCAAACCTGAACCAGGTGAAACATGTAAAATTTATGTGTCAAGAGTTAGTCCTACCAACTACTATTTAGTAAACCCATGGGTAGGCAGCTTAGCAGGGTGGACTGAGACAATGGAGGCTGCTGATGGAAATATAGGCACACACACAGAATGGGATTGGAAAAAGGTAAAAACCATCTCAGAAATCCAACCAAACTCAGAGGCAGATAATTACATCTGTAACACACCCGATGGCATAAAAGAGATATGGACACAGGTACAGGAACACATGAGTGAAGTGTTCAAACAGAAGTCATCACTCCTTGTAGCAGTGCCATGTAAACAAAAATCTGCCGAGACTGTCACTGAATTCTGGAAACGATTCATGGATTGCTGGAAGCTGGAGGCCGGGTTACCTGTGCACCAGAATGACAGCTTAATCATTTCCACATTCATTAACAACCTGTCTGATAAACTGATCCTCACTGTGAAACAAAATGTTTCATCATGGACATCCGATAACACGAAGGACTTTGAGAAACATCTTTATGAAAAGCAAGCAGCTGGATGTTTTGATGTGAGGAAACTCCCAGCTACACACTTGTATGCAGGCACAAGAGGGAGGGGTAGAGGCAGACGCAGGGGGAGAGGTGGGCACTACAGGCAAGGAGACAGAGAACAGATCACAAACCCATATTCAAACACCAGCTGTTATAATTGTGGGCAGGAAGGACACTGGGCAAGGCAGTGCACGGCACCACGTAGAAACACATCAGTGCAGGTAGCACATAACCAACAACAGCCGAGACAGAACACACAGAACCAGCCCAGATTCCCTATTGACTGGAACAATCAGCAAGCCTACTGACTGGGCCCGGAGGGAGTCACCCCAACTTTCACACAGGTCACATCACACTGGAAAGACACGCCTATCATCTTACTTAAAGTAGCAGGAAGAAAAACAGGGTTTATGGTAGACAGCGGTGCCACCTCTAGTGTGTTAAACAAAGATTTGTACAAGGGACCTTTGATAGAGTCGGACCCCTCTACAGGATTTTAGGGCAATCAACAATCTCATTGTACCCGTAGTTCCAGACATCACCGCCCTGTTATCCTCCATCCCCGCAGAAGCTGCCTGGTTTAGTGTTATTGATTTGAAGAATGCCTTCTTCTCAATCCCAGTTAATAAGAGTACCAGACTACTATTTGTTTTTTTTTCTTTGAGGGACGGCAGCTAACCTGGGGCCGTATGCCACAGGGATATGCTGATTCACCTTTAGTGTACAGCATTGTCCTCCAAGCCACTTTGAAACCATGCCCCCCCAGGTTCGGTGCTGATACAATATGTGGACGATTTGTTACTGTGCAGTATGTCAGAGGAGGCCAATGTTACTGATGGTGTATCTTTGTTAAAATGGTTATCAGAATGTGGACACAAGGTGTCACGCAAGAAAATGCAATGGTGTAAAAAGCAAGTTAAGTACTTGGGCTTTGTCCTCACAGAAGGCGAAAGGCGGATCAGTCCGAAGCGAGTCCAGTCTGTAGCGGGACTGGTCACCCCAGACACCAAGAAGGAAATGCTGTCCTTCCTTGGTATGATAAATTATTGCAGACAATGGATCCCTGACTGTTCCTACTATGATAATATCCTGAGGCAAGCCACTCTGGAAGACAAACCAGAGCTCATAAGATGGTCTAAGGAAATGTTGAATGCTTTTGATATGTTAAAATGTTCTCTGATGTGTAGCCCAGGATTGGGCCTCCCTGACTATAAACTGCCATTCCACATGTTTGCGCGCCAAAATTGTAAAACCATGGCGGGGGTGCTAACACAAGAACATGGAGGCAAGTTGCGTCCTTGTGTTTTTTTCTCAAAGATAATGCCGGTATCCGTACAAGGCATGCCGGCATGTCTGCGTACTCTTGCGGCTTGTGCTATGATGGTGGAGCTCGCGACCCCCCTCACACTGGGGTACCCCACCATCCTACACACAACTCATGATGTAGTGGGGTTACTACAAGGCATACACACCCAACACATGTCAGCCCAGCGACTGTCAGGATATGAGATACTCTTGTTAAGTGATCCTTCCTTACAAATCAAATATGCCCCACATTCAGCAGTGCCAGCACCGATATTGAATGCACTCATAGGGCTAAAAGGAGAAGAAGACGCCCTGCCCGACGAACATGACTGCCTCAAAGTGTTAGAGTATGAGACTTCCCCCAGAATGGATTTGTCAGCGACGCCTGTGACAGGGGCACCTGAAGTATTTGTTGACGGCTCATGCTCACGCCCACTCAATACTGTCTTCTGCGCAGCCTATGCCATAGTCATGTTACCCGACATAGTGTTAGAAGCAAGACCAATACATGTCCAATCAGCCCAGGCTGCCGAACTAATTGCACTCACCAGAGCATGTACCCTACATACAGACAAACCAGTCACAATCTACACAGACAGTAGATATGCACATGGGGTAGTGTGGGATCATGGAGTAATATGGCAAAGGCGGGGGTTCACTGCTGCAGATGGGAAGAACATCTCTCATTCACTCCTCATTGATGATCTTTTAGCTGCCCTTAAACTACCCTCTAGCCTGGCCATAGTACATTGCAAAGCACACACACTGGGCAAGGATAGAGTGTCCCAGGGCAATGCTTTAGCTGACAAGATAGCGAAACAAGTAGTGAAAGAAAACCCCACTAGGATTCACAAAGATTCATGGGAAATGGCATGCCTCAAACCACCCTCTTTGGACACGGTCCAAATGATCACTGACCTGCAACGATATGCATCACAGGAAGAAGAGAAAGACTGGGTGTACCCTGTGTTGCAGAGAAATCCACAAACTGGATTGATCTGCAAAGAGGGGAAACCCTGTATACCGCAACATAGTGCTGCCCTCTTCATTGCTCATTTTTATGGTGTAGGACACAACAGCATACAAACTACAGTTTTACTCCTTGGTCAAAACTTTTACATCACCAACATGAATAAACTGGCAGCTGATTATGTAGGGAGATGTCTTACATGTTTGAGAAACAATCCAAACAACCCTCTTAAGATCCCACATCAGTGCCTGGACTACCCTACTACACCTTTTACCCATCTGCAGGTAGACTACACACATATCCCCCCCAAAAAAGGGTAAACTAGAATATGCATTGGTAATAGTAGACATGTTCTCAAAATGGCCAGAAGTATTCCCCACCAGAGCAGAGGATGCAAAAACAACAGCAAAAATACTCACCCAACAAATTATCCCTAGGTGGGGTTGCCCCTTGGTAATTGAGTCTGACCTAGGCCCAGCCTTCACAGAAAGGAGACATTGACCAGATTAGGGAGGAATACGTTACTCATCTTATCTGAATCCTTAGCAAAACTGAGGAAAAAGTTGCTTGTAAATCTCCCTGTCTTCCACAGGAACCCACGCACCCTTTCAGGTCCGGTGATATTGTGCTGGTGAAGATACTGAAAAAGGGGAAAAGACCGGGTGAATTTGCCTATAGTGCCCCCACCACCGTCGTGGCAGTAACCAGGACAGCAGTGCTGACAGAGCAATCGCCCACGTGGATCCACGCTACGCAAATAAAATTGGTAGAGAGGAACAAGGCAACCGAGAAGGAACGACAAGAAGGGGTACTAACGGAGGCAGACAGCCTTGACCCCCAACGAGATGACACAGTCGGAGAATTCCTTAAAATGGCTGAGACCTGCAGTTCTGATAATTGCAGCCTTATGCCTCCTAATAACTGTTCTGCGATCATGGGACAGACAGACGTACCTAACAACAGGATGCAGAGGGGAGGACAATCTGTGGAAGACAAAGAAAAATCTGTGGCTGTACCTGGCCAAGACCCTGAACCTAACTGATTTCTGTCTTCGAACCACCTTGTCTGCATCCGATATTCTAGACACCTGCCTGGTAGCAGTGCCCACTCCAGTGTCTATATGGACAGGGCTCCTGCGTTCCCAGTGGAATGACACTGATTTAGAAGAACATGATGTTAGATATGGACATGTGAATCCTTATTATGTCTGCTATAATTGCTCTACACATAGATATCTACAAGGTAATATGATCAGAATAATTACAGGTCTAGTCACAGCTGCAGAAGTATGCTAGAACTTCACTTGTGATGAAAAATTACTACCTCCTTGCATACAAGCAAAGCAACAAAATAAGACCAAACCAGATATTTGCCAACAGGGCGTAAGTAGTTGCAAAAAGATGATATCAGGAAGAAATATGCAATGTAATATCACAAAGATAGTGCCATCCTTAGACAAACATGTCCCCCTTCCAACAGGATGGGTGTTAGCATGCGGAAACTTTAGTGACATGTACATACCAGCATACATTACAGATGGACCCTGCACGATAGCTAGGTTAACATTAGGAATGATACCATTACTTCCTGCAACACGAACACGTTATACACGAGAATCTTCTGTGCAGTTACCGGAAGATTGTAATTATAATGTGAACCTTCTCTCAGAACTTAAGCCTGGCAATATCAATGGTAGGAGTACCAGGGTTAGCTGCATAGAACCACAAGACAATCTCAAGGCTTGCTCGCTTTATGGTAAAAGAAATAAATGTCACTAGGGCAATCTTGCAGGACACATTGCTAGATATACAGTCATATAAGAAGGCAATTCTGCAGAATAGGGCAACCATTGATTTTATAACAAGACACGGAGGCTTCGTATTGCTTTAACTCTCTTTACTGTTACCATAGCAGCAAAGAAAAAAGTTGATAATATATTCAGTAACCAGGGTAACAACTCCCCCCCTACAATATATAAAGGACCAGCAGCAGTAGATCTCCCTCTTTCTTTGCTGCTACTGTAGCAGATAAGTATTCTCCTTGGCTCTTATTGTATTATACCTGTAGTATTTTACTGTATTATTTTTTACTGTACACCTGTATTATTGCACTATAGTTTTCTATACGTTTTCCTTATTTTAGGTTTGGTTCATATATTTTTGGGGATTATTTTTGTTTTTCATTTCTAGCTTGGGATCCCCTGGTCCCGCAGTACTATCACTGAGGGATTTTTCTTCCCCTCTCTACCTTACCCGGACCGCTTCTCCTGCGGTTTTTCTTCTCTCCCCCCTTGATCTTACTGCACCTTATTTTGGTTTCTCATCCTCCATTTCTCTTGCCTAGGCAGCTCGCTTTCCGCGCCTCACCGCCCGAATTCTCGCGAGTAACGAGATTTCGGGCGCCATCTTGACCTTTCTTGCCCGCGATTCTTCCCGCGCCTGCTGCGAGTCTTGACGCGCTGACGTCATAGTCTCGCGGCATCGGGCGCGCCCCCCCCTTCTCTTTTCCATCTTTACTACACGGCCTCCCTGAGACTGACGCTGTCACGTCATAGTCTTCCGCTACTTTCGGCGGCCGTTTTCTCTCCTTGCTGTACCAGGCACGTCCCTCATTGCCTCCAGGTGCCGGTCAGCGTTTGTTTCCACCTTCGCCTTCAGTGCTCGTTAGGGTGAGTCTCTTTCCATTCACCTTCCCCTCTTCATTCCTGGCCACCAGTTTTCCCTCATGAATTTTTCTTGTTTTCTTTTGCAGGTCCTTTTTTCTCCTCATCCCTACTTTTACATCCAAATTCAGTGGTCAGGGGTGATTAACTCCAGCCACTACAATGTCTGTATGCAGCTCACATACTACCCAGGGCCAGGACGCTGTTCCTCCTGCTCAGCGCTCCCCATCTGTAGATAGCTTACTGCAGGCCCCTACCTCTGAGATCAATGCTGCTTTACTGCAGCAATCTATCTCAAACGCCATTATTTCAGCTATGGGTTCGGTTTCTTCAGCCCTAACCCACTCCATCTCGCAAGCCATTTGTTCCCAGTCAAACACCCTTACCCGGGGTGCAGGGTCTAGTACCCATTTGCCCTCTGCCTCCAGAACCACCTTGACTGATGGTGTGCTGCCATCCATAGAATCCGCGGTCGCTCCGCGAAAGAGAGCCTGCCCGCGCCAGGCAGAACATACACGCGCGTGGAAATCGGCCAGGAATCAGCCTGAGCCCTTATCTGATTCTGACCCAGAATCAATAGAGGAGGCGTATGATGAGTCCTGTAACGACTCTAATGAGGAATTGGCTAATGTGGCTGTTGATCTACCAAGCCATACCGCACCCACCAAGCCCATGCCTACTCCAGCGACCCCACTTGAGGTCCTCTCTGACCAGCCGGATGTCCTGTTGGACTCTTTAGGCGCACCCCTGTTTAACCCCGAGGAGCTGCACCACCCGCGTTCCGCGGAGTGGATGCCCGCATCTCCCGTGGCTCATTATATAGAGTCCAAGATCCGTACTCCCTTGAGTAAGGAATCTAGAAATAAGCTACGGGCAGAGTGTCCCAGACCTGTTATTCCCCACAAAGTCTGCGACACCCCCATCGTAGACCCCAAGATGGCTCAGTTTTTGGCGAAAACGGGGTTCAACCCCAAAAAAGGCCTTGACTCGGCTCTTAAAGCCGTCCAGGATAAACTCCTGGACTTGACGGGTCCGTTAGCAAAGATATTTGATATGGCGGAATCCGCCAAAGCAGAAGGGAGATCTGTGGATCCCGTGGAACTGGCCGGATGGGTACAAAGGACCATCTGCATCACTGGAAGTGTCAATACTTCTCTGGCCATCGAGCGGCGTAAAGCCATCTTGATGAAGGTGGACCCTAAGTTGTCCAACCTCTCTCTCTCAGAAGCAGGCAAAGACGCCCAGGGGCTTTTATTTGGAGACTCTTTTATTAAAGAGTTAGGGAAGTATGTCGGTGCGTTTACAGCACTCGATAAAGCCCAGACATCCATGAGAAAAGTATTTGGCAATCGTTTTTCTGGACGGGCCGGCAGTTCAAGGGGCCGACTGCCCGGCCGTTCTAACTACTACGCCCGAGGTTCGGGCCGAGGCTCCTTTACACACAGGTCCTCTCTCCAAGACCAAAAATTCCAGCCGGCTTTCTTTCCATCCCGCGGTTTCGCAGGCCGATCCCGAGGTTTCCGTGGAACTCCCAGCAACAGACGCCCTACAGGTAAGCCCACTAAGGTTTCCTCCTGTTTTTTCTCCAAATTATGTCGGGGGCAGACTCCGTCTCTGTTTACATGCTTGGTCAGAAATTACTTCGGACCCTTGGGTCCTCAACACGGTACAAGGTTTCTCCATAGACCTAGCTGCCTCTCCCACGCTCTTACCGACTCCCCCGACTGCTTGCCCTTCCAGGGCTCATCAGAATCTGCTTCACACAGAGCTCCAAGCTCTATTCCACAAGGGCGCAATAGAACGGGCCGACTCCACCTTCGGGGGAGTTCTGAGCAATGTATTTCTGGTGAAAAAGAAAGGCGGTCAAATGCGCCCAGTTATCAATCTAAAGGCTCTCAATTCCTTGGTCCAGTACCGCCATTTCAAGATGGAAGGGATCCATCTATTACGAGACATGCTCCTGCCAGGCGATCTCCTTGTCAAATTAGATCTCAAGGATGCTTACTTAACGATCCCTGTCGCCCAGTCATCCAGAGATCTGCTCCGTTTCCGTTGGGGATCGGAAATATGGAGGTTCACTTGCCTCCCATTCGGCCTGTCGTCAGCCCCTTGGTGCTTCACCAAGGTCATGCGCCCGGTGGTTGCATGGTTACGCGGAAGAGGGGTGAGGATGATCATTTATCTAGACGACATCCTCATAATGGCTCAGTCCGCTTCCCTTCTTCTGTCCCATCTACGTATGACGTCCGATCTTCTTTGCAGATTGGGTTTCCTCATAAACCACGAGAAGTCATGTCGGACTCCGTCCACATCGATAGAATTTCTGGGGTTTACTATAGACTCCGCTTTGCTCACACTCAGCCTCCCCTTGTCCAAAATCCGGGCCATCCGAAAGGAACTACGACATGCCCTCTCTCGCCCGCACCTCTCTCTCAGGCATTTGGCGCGTCTCATCGGCCTCCTTGCTTCTTCCATACAGGCAATCTTTCCAGCCCCTCTCCACTATCGGGCCTTGCAGCGCCTCAAGATCTATCATCTCCGGGCGGGGGCCTCTTATGCCGACACGATCTCCCTGGACGGGGAGACCCGGGACGAATTGAAATGGTGGATTCAGAATCTTGCTGTGTGGAACGGCAAGGCCATTTTCGGCCCACAGCCAGACATGATCATAGAGTCCGACGCCAGTTTGTCAGGTTGGGGCGCACACTGCGAGGGTGTCTCTACAGGGGGGCCGTGGTCTCCAGCGGAGTCCAGACTCCACATCAATGGTCTGGAGCTTCTGGCGGGTTCTCTGGCAATCTGCAGCTTTACCAACGGCACTGTCACTTCTTGCATCAGGTTACGGATGGACAATGTGTCCGCAGTCCGATACGTCAATGGTATGGGCGGAACCCGTTCTTCTGCCCTTACCAGTCTCGCGAAGGATCTGTGGGAGTTCTGCCTTTCGAGAGGCATTGTGGTGCTCGCGGAACACTTACCGGGCTTGCACAACAATCTGGCAGACTGGAATTCACGCTATCTCGTGGATTCCAGCGATTGGATGCTAGATGCGGACGTGTTCGATTCTTTGTCATCTCACTGGGGTCTCCCATCTGTAGACCTTTTTGCTTCCCGACTGAACGCCCAAGTTCCCAGATTCTTCAGTTGGCGTCCGGACCCTCTGGCGGAGGCAGTCGATGCCTTCCTTCAACCTTGGACCGGTTCGCTGATGTACGCATTCCCACCATTCGCGCTGATTTCTCGGACCCTCCTGCAAGTCCGCCGCCAGGCGGCGGAGCTGATACTAGTCTTGCCCCTGTGGAGGTCGCAGCCTTGGTTTCCCCAGGCGTTGGACCTTCTAATCGATTTTCCACTTCTTCTTCCTTCTCATCCCTCGCTCCTCCTGAATCCCGCGGGGGAGTCTCATCCCCTTCTGAGCTCCGGTTCTCTTCAGTTGTTCGCCTGCAGAATCTCAGGCTCCCCGAGAGCGTGTCGGGAATTTCAGGCACGACTGCGTTCCTATTGGAGAGCTCGTGGGCGCCAGGTACCCGACGCGCTTACCGAGCCGCCTGGGACTGTTGGTCTCGTTGGTGTGGGGAACATGATGTGGATCCCGTTCGGGCCCCTATAAACTCGGTCCTTACATTTCTATCTTCGCTCTACGAGGCAGGTAAAGCATATCGTACGATAAATTTGTACAGATCCGCGATTTCTTCAGGCCACATCGGTTGGGACGGCAACCCTGCGGGTCAACACCCTCTGATTTGTCGTTTATTGCGAGGTTCCCGTCTGTCTCGTCCACCTCGTCCCCGTTTTTCTTCTACCTGGGATGTGAACATTGTCTTAACTTTTCTGTCCTCTTGGCTTACCAATGCGGAACTTTCCCTCCGCCAGCTTTCTGCCAAGCTGGTTACTCTATTTTGCTTAATCTCTTGCAAAAGAGTTTCGGATGTACGGGCCCTTGATCACGACGCCCGTTATTTTACCTCAGAAGGCGTCCTTTACAATATCGCCAGACGTACCAAAACAAGTATCCGTTCGGTTTTGTACCCGTATTTTCCTCATTCTCCACAGCTCTGTCCAGTGGCCTGTTTGCGCGAGTACGAATCTCGCACTTCGACCTTACGTTCTCATGACCATCCTAATCTATTCATCTCCTTTCGTCGACCGCACGCTCCGGTCACCAGTATTACTCTGTCCCGCTGGGTTAAGTGGGTTCTGGCTCTTGCGGGTGTGGACACTGAGATTTTTTCGGCACACTCAGTCCGCAGCGCTTCAGCCACTTCTATGTCGGTTTCCGGAGCACGTCTTGAAGATGTTATGCGATTGGCTGACTGGTCTCGTCCTTCCACGTTTAGGGAATTTTACTTCAGACCTCAGTCTCATATTTTTTCATCCGTGATATCCCAGCTTTAAACTTGCAATACGAAGCCTCAGTGTCTTGTTATAAAATTACATGATTTTCCTATTTCATGACGTAAAGTCATGATTTTATTAAAGACACGGAGGCGAGTATTGCCCACCCGTACTACTTGTCCCCCCCTTGGGTTTTTTTTGTTATGCCAAAATTTTCATTGATGTTTGCCTGTTTATAATATTTTTATACATAGCAACCTGATTGAGCTTTTTTCCTGTCATTCTGTTTTCTTCTTTTTCTTTTCCAGGTTGAGGATTTCTACAATTTCCGGTTTATAGTTTCTGGTTGTTCCCGTTGCGTTGGTTGACGCTCCGTCCTTGGACCGTTATGTTGCTGTTGGCACTACGGAGTTCGGAGTTACGGTTATTTTCGGTGCTGTGTTGCAGAAAGAAAGAGGAAGATCTACTGCTGCTGGTCCTTTATATATTGTAGGGGGGTGGAGTTGTTACCCTGGTTACTGAATATATTATCAACTTTTTTCTTTGCTGCTATGGTAACAGTAAAGAGAGTTAAAGCAATACTCGCCTCCGTGTCTTTAATAAAATCATGACTTTACGTCATGAAATAGGAAAATCATGTAATTATCTGCTATTTCAACATGGTATAGGGTGCTCTGCTTTTTCAGGTATGTGCTGTTTTAATTTGTCAGATCATTCCCCAGGGATAAAGGATTAGATGGGCCAATTAGAAGAAATGATAAAACACATAAAACAAGACATTAATCAAGGATGGTGGGATTGGCTTTTTAGCTGGATACCTGACTTTGGTCAAATCCGATATGTATTAGGAGTGGTATTTGCTATCATCGCTATAATGATATGCTTATGTTGCTGTGTACAATGCGTGCCATCGCTTCTTTCCACATGTAAAAGTTTCACTGAAAAGAGGGTGCGCTCGACGTCTTATTACACTCCAGTGCTCACAGGTGAGATGAACAATACCCCACCAAGACCTGAAGAATATACCCCAGAGGCTTATATGGAATACCTAAGAACTTATAGGCAAAAGAGGGTCAAGGAGAACCATATAATATGAATATAAGGTTCTAAGAGGGGATTGAAGGAATGTGCTGTCTTGAACTTTGTGTAAGAACATTCTGTCGTAACTAAATGTTTTGGGCAGCCGAGTATCTAACCGGAATTCCTTATCTTGTCCGTGTCAGCTGGTACGTGGAGCATGAAGGCCAGGATGTAACTGGGGAAAGTATGTTGTATGACGGTATGTGTCTCATTATGATTGGAGGCTATATTGTTTGGAAAAAGATGATTGAATAATGAAAGAGCGTATAATGTCCTATAAAGGCTTGAACCTTATTATCAATAAACAGAGTGATTTTGATCATCATATGTGTCGTGGCTGATATGGTCATTCACTCTCCTGGTGCCAGAAAAGACTTAATCCAAGCTGATTCATCTAGTCATCTGTAATTATCATCCTATCATCCCCCGCTATACCCGGGGGATTTGTTGGATCTTTGTAAATTTTCGGGATACAGTAAAAGATCGGTAGCTCTCTAAACACCTCCATCATTGATCTTTCCTTAGATCTGTCCATGTTTGTGGTTAGGTCTTCAAAGGAGAAAGCTTCCATTCGCTAGCGTTGATTTTCTATATAGTTCCAGATGTCTATAGTTGCAGAAAGGGGGATAGAGGGTGAGCCACTATAATATTTATCTCCTATGATTAAATAAATACATAAATAAATTCATCAATACAGAAATATGTTTCAAAATTGATAAATAAATAGATAAAAATATTCATCCCTAAATAAATAAATACATTTATCCAGAAATACATACAGAAGTTAAAAATCAACGATGTTTGGGAGGGAGAGCCAAGGAGAGGGATTGATAAGGGACTCTTCAGTGCCCTGAACCAACGGCGGGGCCAAGAAGTCGCTGCCGATCCAGAACTCGTTCATTTTGATAAATGTCAGTCTTTCCACGGAGTCTGTGGACAGACGGGTCTGCTTGTCGGTGACCACCCCACCTGCCGCACTGAATGTCCGCTCAGACAGTACGCTGGAGGGGGGGCAAGACAGTACTTCCAGCGCATACTGAGCGAGCTCATGGCAGGTGTCCAGCCTGGCAACCCAGTACTCCATGGGGTTGTCGGTGCTCATGCTGTCTGCCACCATGCGGGCCAGCCGCTGGTGGTAACTGCTGCTACTGGATCGCGCAGACTGGTAGAACGGCCTCATCTCACCCATAAGATCACCAATTCAGCTGGAGCTGCTTGGGCCAGCTGGGTGAGATGAGTGGGCAGAACTGGAGCGTGAAGCTAAAGGTTTGCCTCCTCCAGCCAGAGGATTAGACATGCCCACAGGTTATTCATACGGGCATCCCTCCGGCTGAATGAGATGAACTGCTCCAGTTTAACCTTGCAGCGAGGGTCTAGAAGGGTGGCCAACCAAAAATCATCCCTCTCTTTAATTCTCTTGATCTGGGGGTCCCTCTTGAGGCATCGCAGCATGTGGGCAGCCATGGGGAAGAGTATAGCCCACTGAGGCAAAAAAGGAAAATAAAATATACACGACAAAAAATGCTGACTCTAAGGCCTCTTTCAGACGGGCGTTGCGGGTGCACTCCGTCAAACAGTGCGGGTGCGTTGCGGGAATTGCCGCGATTTTTCCCTGCGAGTGCAAAGCGCTGTCATGCGTTTTGCACGCGCGGGAGAAAAATCGGCACTTTTGGTACCCAGACCCGAACCTGCACTTCTTCACAGAAGTGCATGTTTGGGTCAGAAATTGTCCCGCTGGTATTATTTCACATTATAACATAGTTATAATGTAAAATAATATCCTTGGCCATCTCCCTAATGTTGAACCCGGTGCAGAATGGGTTAAAAATAATAAACTAATAATTACTTACCTATTCCATTTGATCGCGAAGCCCGGCCTCCTCTCCGTTAGCTTGAAAGATGTAAAGGACCTGTAATGATGTCACAGCATCACATGGCCCAATCACCTGCTCCATCACTATGGTGATGGAGCATGTGATTGGTCCATGTGACCACGTGACATCATCCAAGGTCCTTAAGCACTATCCACAGCCTGAGGATAGTGATTATGACCTTGGATGATGTCACATGGTCACATGGACCATCACATGCCCATCACCATAGTGATGGAGCAGGTGATTGGGCCATGTGATGTGACGTCATCACAGGTCCTTTAGATCATCGATGCTGCAGGGAAAGAGAGGACAGATCGCGACTACGCGATCAAGTGGCTAAGGTAAGTTAACTTTTATTATTTTTAACCCCTTCCTCATCATTTAATAATGCATTCTTTATTAAGAATGCTATTATTTCCCTTATAACCATGTTATAAGGGGAAATAATAGAGATTGGGTCCCGTTGCTAAGCAACAATGCGGGAAAATCGCAACGCATCCGCACTTGGTTGCGGATGCTTGCGATTTTCCCGCATCCCCATTCACTTCTATGGGGCCTGCGTTGCGTGAAAAACGCAGAATATAGAACATGCTGCGATTTTCACGCAACGCAGAAGTGATGCGTGAAAATCACCGCTCATGTGCACAGCCCCATAGAAATGAATGGGTCCGGATTCAGTGCGGGTGCAATGCGTCCTCCTCACGCATTGCACCCGCGCGGAAAACTCGCCCGTGTGAAAGGGGCCTAAGGCTTTTTTCACACGAGCGTGACGGATTGGCTCCGGATGTGTTCAGGGTGCGTTCAGGGAAACTCACACCATTCTGCAAGTAAATTCAGTCAGTTTTCTCTGCGATTGCATTCAGTTTTTTCCACGCGGGTGCAATGCGCTTTGATGTGTTTTTCACGCACGTGATAAAAAACTGAAGGTTTACAAACAACATCTCTTAGCAACCATCAGTGAAAAACGCACTACATCCGCACTTGTTTGCGGATTCAATGCGTTTTTCATGCAGCCCCATTCACTTCTATGGAGGCAGGGCTGCGTGAAAAACTGAGAATATTGAACATGCTGCGATTTTCACACAACCACAAGAAACCCTAAAACACTAACCCTAAGACACAGAAAAATACTTTTTTTGTTGTTTTTTTAACTGAAAAAAGACGCTGACACTAATCAATAACCACAAGAAACCCCTAAACACAGAAAAATACTTTTTTTTATTTTTTTCACTAACAAAAGACGCTGACACTAATCAAAACACACACAAAACCCTTAAACAGTAAAACACAGAAAAAAAAATATTATTTTTTTTGTCACAGATTAAACAAACAGCAAAAGCCTACACTGTACTATATCGCTATCTAACCTACACTACACCCTGCACTGGAACCTATCAGCTACACTATTCACTCACTAACCTACACTATCTACCACTAACTATCTGGATTATATATATGAGGTATCAGATATAATATGACACAGGAATTCAGCAAAGCACAAGTATCACAATCCTCTCTCTCTCACAACTGCATGAAACAGCACAAAATGGCTGCTGGTTCTTATATAGTAAAGGGTAGGCAACATTCCTATTGGTTGCTAGGGCTGTTGCTAAGCTGTGACAAAGACATTGCAGCCTTCTTATTGGCCCACAAGCTAGAAGCAGGGAGGGATCATGTGTACTGTGTAAAAATAAAAACGAATATTCGAATTTACGAATATATAGAGCTATATTCTAAATATTCGCGAATTCTAGAAGTGCTGATATTCTCAATTAAAATTCGCAATATGAATATAGTCGCTCAACACTGCTTGTATACATATTAACATCTTGTAATTGGTATTACTTTTTATAATAATAATCTTTATTTATATAGCGCCAACATATTCTGCAACGCTTTATAGTTCAGAGGTTCATGTATAAAAAGTCATAAAGAGAATAGCAACAGACAAATCAATAATTAGAACAAGATAAATGAGGGCCTTGCTCACAAGAGCTTACAATCTACATTTTATACTTCAATCTAAAGTCTACATTTTATACTTAACCACTTCCACACCGGGCTACTCTCCTAACAGTCCAGACGTACTGCACATGAAGTGCTGTTTTTTTGTCTTTTTTTGTTTCTGTATATCTCTATATATGACAGCTGCCCCAGCACACTCAGCTTTGCTATATTTCTATATATGACTAGTGTTGATCGAACAGTTGGAGCATAGTTCGGGTTCGTACCGAATTTTGGGGTGTTCGGGACCCGGACCCGGACATTTTCAAAAAAGTTCGGATTCGGGTCCGTTGTTCGGCGATTTCTTCCCACTTTCTGAAGGGCTGCACAGCAGCCAATCAGCTAGCGTTTTACTTCTTGCCCTAAGAAGCCATCACAGCCATGCCTACTAATGGCGTGGCTGTGATTGGCCAAGTGCAGCATGTGACCAAGCCTCTATTTAAGCTGGAGTCACATAGCGCCGCACGTCACACTGCTCTGATTAGTGTAGGGAGAGGACGCAGCTTCTGTGAGGGCGAGATTAGGCAGGGAAAAGTCAGCAAAAGCACCTAATGAAGTGATCGATCTACAGCTGTGAATCATTCAACTTCTGCTAGTTAATTGCTCACTGGTTTTTAGGCTGCACAGAGCGTTTTTCTGTCACCATTATGTGTCTTGTGGTGCACCAGCACAAGCTGCCACCAAGTCCATCAATCCATCAATACTATTTTTATTTTTTTTGCTCTATCCTACATTGGCTGTGCTTATTGTCACCCCTAGAAACTCAGAATAAAAATTTCTATATTTTATTAAGGGGTTAAATTCAATTGACAAAATAGCAATCCCCTAAATCTGGTGTTCCAGCTGTGGCTAGCCAAGTGTAATACTGTCTGCTGTTTGGCAAAGGATAGATAATTTTCTGTGGTGAAATTCAATAGCCAAAATAGCAATCCCCTAAATCTGGTGTCCCAGCAGTGGCTGGCAAAGTATAATAGTGTCCGGCAAAGGATATATTTTGTTCTGGGGTGAAATTCAATAGCCAAAATAGCAATACCGTAAATCTTTGGTTTCAGCTGTGGCTGGCCAAGTTTTATAGTGTCCGGCAAAGGATAGATAATTTTCTGGGGTGAAATTCAATTGCCAAAATAGCAATACCGAAAATCTGGTGTTCCAGCTGTGACTGGACAAGTTTTATAGTGTCCATCATAGGATATATTATTCTCTGCTGTGAAATTCAGTTGCAAAAATAGAAATACCGTAAATCTGGTGTTCTAGCTTTGACTGGACAAGTTTAATAGTGCCCGGAAAAGGATTTATTATTTTCTGGGGTGAAATTCAGTTGCCAAAATAGCAATACCATAAATCAGTGGTTTCAGCTGTGGCTGGCCAAGTTTAATAGTGTACGGCAAAGGTAATATTTTTTTCTGGGGTGAAATTCAATTGCCAAAATAGCAATACTGTAAATCTGGAGTTCCAGCTGTGACTGGACAAGTTTCATAGTGTCCGTCATAGGATATATTATTCTCTGCAGTGAAATTCAGTTGCAAAAATAGAAATACCGTAAATCTGGTGTTCCAGCTGTGACTGGACAAGTTTAATAGTGTCCGGCAAAGGATTTATTATTTTCTGGGGTGAAATTCAGTTGTAAAAATAGCAATACCATAAATCAGTGGTTTCAGCTGTGGCTGGCCAAGTTTAATAGTTTCCGGCAAAGGATATATTTTGTTCTGGGGTGAAATTCAATTGCCAAAATAGCAATACCATAAATCAGTGGTTTCAGCTGTGGCTGGCCAAGTTTAATAGTGTACGGCAAAGGATATATATTTTTCTGGGGTGAAATTCAATTGCTAAAATAGAAATACCCTGAATCTGGTGTTCCAGCAGTTGCATGCCTAGTTTAAATCAGTCTGTAAAAGGGTATATTTATTTCTGGGTTAAAATTTATTGCCAAAATAGCAATACCCTGAATCTGGTGTTCCAGCAGTTGCAGGCCTAGTTTAAATCAGTCTGTAAAAGGGTATATTTGTTTCTGGGTTAAAATGTATTGCCAAAATAGCAATACCCTGAATCTGGTGTTCCAGCTGTTGCAGGCCTAGTTTAAATCAGTCTGTAAAAGGGTATATTTTTTTCTGGGTTGAAATTTATTGCCAAAATAGCAATACCCTGAATCTGGTGTTCCAGCTGTTGCAGGCCTAGTTTAAATCTGTCTGTAATAGGGTATATTTTTTTCTGGAGTGAAATTTAATTGCCAAAATAGCAATACCCTGAATCTGGTGTTCCAGCTGTTGCAGGCCTAGTTAAAATCTGTCCGTAAAAGGGTATATTTTTTTCTGGAGTGAAATTCAGTTGGCAAAATAGAAATACAGTAAATCTGGTGTTCCAGCTATGATGGACAAGTTTAATAGTATCCGTCAAAGGATAGATTTTGTTCTGGGGTGAAATTCAATTGCCAATATGGCAATACCGTGAATCTGGTGTTCCAGCTGTTGCAGGCCAAGTGTTAATTTGTCCGTAAAAGGGTATATTACACTCAAGGTGTATATGCAAGTGCTGAGAGGGTCATCCTCATTAACTTCACACGCTACCGTGCATCTCCCATTGTATGTCTGTCCGTTAAAGGGTATATTACACAAAGTGTTAAAATACAATTGCTGAAGGCATAATCCTATATATTTTTTAACACGCTACTGTGCATCTCCAAGTGTAAATCTGTCCATAAAAGGATACCTTTCATCCAGGGCCAAAATACTAGGCCTACAATTGATATTCCCCTAAATCAGTGGTTACTGCTGTGCTTGGATTAGTGTAATACGGTACATAAATAAATAGGCAGATAGTGTTAGGTGCCTGTAAAAAAGGCCTGAAAAACCCTGAATTTGAAATCAATACATTGGGCCAAATATTTTTTTTCTTATTGTGGTACTTGGTGAACAGTAACAATAAGGAAAACATCTAGTAAGGGACGTGGACGCGGTCGTGGTGGTGTTAGTGGACCCTCTGGTGCTGGGAGAGGACGTGGCCATTCTGTCACAGCCACATGTCCTAGTGAACCAACTACCTCAGGTTCCAGTACCCGCCAGAATTTACAGCGATATTTGGTGGGGCCCAATGCCGTTCTAAGGATGGTAAGGCCTGAGCAGGTACAGGCGCTAGTCAATTGGGTGGCCGACAGTGGATCCAGCACGTTAACAACAACTTTCTGCAGAAAGCGCACAGGTGGCGCCTAAAAACCAAGCCTATCAGTCTGTCACATCACCCCCATGCATATCAGGAAAACTGTCTGAGCCTCAAGTTATGCTACAGTCTCTTATGCAGTTTGAAGATTCTGCTGGCAGGGTTTCCCAAGGGAATACACCTAGCCCTTCCCCAGTGGTGGAAGACAAAGAATGCACTGATGCACAACCACTGATGTTTCCTGATGATGAGGACATGGGAATACCACCTCATCAGATGCCAACTGCTGCGTCTTTTTGCAGTGTGCAGACCGAACAGGAGGTCAGGGAGGAAGACTGTGTGGAAGAAGATGCAGAGGACGATGAGGTCCTAGACCCCACATGGAATGAAGGTCGTGCCACTGACTTTCATAGTTCAGAGGAAGAGGCAGTGGTGAGACCGAGCCAACAGTGTAGCAAAAGAGGGAGCAGGGGGCAAAAGCAGAACAGCCGCCGCCAAGAGAGTTCACCTGCTACTGGCCACCATCACCAGGGACCGAGCACCCCAAAGGCAGCTTCAAGGAGTTCCCTGGCATGACACTTCTTTAAACAATGTGCTGACAACAAGACCCGAGTGATTTGCATGCCGTGCCATCAGAGCCTGAAGCAAGGCATTAACTTTCTAAAACTTAGCACAACCTGCATGACCAGACATCTACATGCAAAGCATGAACTGCAGTAGAGTAAACACCTTATAAACAAGGAACTCACTCAGGCTCCCCTGCTCCCTCTTCTGCTGCTGCCTCGGCCTCTTCCTCTGCCTCGGGAGGAATGTTGGCACCTGCCGCCAACCAAACAGAGGATGTGCCACCGACACCACCACCTGCGTCACCAAGCATCTCCACCATGTCACACGGCAGCGTTCAGCTCTCCATCTCACAAACCTTGGAGAGAAAGCGTAAATTCCCACCTAGCCACCCTCGAGCCCTGGGCCTGAATGCCAGCATTTCTAAACTCCTGGCCTTTGAAATGCTGTCATTCAGGCTGGTGGACACAGACAGCTTCAAACAGCTGATGTCCATGGCTGTCCCACAGTATGTTGTTCCCAGCTGCCACTACTTCTCCAAGACAGCCGTGCCTTCCCTGCACAACCAAGTATCCGATAAAATCAAGTGTGCACTGTGCAACGCCATCTGTGGCAAGGTCCACCTAACCACAGATACGTGGACCAGTAAGCACGGCCAGGGACGCTATATCTCCCTAACTGCACACTGGGTAAATGTAGTGGCGGATGGGCCGCAGGCGGAGAGTTCCTTGGCACACGTCCTTCCACCGCCAAGGATCGCAGGGCATCATTTTTTGCCTCCTGTAGTCTCCTCCTCCTACTCGGCTTCCTCCTCCTCTGCTTCCACCAGCTCATCCAGTCAGCCACTTACCTTCACCACCAACTTTAGCACAGCCCGGGGTAAACGTCAGCAGGCCATTCTAAAACTCATATGTTTGGGGGACAGGCCCAACACCGTGCAGGAGACTGTGCGAGCAGCAGCAGGCCATAGTGGAGTTTCAGCTGCAGCACGCATGCGTCAGTTGCACTACGGAACAGCACCACATCACCACCAATGATTGGACCTTCATGCGAGACCTGTGTGCCCTGTTGCTCTGTTTCGAGTACTCCACCAACATGGCCAGTGGCGATGACACCGTTATCAGCGTTACAATACCACTTCTATGTCTTCTTGATACAACGCTTAGGGCGATGATGGAAGAGGAGGTGGCCCAGGAGGAGGAGGAGGACGACGAGGGGTCATTTTTAGCACTTTCAGGCCAGTCTGTTAGAAGTGACTCAGAGGGAGTTTTTTTGCAACAGGAGAGACCAGGTACAAATGTGGCCAGCCAGGGCCCACTACTGGAGGATGAGGAGGAGGTGGAGGAGTATGAGGATGAAGCAGGTTCACAGCGGGGTGGCACCCAACACAGCTCAGGCCCATCACTGGTGCGTGGCTGGGGGGATACGGAGGATAATGCCGATACACCTCCCACAGAGGACAGCTTGTCCTTACTTCTGGGGAGCCTGGCACACATGAGCGACTACATGCTGCAGTGCCTGCACAACGACAGCAGAGTTGCCCACATTTTAACGTGTGCGGACTACTGGGTTGCCACCCTGCTAGATCCCTGATACAAAGACAATTTGCCCACCTTACTTCCTGCACTGGAGGAAGTAACATAGTTGAACATGGTTGAACAGTACACTAACATGGTTGAACAGTACATCTGCACACCCCTACATGTACTGACTGATGGTTCGGCCCCATTCAACTTCTGGGTCTCCAAATTGTCCACGTCGCCAGAGTTAGCATTTTATGCCTTGGAGATGCTGGCCTGCCCGGCGGCCAGCGTTTTGTCTGAATGAGTATTTAGCACGGCAGGGGGCATCATTACTGACAAACACAGCCGCCTGTCCACAGCCAATGTGGGCAAGCTGACGTTCATAAAAATGAACCAGGCATGGATCCCACAGGACCTGTCCATCCCTTGTGCAGAATAGACATTTATAACTGCCTCCCCCTCAACCATATATTCTTGTACTCCAGGGAACTTCTTTATTGAATCCTCATTTTTTTAACTTTACCATGATGTTGCGGTGCAACCCAAAGTTGAATGAACCTCTCCTCAATCTGGGCGCAGGGGCCTAAATAACTGAAATTGGCCTGTTACAATGGTGGGTGACATGAAGCCTGAACTTCTGCCATGCGACCTCTCTCCTCTGTCTGGGTGCCATGGGCTAAATATCTGGAAGTGGCCTTTTCCGGTGGTGGGTGATGTGACACCTTATTCCTTGCTGTGGGACCTCTCGCCTCTGTCTGGGTGCTGGGGCCTAAATAACTCAAAGTGGCCTTCTCCAGTGGTGGGTGATATGATGCCTTATTCCTTGCTGTGGGACCTCTCTCCTGTTTCTAGGTGCTGGGACCTAAATAACTGAAAGTGGCCTTCTCTAGTGGTGGGTGATATGACGCCTGATTCCCTGCTGTGGGACCTCTCTCCTCTGTCTGGGTGCTAGGGCCCAAATAACTGAAAATGGCCTTCTCTAGTGGTGGGTGATATGACGCCTGATTCTCTGCTGTGGGACCTCTCTCCTCTGTCTGGGTGCTGGGGCCTAAATAACTGAAAGTGGCCTTCTCCAGTGGTGGGTGATATGACGCCTGATTCTCTGCTGTGGGACCTCTCTCCTCTGTCTGGGTGCTGGGGCCTAAATAACTGAAAGTTGCCTTCTCCAGTGGTGGGTGATATGACGCCTGATCCACAGCTGTGGGACCTCTCTCCTCTGTCTGGGTGCTAGGGCTTAAATAACTGAAAGTGGCCTTCTCCAGTGTTGGGTGATATGACGCCTGATTCTCTGCTATGGGACCTCTCTCCAATTGATATTGGTTAATTTTTGTTTATTTTATTTTATTTTAATTCATTTCCCTATACACATTTGTTTGCATGACATTTACCTACAGTTTGCTGCCTTTTGTAGCCCTCTAGCCCTTTCCTGGACTATTTTACAGCCTTTTTAGTGCCCAAAAGTTCGGGTCCCCATTGACTTCAATGGGGTTCGGGATGAAGTTCGGGTGTTCGCTGGTGTTCGCTCAACTCTATATATAACAGCTGCCCTAGCACACTCAGCTCTGATATACCTCTATATATGACAGCTGCCCCAGCACACTCAGCTCTGCTACATCCATACACATGACAGCTGCCCCAGCACACTCAGCTTTGCTATATCTATATATATGACAGCTGCCCTAGCGCACTCAGCTATGCTATATCCATACACATGATAGCTGCCCCAGCGCACGCAGCTCTGCTATATCTCTATATATGGCAACTACGCCAACACACTCATCTCTGCTATATCTCTAAAAAAAATATAAAATATATAAAACAAATTTAACCTCTATTTCTGAAAAAGCTTGCAATGGCATCTGCATCATAGCCCAAAACTACTTCACTACATTAACCACAACGCTATATATTTGCATAGCCAGTCACATCAAAAAAAAATTTTAGACCTGAACATCGCAAATTTTCTACTCTACTGGGGTAGATCATGTGATATTTTTATACAACAGGTCATATGGCGATACACAATGTTTTTTTTTTTCAGTTTTACACAATATGAGCATTTTTTATAATAGCTAGGAGGCGGGGCCGTATAAGGAGTGGCACTGGCGCCTCCACCAAGAGTGCGCTCTACGCCGTGGTGTATCTTGCTCATGGGTGGCGCCAGCCCTGAATGTGACAATATTAAATGCACCGTTGGGTCATTAAAACTGTTGTCTGGAAAGAAGTCTGTGAGAATTACCCCAAAAGTCAAGCGATCCCTTACAATATATATACACTAAAAAAGTGAAGAGGCCTCTGGTTTTATAGGGGCCACACAAAGAGAGAAGGGCCACTTTGATATTTCTGTGTGTCAACCATAGCGTGACCGTAGAGTTAAGAGGACATTTCTGATTTTCCTGTTCAGAAAATATCCAAAGATGATGGGTCTCATGTAACAAAACACAAAAACTGGCCTTGTTGCCCATAGCAACTAATCACAGCACAGCCTTCTTTAGAATCATTAAAGCTGCGCTGTGATTGGTTGGCTCGGTGATGATGTCACAGAGGGCATTGTGATGTCACTGCTGACTGAGGTTATATAAGGGGCTCTGCCCCCGGCTGCCTGTATTTCATTGGCCATTCTATGGTGCTGAAAGACTCCCGTGGAGACAATGCGGTTTACCCTATTGTTTCTGTGCTTCAGCGTGATCTATCCAGTTCATTTTAATATACTGCTGGTGAGTATCCATGTGGCGGTCATATATATATATATAATCTATAGGGAAGGGACATAGAATATACAATATCCATTTCTCACTTAGAATGCTCTGGGAATTACAATACGGTCTCACTTTTCCTCTAGGATAATGCACAAGCAGCGCCCCGGGTGCAGAGCCGTCCAAATTACTGGACTTCTACAGATGGATGAAGAAATCTGTATTTGGGGTGAGTCAGATAATGACATCATTATCCCACATCTATCAGTTCTATTATATATCAGCGCTCTCTTCTGTAGATAGGTCCATGTTATATCCACAGTGGAGCCTCATCTAAGTACATACCAACATTGGGACAAGTAGACTAGGGTTGAACCCAAACTGTAAAAGTTGTTCTAGGGGGTCCAGAACCGCTGGACCACAACTGTCGGTGCGCCACTGTAGCTGCCAATTGTCCTGTGTTAAAGACCGCCTAGCGGCCTTTTATAACATGCTTTAGGGCGGCCTGGGGGCAATTGCCTCCCTGCCCCCGTACCAGCCCGCCCCTGCCCATCACACTGCTAACACAATGATCTCTTACCTTCTCCCCACACAGTATAATGCCCCCTACGTACCCCTCACACTGCATCATGTCTTCTTATGTGCCCCCAACCCAGAATAATGCCCCCTTTATGTGCCCCCAGCTAAATATTCTGCCTGTGGGTGAACACTCACCTAAAGAGGACCTTTCACTGCTCCTGACATGCCTGGTTTAATAGCTCCATGAATTCCCCATGTGATAACAGCTCTGGAGCAGCTATTCTAATGTCTGTATGTTGCGCCATTCCTCTATTCTTTCTACCAGAAGTTATAATTGAATTGCTATTAGTCTTCAGTAAGGGTACAGAGGGGGTACCTGCACAGACTCACTCTATCCAATCAGTGCTGCCATGTTCAGACTGTGCAGGTTCACCCCCCCAACTGGTTACCCCCTCTGTACCCTTACTGAAGGCTAATGGCAATTCATTCTTAACTTCTAGTAGGAATAATAAAGGAATGGCACAACATAGAGCCATAAGAATAGATGCTCCAGAATTGTTATTACATGGGGAATGCATGAAGCTATTAAACCAGGAATGTCAGGAGTGGTGAAAGGTCCTCTTTAACCCAGTTCCCCAGGACGAATGGGACCGATCAGTCACTGGCGATCTGCTCTGGTCTGTCTGGTGGCCAGACGCAGAAGTTGAGATGAAGTCACTTTATCGTACCTGCCAGCACCAGACTGTCATTCGCAGGGTGAATGGTGGAAATCACAGCGTCCTGTTTCACCGCTGTATTCAACTGAATCCATGGCCTAACGACATAGATGTAGTTATAATAGATGGCGGTGCCAGCTGCCAGGGGAAGCACCCCCACCTCCCCATCTCTGGGGCCCCATACAATTGTGTTATCTGCATAATGGTCAAATCCATCACTACTTCAGGAAAGCAGTGACCACTGACACCCATTACTGCCCCCATGATAAGTCACTTCTTATTCTGAAATCTGCTTTTCTTTTAATTGTTTCACTTTTTATTGTAGGTCGTTCCACCGGCTGTTCCGCCCCCAAAGAAGGCTTTGCCCTGTTTTGGGACTGCTGTGCAGACATACAGGAGACGGTGATTGGGGTGAGTAACTATTTACTACCAATATTACACAGACATGTTCCCTAAGTTCTGTAACTTCTCTCCATAACTCTCCCATTTCCCGGTGGTCACATCTGTAGTCGTGGCTCCATCCAAGAGTTAATGAGAGGATGAGGGGCGAGCAGATTGTTAAGGCTCATTCACAATCTTCTTTTTCAGATTTTTATAGAAAGACCTGTCCCAGCAAAGGAGGAACCGTCTCGGGTCGAGAAGATCCTTGGGTGGGTCGAGGAGAATATCTTCGGAGTAAGTAGACACTTCTGGAGTATTTTACTTTATACTAGACTGAATTTATGACATAGAATTTCCCACCCAAAGCCAAGAATCTTACAGGAATGAAGAGAATTAGGACAAACGCAATCACCATGTAATGATTAAAAAAGATCCCAAATGTAAAATTAAGAAAACAGATAGAAATAAAACCTTTGGTTATTGTCTTTCATAACTCAATGTATCCTTAAGTGAATGGTTTTCCTAGAGTTTTCCCCTTTCAGAATCCAATCACCTTAACATTCTTGGCCATTGTGACCCCTGGGAATGTCCATATGGAGGATTTGCGAATACAGCGTCACCACCACCTTAAATCCACCTTCCTCAGACTCATCATTTCCTTCTATTTTCTTTCAGATTGCTCCATTACCACCTGATCCACCCGAGTCACCTTGTGTGGCTTTCATTCACCTCCTTAAAAAGAAAACCTCCTTTGTGAGTGTGATATTCAGAGAAGAATCATTCTTGTTATGGGGGATTTATCCTTCTGAATCCACATGTTACATATTCCTAATATTCACACTATTGCATAGTTACCAACATTCATTTTGATAAATTTTGGGCATTTAAACCCATGGCTCAAAAATAAACGGGGGTATGGGGGTGGCTTATATACGTATGAGCCATTCTCCACCTGGGACCACCAATATTTGGAAGGATTGTCTATAAAAATTAGAAACAGTCCCTGACAATTCAGTCCCTGCTGCTTACAAGGGTTATGCCGATATCAGACATGATATGGACATTTAGGCTCCAGAGGCCTAATAGAGACTGTGTACAGGCCCAGACCTACGTCACCATGTGCTCTTCCTGTAGCTCTGCCCCTAAAGGACTTGCTACGGAGGAGATCTATGGTGATCAGGTGGAAAGAACTGGCTATGACATATATAGGGGTACACACACTTTTCCTGCACAGGGGACCTGATTGTTATTATGAACTGTAAATACTATTACCCCCAATATCCCTTATACTATTACCCCCAATATCCCCAATAATGTTACCCCTTATAAGATCCTCAACATCACTTTAACAGCGATTCCCTTTCTTGTTGCAGATAAACATCGATTGGTCCAGGCTCCTTTCCTTCCTTGGAGATTTGGTGTCATTTATAGTTGGTGCCGCCGGCTTTCTTGCCAATCTCATTACAATCATGGAATGGATAAAGGACCCAATGTCCGTGAAACGGAGGGATCATTTCAGATCATAGATCTACGTGGAAACGAATATTCTGGTGGTTGGCGCGGGAGATAACATCTGGCGGTAATATAACTAATCTGGAAATCTAACGCTGTAGAGGAGAATACATTGTCGTCTTCTTCCTAATAATCATTTTTGTGCTTTTTTTCTTTTAGTCCAGAACCATCTTCCAGCCCTGTCATCTCCAACTGTATGGGCTAGTGGGCGAGAAAATAACATCTGAAGAAGATGTCCCAATGACTCCGCGCCTTTTCACCGCCCGTGGCTGGGTCATCTAGTGCACCCCACAGCTAATCTCTTCCACCACGCCCAGGATTCTTCTGGTGACGAGGGCACAGAGGACCCAATGCAGAAATCCTAGCGATCTAAGACATGGTAAATGACATTTTACTAGTACATCACATTTTCTGATCTATGCTCTTCTATATCAATGTGGGGATGAGGGTTTGGTTGGAGTCTTGAAGGAACCTGTCAGCATGACAATTCAGGGTAATCTGCAGGCAGCCTGTTATAGAGCAGGAGGAGCTGAGCAGATTGATAAGCGGTGCTTGTAATTGATCCATTTACATTCCTAATCTTTCTACACTTAGGAGTCCAGTGGGCGGTCCTATCAGTGACTGGAAGTTACCTCTTTATGTACACTTACAGTATGTATGGAAGGCTATCAATCGCTGGTAAGACCACCCACCGGACTTCTACATATAGGAAGAGCAGGGCTAGAAATGGTTAAGTACAAGTTCTACTGAACCTATTCCCATAAAACTATAGACCAGTCTGCTCAGCTCCTCCTGCTCTATAACCTGCACTGCTTCTTCACTGTGACGGGTTCCTTATAAATGAGGGTGGCCCCCATTCACACTGTAGTCTCTATAGACCAGTAGTAGATTCGCACCATATGAGTCTAAGGTGAATGTAAGTATTTCAATAAAATTGAAGAGTTTGTCCGGAATAGTAATATTGATGGTTTTCTGTAGGATAGGCCATCAGTATTAGGGTGGTGGGGGTGGGCACCCCTGCTGATCAGCTGTATATAGAGACCGTGGTGCTCCTGTCAGCTCTGCAGCCTCTCCATTGCTCCGTACAGTAGGTATACATTTGGCGCACGCACTGATCTTACTGATCGTGGCGGGAAGTAATTATGAGCCATGAAAGAGATGATTCTGATAAATTCTATGTAGAATGTGTAGCATCCCCAAGTCAGGGCAATGTATGGAACTAACCTGGGGAATGCCAGTGATGGAGAGGCCGGCACGCTGTTCCTCTGGGGCACTCTCTGGGTTCTTGCGGGACACAGCCAGGTGGAATGTGAGGTGCCCTTGGAGTTGTAGTTTAACGTGCCTATGGCTGGGTCCCTGATGTGTCGTGACGCCAGTGCCAGTAAACGGTGGCACACCGTATTTATAGTAGGAATAACAGAGGTGCAGACTTGTAACTTGAAAACAGAATTCCAACTTTACTGAAAACAGTGATGATACAATAAGCAGTCTTTCCAACAGTTCCTTTTTGCAGACAATCACAATTGCAGTGGTCTTACATCCAGCAAGGTAAAACAGAGGGTGATAATACAGGACTTGGAATTGCAGGTGAACCTTACTTTCTTCCTGACTCGTCCTGACTGGAATTGATGCTTCAAGGCCCCAATGCCCTACTTCTGGCTTATATCCTCGAATCTCCAGTTTATAATGTACCTCCTCTTGACATTTAGTACCTCTTGCTCTAGGGATTGCCTCCAGGTTGACTTCTGCTGAACTCGCCTAGGCCTGAGACATGTGGCCTTCACAGACTCCAGGGTCTGCACTAACACTAGACTGCCTTGGCCTAGCTATATATATATCCTGCTCACCAGCTCCCCCAGTGGTCTAATACCTACATGACACCCTTCACATTGCTGCAGGCAATTACATGAAACACTTAGGAGCATAACAGAATGGTGGTAAACGGGTATTAAAGTGCCCGTATACTGCATACCCCACAACTTTAAACTGAGTACGACCTCGTACTCTCACAGGGTCCACCCAGCTGGATTCTTTTCCTGAAAGACAAAAGGAAAACATGCAGGCATACATAAACACAAATAGATGACATCTGCATAAATTATATCAGGTCCAGCTGGAAAAGGTGGAGCGCGGTGACAAGGGCGTCGCTCTCTTTCTTCAGGATACAGAGTGGAACTGGGGCGCTGACCTGGCACAGCGGATGTTAGGGAATACCAGGATAGTCCATGACAATGAGTGAGTCCATAAAAACATATCACAGAGGCTCGCACACAGGAGTCCATCTCTGGGCACAAACTTAAAAAGGATGATGCTCACACAGAGGTTCCCTGGGGGTGTATAACAGGCAAGGGCTCACGTGGAGGAGTCCATTCTTGCGCACAAACATCAAGCAAGGTATTTCCAGTAGTAACTGCCCGGGAGGAGACACCACCAGTATAATCAAAGTCCCCTAAACGGACTGGCGGACGCCCCCTGTTCATCCGGGTGGACCTTCTCAATACAGGAGCTTCTCCTCCCTTAGCATCGAGGTAGAAGGGAGAGGAGCAACAGGAGGGTCTCCACCAGTGAGACCCTGGTCAGGAACAACAGGAGCCGGAGGATCCTCTACAAGGGGGACTGGATCGGG
>CM065590.1:449726355-450083577 GCA_033119425.1 Bufotes viridis
TCAAATACACTAACTGACCTTCTACTCCAATGCGGCGATACCCATGCAATAAATCATAAAGGATTCCAATAGTACCCCAGAACTACAGGAGCATTTCGCATTTAGTTCTCACACTTTAGGACCTAAAATGCCAGGGCAGTGTAAATACCCACATGTGACCCCATTGTGGAAAGAAGACACCCCAAGGTAATCCGTGAGGGGTATGGCGAGTTCACAGAAAAAAAAATTTGGCACAAGTTAGCGGAAATTGATTTTTTTTTTTTTTTTTACAGTCTCATATTCCACTAACTTGTGACAAAAAATAATATTTTACATGAACTCACCATACCCCTCGCGGAATACCTTGGGTGTCTTCTTTCTAAAATGGGGTCACATGTGAGGTGTTTATACTGCCCTGGCATTTGAGGTCTCCATAATCATTACACGTATGGCCAGCATTAGGAGTTTCTGCGATTCTCCGTATATTGAGCATACGGGTAATGAGATTTTCCGTTCAGCCTCTGCGCTGAAAAGAAAAAAATGAACGGCACAGATTCTTCATTCGCATCAATCAATGTGGATGAAAAAATCTCTAATAAAAATGTGCAAAAAAATCTGTGTGGTGTTTTGGTGCACTTATAAAAGTTTCTTTGGTGGTCCCAAGCAAAAGGGACCACCAAAGGAACGATCAATCAAGCATATCAGGCGCTGTTAACAAAACAGCGTCTGATATGCTCATTTAACTTCTACAGCCTGCCAGCGCACGATCAGCGCTGGCAGGCTGCTTGCCTTGTCCCGGCGTAATCCTGTGAAGCGCAGCGGAGCGCCGTCAAGGAGGAACAGACCGACCGCCCGCAGGACGCAATCCTGCGTGAGGCGGTCGGCAACAGGTTAAAGGAATCACTGGCGGCATCCAGCAGTGTATAAATGCTGTGTGGATGATGCCCCCCCCCCCCTCAAATATCTGAACTAGACAGGGCACTAGACAGGGGCCTAGGATAACTACACTGGGAAGAATAAGTGACCAATGATAGTTATTAGGGGCACTAGACAGGGGTTTAGGATAACTACGGCGGGAAGAATAAGTGGCCTATAATCGTTATTATGGGCACTAGACAGGGGTCTTGTCACTACCAGAGTTTTGAGTTCTCACAGCTCTGTTTCTCCGCCCCTGTGATAAGGTCTTTACTTTCATTTTCACTCCTTTCCCTCTTCCCAGCTGTTCCTTCTCTGATTCCTCTTCCTTTAAATCACCCCTCTTCCTGTTTCACCTTGCGGGTTATATTTCTCATCTTGAGTTGTGTCAGCCGCTGGAGTATCTACACTGCTGTGGTCTCTATTCACTGGTCATCTGTTTTGCTGAAGCAAGCAACATCGGATAGTGTCTGCTGAGCTTGGATCTGTCTTCACTGCTGCTGCAGCCCCTACAAATAAGTTTGCAGACATTGTTGGTTTTATTATTTGCTGAGTGGATCCGAGGCGACCCCGGTTCCGTCCGTATACTGAGCAGGGAGCCGGTGGCCGTGCCCCCCCCCCCCCCTTTATCATAGGGGTTTCAGGTGTCACTTAGCCTTAGGTACGCGGGCATGCCTCGACCCACCATCAGGGTCTGGGCATGTGCATAAGCAGCGCAGGGAAAGCTCTTAGGGTCTGACAGGGGTTACCTTTTATGCTCCCCTAGTTTGGGTCCGCTCAGTAGCTTGTGCACTGATTGTACTCCTGTTGTTCGCATATACCCGTGACAGGTCTAGTATAACTACTGTGGGAAGAATAAGTGGCCTATGATAGTTATTAGGGGCACTAGACAGGGGTCTAGGATAACTACTGTGGGAAGAATCAGTGGTCTATGATAGTTATGAGTCACTACACATAAAACTACTACAGGCAGAATAAGGGGCCTATGGTAATTATTAGGGGCACTAAACAATGGCCTTTGATAACTACTGCGGTCAGAATAAGGGATCTATGATAGTAGCTATGGGACAAAAAGGGATTCTAATAATTACTTCAGACATAATATGTGACCTATGGTTATTAGGGGCATTAGACAGAGGCCTAGGATAACTACGGGGGCACAATTAGGGGACTGTGATAACTAATAGAGGCAATATGAATCAGTATACTAGCAAAAATGTAAATCCTATAGGTACAGACACTTTGGTAAGGCTTTTTTTTAATGCGTACTGTAGTGCAATTCACATATAGAAGTTGTGTCTGGCTCCTTGTATGAAATAGCTGACCCAACAAAACTTATATATGTGAAGTGGGACATACAGTACATGTGTACTGCAGTTCAGTACTCCAGGGTCCAAATAATGATAGTGCTGGACAGAAAAATAGTAGCATGTTGTATTTTTATGTCATGGACTATCTCATATAGTAGGTCATAATCGTTGGGAATAGGTTTATCCTATCCTAGATGAAACAAAGGTATCACTTGTTGATTTAAGGCCCTATTACACTGGCTGATTATTGTTAAAATGATCGCTAATGAGCAATCGGATGAAAGCTCGTTAGTGATGATCTGGCAGTGTAATACTGCCACCAATTTACCTGATGAACGAGCTTGTTTGTCAAGTAATCGGGATCTTTTAACATGTTAAAAAATCCTGGTTTGCCATCGGCAGATCTCGCGTGTGTATCTATACTGAGGAGGAGATCACTGCATGTAATAGCAGCCATGTTGGAGGTGTAGTGAACTGCATCACTGAGTATATGTAAAGGTGGCTAATGAATTTTAGAAATTCTTGCAATAACGAGAAAGTATAATGTAAGGGATGTATAATCCATAGACAGAAAAGTGGAATAAGGGTGTCTACACATGGTGCTGATTTGTGTGCTGAACATCAGCAAGAAATCTGCACCAAAACTACAAAAAAAAACAGCACGTAGATAAACATTACTTATCATGTCTTGGAGAGAGTTTTTGTGGATTTTAAATTAGTTTTGATGAGGTATTATTGCAGAAAGCTGTCTCTTCCACTGAAAAGGGTAAAATCCACACCAAAAAACACAATTGACATGGTGTGAGTTTAGAAATCCACACAGCAGGTCCATTTCTGAACTGAAGAAAAAAAAAATAGACACCCCCACATACAAATATATATTTCTTTTATACAGTATATATATTTTTGAGATATATATATATATATATATATATATATATATATATATATAATTTATAAATATCTATATATTATAAATTTATAATTTATATATCTATATACATACGATATTTTTTGCTTTATAAGATGCACCCCAGATTTTAGAGGAGGAAAATAGGAAAAAAGTATTTTTCATCAGACCTCATATCATATCCTCAGATCAGCCCCCATAAATATCAGGACATCACATCAGACCCCCATGTCAGAAGTTGAACCCCATCAGCCTTCTATGTCAGACTCCCATCAGACCTAAGATCAGCCCTCAATGTCATACCCCCATCAGACCTCAAATCAGCCCTTTATTTCTGACCCTATCAAACCTCAGATCAGCCCTTTATTTCTGACCCCCATCAGACCTCAGATCAGCCCTTAATGTCATATCCCCATCAGACCTCAGATCAGAATAAAATAAAAAACTCCTCTTAACTCTCCTGCACCACGGCTCCTCTTCATCTCTGGCAGAAGTCATGCTCACCTGTCTTGGCCCCTGCGATTCCCGGTCTACCACAGAGGCAGGAGATTTCTCTCTTAGTGCACAAGCTGGCCACCTCATGTGCGTTGCAGAGGTTGCCGTAACCCTAGAGACAATCAGGGTCTAAAAGGATTTTTAAATAAAATAGGGAAGAGAAGCATTATTAAAAATAGAAATATATTAGTAAGTGATTGTAATTACAATTATACACACAATAAATATGACTTGATGAGGTGAGACAACCCCTTTAAACGTGGTCATGAACAGTGTTCCCTCTAAGCCTTGGCAGCTGTTGAGCGGAGTTGGCTTAGAGATGAGCAAAGCTTAGTCAAAGGTGGGCGATAGGAAAATCAACCAAGAGATAATCGCCGACACATTGGCCAAACATCGAATCTAGCATACTAGGTATCTCCTGTATATAATTATATATGTACAGCTGGTATAAGTTATACATCTTCTTGTATATAGTGATATGGACCATACTGTATAACCTGGGTATCTTCTGTATATACCTGTATTTTCTGGCATATAAGAAGATCTTCTCAAAAGTCGGGGGTCGTCTTATACGCTGGTATACTGCGTGCTGAAACTTAAGAGGACCTTTCACTGGTCCAACGATTGTTAGATAATGATATGTATGTGTAGAGCGACGCCCAGGGATCTCCCTGCACTTACTATTATCCCTGGGCACCGCTCTACATATACGGTATATATCATTATCTAACAATTATTGGACCAGTGAAAGGTCCTCTTTACTTCCAAGCCGGACTGGAGAAGCTGTCTTTCTCCAGCTTCAGGGACAGGCGCCCTCTAGCTGAGCCACCGTGCGCTGTATCCCGTACAGTCGCACCTGAAGCAGCCCCCTCTCCCTGCTCTCAGTGGTTTTCTCCTGCTTGGATCATCTGTTTAATTTTTATTTGGTGTGCGTTGGAAGAGGGGTAGTCTTATACGGCGAGTATAGCCCAAACCCCATATTTTAACAGGAAAAGTAGGGGGTCGTCTTATACCCCGCAAAATACAGTAATTATATATGTACAGCTGGTATAAGTTATACATCTTCTTGTATATAGTGATATGGAGCATGCTGGTATAACCTGGCATCTTCTGTATATAATTATATGTACAGCTGGTATAAGTTATACATCTTCTTGTATATAGTGATATGAAGAATGCTGGTATAACCTGGGCATCTTCTGTATATAATTATATATGTACAGCTGGTATAAGTTATACATCTTCTTGTATATAGTGATATGGACCAGGTTGGTATAACCTGGGCATCTTCTGTATATAATTATATATGTACAGCTGGTATAAGTTACACATCTTCTTGTATATAGTGATATGGGCCATGCTGGTATAACTTTGGCATCTTCTGTATATACAGTATATGTACAGCTGGCAGTGGGGTAGCGTGGGGGGCCTTTGCCCTGGGCGCAAGATTGCAGGAGGCGCCAGCAGGGCGAGGTGAGGCGATCACGATCACAGGGAGATGAGCGCTTCCATTGTGGAATCGCTCATCTCCATAGTCATCTGTATCGCCGTCCTCAGGACAGCGATACAGATGGATGTGCTGCGGCAGGGGAGGGAGAGACGTCTCCCTTCCCCGTTTCTCTGATAGGCTGCAAGCCTAGTACCTGCAGCCTATCAGAGGCCGGTGCAGGGGGCGCAATGACGTCATTGAGCCGTACAGCGCAGGCCGGAAGAGACCTGCATCGCATCGCTGCCAGCCTGATGGAGGTAAGTATAAGTGCTTATTTTTTTTGTATGGTACAATACAGAGGGGAGTGCTATGGGGGCACTTGTTACTGGCACATGATTGGGTGGGGGGGCATCTATGGAGGGCACTTCTTACTGGCACATGATTGGGGGGCACTGCTTACTGGAACATGATTGGGGGGCACATCTTACAGGCACATTATTGGGGAGCATCTATGGGGGCACTTCTTACTGGCACATTATTGGGGGCATCTATGGGGGCACTTCTTACTGGCACATTATTGGGCGGCACTATAGGGGCATTTTTTACTGGCACATTATTGGGTGGCTTTGTGGGGGCACTTTTTACTGGCACATTGTTGGGTGGCACTATGGGGGCATCTACTGAGGTCACAAAGGGGTATTTTACATGGGGGGCACTATGGGGGGAGAGGAACACTATGGGGGCTTTTACTGAGGCCACAAAGAAGGGGTAGTTTATATGGGGGGCTCTGTATAGGGGCATTTTACACTGGGACATATTATGGTGGGTACTACGGGGGAGAGGAGCACTATGGGGGCATTTACTGTGGGTACTATATAGGGGTATTTTATATTGTCCCATTATGGGGGCATTATGGAGACATTAGCTCAACTGGGGGCATTAAAATAGGGTATTTTTTGCACTAGCACACATTCTAAGGAAGCAATTTTTTGTACTGTCACATTATAAGGAGAATTATTACTACTAGGGGGAATTATGATGGGCTTTATTACTACTGGGGGTCTATGGGGAACATGATTACTAGTATGGGCACTATGGGAGCATTATTATTTCTGGGGCACAGTGGGAACATGTTGGGGCGCTGTAAGAGCACTATTACTACCATGTGTGCTCTAGCAGAGAATTATTACTATTGGTGGGACCTTTGGGAGCACTATTACTGTGGAGGCACCTTAGCACAGTATCAGCTTAGCACAATTATTTTTGGGGGATGTTATGTTTACACTATTAGTGTCAGGGGCACTATTTGCTGGGCGCAGTTATTTTAAGGCACTGTGTGCCAATAATTATTGAAGGGGGCATTATCTGTGTGGTACTAGTATTATCAGGAGGTTTATCTGTTTCTGCAGTATACTATTGGGGGTAGTAGGTGATGATCTGTCCAGAAGATGGGAGGATGATGGAAAAGTAGTAAACTAAGATTTTTTTTGTCAAACTACAGAGATGAGAAATGGCTGAAAAATCGTGGTCTGGTCTGAAAGGAGAAGATGTGGAAAGATAACATCAAAGGAGATGTCACTAGATGTATGTATGGGGCGCTGTATTACCCTGTATGTTCCGTAGTGATGGGAGGGTGGAAATTTGGGAAAGTTGACAGGTAGTTTCTAGTGAGAGTCAAGCCCACAGTTGGATATATACCCGACAACTACTGTGCCTTATACTGAATACCATAGAATTGAATCACACGTGAGTGATACCTGATCTTTGATCGTCTATGATTATTGTTACTCTATATTAATGTAATTTGTTATATTTCTGAGGACTTTGATAACATTATGGCTGTATGGACAATAACGAACCTCATTGTTATTAATGTTATAAAATAAAAAACTATTTGAAGAGAATTTGTCCCACACTGTAGCAGCCTGGCCCCAGACTTCTGGGGCCTCACACCAATCTACTACATTATCTGTACTCAGAGAGTTATCACTGTGTTATCTGTGGTGTTATGTATGACTACAGGTAATATCTACTACATTATCTGTAAAAAGGGGCATGGTCACAGGTTGGAGGGGGGGGGGGGGGGAGGGGCGCAATACTTGGCTTGCCCCGGGTGCTGGCAACCCACGATACCGCTGGTATAAGTTATATATCTTTCTTGCTTATAGTAATATGAAGCATACTGGTATAACCTGGGTATCTTCTGTATATAATTATATATGTACAGCTGGTATAAGTTATACATCTTCTTGTATATAGCGATATGGACCATGCTGGTATAACCTGGGTATCTCCTGTTTATAATTATATATATATATACACAGCTGGTATAAGTTATAAATCTTCTTGTATAGAGTGATATGGACCATGCTAGTAAAACCTGAGCAACTTCTTTATATAATTATATATATACAGCTGGTATAAGTTATACATCTTCTTGTTTATAGTGTTATGGAGCATGCTGGTATAACCTGGGCATCTTCTGTATATAATTATATATGTACAGCTGGTATAAGTTATACATCTTCTTGCATAAAGTGATATGAATTATGCTGGTATAACCTGGGCAAGTGGGCATCTACTGTATAATACAGGCAGTACCTAAGTTATACCAGCATGGTCCATATAACTACAAGATGTATAAGTTATACCAGCTATACAGATATAATTATTTACACGAGAGGAGATGCCCAGATTATACCATCTTTCATAGCCCATATCGTTATATACAATGAGGGGGTCATCTGGGAAGAACAATGCGGCCAGGGTAGTGCTGCTGAGTGCATTCTAACTCTTATTGCTGATGCTGACCTGACAGCCTGACACTTCCTCTCCTCATACATTTAGAGCTCATGCACATGACCGTATGTATTTTGCGGTCCGCAAAAATACGGATGAAGTCCACGTGCATTCCGTATTTTGCGGAACGCAACAGCTGACCCCTAATAGAACGGTACTATCTTTGTCCATAATGCAGACAATAATAGGACATGTTCTATTTTTTTGGGGGAACGGAAATATGGACATATGGAAACGGAATGCACACGGAGTAACTTCCCTTTATTTCAGGGACCCATTGAAATGAATGGTTCCGTATACGGTCCGCAAAACAAGAACAGAACGGACACGGAAAGAAAATACATTAGTGTGCAGAGAAGAAAAAACCCACACTCATTAGAGACTCATTCTAGCCTCTAAGATGGCCGCCGCCTCCTCCTCGTTGTTACCTCGCCCTGCTGCGGTGTGCTTAGTCCTCCTCTTACGGTCTAAAAAAGGAGAGGCAGCAGCAGCATGGCAATATGGGGTAGGCGGCGCCCCGCTGATCCGCACACAGAACATCCTGTAGGACGTAGGAGAAATAAGCAGGGTTGACAGAAGGGTGAGTGGTGAGCGCTGAGCGGGCATTAAAAACTTGTGAGCGGGGGCACGATAATTGTAATGGTCACGCAGCTGTGCAGCTTAGAGGGAACACTGGTCATGAACGCAACCACAAATGTTGGTTACACACAAATAAATTTACATCCAAGCAGCCAAGGGCTGGGGCCCTTGTGCTCTAAAGCGTAGTGCCCTCCGGTGGATACTGTAGGTATTAGTGGTAAATTTACCTACTGGTGGGCTCAAATAGGCCAGCCACGCCTTACCTGTTATTACCCTAGAGTCAGGAACAATTATTTGGGTGCATAATGCAGGTGTCAGGATCCGAACAAGTGACCGGCCATGTCCCAGGGAGTAGCTCTAGCCACTAGACCACCAGCCCTTCTGGACTTTGCCTTCTACTGAACTCTTTGATCTACCTTGTTCCAGTCTTGCCTTGTTAATCTCTGTGATTCCTTGCACCTGCTACTCCCTCTTTATAAGCCCAGCCTCTTGCACCTGACCCCCTCTGGTTATTGTTCTTCTGAACTTGATCCTGCTGTATCTACCACTGTTCCTCGGTTGCTACTACTAACCAACTCGACTGCTGCCAACCTCGGAATTGTCTCCGACTATTTTCTTGCTTGATCCTCTACTACCGTCTACCTCTCTGTTGCCGACCCGGACGCCTCCACCCCGCCTGTTCTCCGTGTGGTCTCCCGCTACTGGACTCCACCCGGTACACTGCCCGGTGCCTTCCAACGCAGGTGAGCTAGCAACACTCTAACAGAATAACCAGCCCTAAAATGGAGTCCGCGATGGCCACCCTGCGCAAACAAGTCTCCGAACTTCGGGAGTTTGGCGCCACTGCCCAAAAGCAATTTGCTCAACTTCAAGGCGCAATCCAGAGCCAACAGAGAGAAATTATCGACTTGCAGCGTCAACTACTGGACGTACGCGGTGCGGTCACAGACACCCGCATGTCTCCTGTCAAAGTTTAACTACGATCGGCACCAATTTCGGGGGTTCCTCAACCAGTGCCGTATTTACTTTCAGATGCAGCCAGGCTCCTTTACTTCGGACAGAAAGAAGATCCTGTTCATCATCAACCTTCTAACTGACGAAGCCCTGGCATGGGCATCCCCATATGTGGAATCCCACAGTCCCTTATTGAATAACCCAGACAACTTCACCGCAGCCATGAGCCAAGTCTTCGACGACCCTAACCGCTGCGCGACTGCCGAGGCTAGGCTGCACAGTCTACGGCAGGGAAGACGCTCTGTAGCCGAGTATACCTTCGAGTTCCACCGCTGGGTCACGGACACCACCTGGAACCCAGCTGCCCAGAAAAGTCAATTTCGCCGCAGACTCCCGAACCTATAAAGGATGAGCTCGCCAGGGTAGATGCCACAGACGAGCTGGATGATTTCGTCCAACTGTGCATCCGGATTGACCGGAGACTCACGGAAAGAAGGAGAGAAAGACGCTGGTCCCTAGATAACAGGCCCGCGTACCCTTTCACTCCAGCGACTCAGCCGGCTCACCAACCCTCCACCGAGCCGATGAAGGTCAACGCATTGCGCAAGACTTTATCGGCTGCTGAAAAGGAGAGACGACTGGCCGCAGGCCTCTGTCTTTATTGTGGCAAGCCAAGGCACTTCGCTATTAGGTGCCCCAAAAAGACTCGCCGAACCATTGCTGTCACAGAATTACGGGAATTACAACAGGCCACAATCTCACCCTTGGCCTCTGAAACCATGGACACTACAGGTATCGGTTCCAACTTCATTGTATCCATCCTTATCACCATTGGGGAACGACAGCTTCCCTGCTCTACAATGCTTGACTCGGGGGCCGGCGGAAATTTCATGGACTTGACCTTCGCCCATGAGAACAAGATACCACTGGTAACCAGGGCAGCCCCCATCGATCTGGAAACCGTCGATGGGACCCCGCTCTCTTCTGGGCCGGTTACACACCAGACAGCTGACCTTCAACTTCTCATCAAACCCGATCATCAGGAGACCATTCACTTCTCCCTGATTGCCTCCCCTAAGTTTCTGGTGATCCAAGGCATCCCTTGGTTGGCCACCCACAACCCCTCGGTGGACTGGGACGCCCGCTGCATATGGTTCCGCTTGGACTTTTGTTCTCAGAACTGTTTACGTGGATCCGTCCCTCCTTCGCCCGAAGAACCTAACATATTCGGACTATCCACCAAGGAACTTTTACCCCCTCAATATCAGGAGTTCCAGGATGTCTGTTACAAAAGAAATGCAGACAAACTGCCCCTGCATCGGCCTTATGACTGCCCGATTGAGCTGCTACCTGGAGCCGAAATACCCTTCGGCAATATATACTCCCTGTCCGAGCCGGAACTCAAGGCCCTGGAGTACTTAGACCAAAATCTAAAAAAGGGTTTTATCCGACCTTCCACATCTCCTGCAAGGGCCCCCTTCTTCTTCGTGGAGAAAAAAGACTCTTCTCAACGCCCTTGCATAGATTATCGAAAGCTCAACAATGTTACTGTATAAAATTGGTACCCTCTCCCCCTGATTTCTGAACTCCTCGAGAGTCTTCGGGCGGCAAAAGTATTCACTAACCTCGATCTCCGAGGAGCCTACAACCCGGTCCAAATTCGCCCAGGGGACGAGTGGAAAACTGCCTTCTGAACACTCTACGGTCACTTTGAGTATCTGGTCATGCCTTTCGGCCTCTGCAATGCCCCTCCAACATTTTATCAATGACGTCGTCAGGGACATGCTTGACCAATTTGTGGTAGCATATCTGGACGATATTTTGATTTTCTCAGAAGAACTTGAACAACATCGTGGGCATGTCCGCAGGGTGCTACAGAAACTCCGTGAACAGTCTCTCTATATTAAACTGAAGTGTGAATTTGAACAGATTTCCACCCAATTCCTCGGCTACATTATTTCCCTGGAAGGCTTAAATATGGATCCCCGAAAGATCCAGGCCGTGACGGAGTGGCCCGCCCCAAAGAACAAAAAGGAGGTCCAGAGGTTTGAAGGTTTCGCAAACTTTTATTGGAAGTTAATCAGGAACTTTTCGAAAATCATCGCCCTAATCACTAAACTAACAAAAAAGACTGTCCCCTTCGTGTGGACCCTGGAGGCACAGGAGGCCTTTGCTAAACTGAAGTCCCTCTTCACCTCTGCCCCGATCCTGGCCCAGCCAAACCCTGAATTACCATTTACGGTCGAGGTGGACGCCTCCGACACTGCTGTGGGCGCAATTCTGTCTCAACGTTCAGGAGAAAAGAGGCTCCTACACCCTTGCGCCGCCTTCTCCCGCCAGATGTCCCCCGCTGAACGGAATTACGACATCGGAAATAAGTAACTGCTGGCAATCAAGGATGCTTTCACCGAGTGGAGACACTTGCTGGAGGGGGCCCACAATATCTCTGTATACACCGACCACTAGAACCTAGAGTTTATCCGCAGCACCAAGAGACTCGCCGCCAGACAGGCCAGGTGGAGTCTGTTTTTCTCCAGATTCAATTTTGTTATCTCCTATTGCCCTGGGTCGAAGAACAGCAAAGTGGATGCTCTCTCAAGGATGTTCTCTTAACCCTCTCAGATCAATGAGGCTCCGGCCAGCATCCTAGGAGCCACCTACTCAAGGGAACTCCTCAAGGAAGGGTATGAGAACGATCACCTCCTCACCTACCCACCTGGAGATGTAAACCTTACTCTCAAGGGTGGCTACTGGTTGTACTGGGATCAGCAGTTGTACGTACCAGAATCTGCATGACTTGACTTACTTAAACTCAACCACAATTCCAAACCGGCCGGCCATCTGGGTATCCGAAGGACCCAGGAGCTCCTCTCCCGTTTCTTCTGGTGGCCAACTTACAGAGAAGATACCAAGAGGTTTGTCTCCTCGTGCACGACGTGCGCCCACAACAAGACCCCCCGCTCCTCCCCGTGGGCTTGCTATGTCCACTCCCGGTTTCCTCCTGCCCCTGGGGTTCAATCTCCATGGACTTTATTGTGGACCTTCCTCCCTCCAAGGGCATGAACACCGTCCTGGTTGTCGTCGACCGTCTCACCAAAATGGCCCACTTCATCCCCTGCAAGGGCCTACCCACCGCCAAACAGACGGACGATCTTGTACTCCGAGAGGTTTTTAGGCTACATGGGGCTCCGGACGATGTGGTTTCGGATCGGGGAGTACAGTTCACTTCCAGGTTCTGGAGAAACTTCTGTCAAGCCCTTGGGATCAAGGTGAACCTGTCCTCTGCGCTCCACCCCCAATCCAATGGGCAGACCGAGAGAACAAATCAAATCCTCGAGCAGTATTTGCGCTGTTTCGTCACCCATCTGCAGGATGACTGGCTGGACCACCTCTCTACGGCCGATTTCGCCTATAACAATGCGCAGTTCTACCCAATACAGCCCATTCTACGCCAACACCGGCCTAAACCCAACCTTCATCCCTCACTTGCCCATTTCCACCACAGTCCCAGCCGTGGCCAAACGCCTTGCAAGTCTACAACAGGCACAGGAAAACATTCGGGACAATCTACATCGAGCCCAGAGCCGCTTCAAGCAGGCAGCGGTTAAACGCTGCAAACCCGCTCCGGAATTCCAGGTTGGAGACAAGGTGTGGCTCTCCACCAGAAACCTAAGCCCAAAGGTTCCCTCCCAGAAGTTGGGCCAAAAATACATGGGTCCTTTCCGGAACACGGCTCGAATCAACGAAGTCGCCTTTCGACTGGAGCTTCCCAACTCCATCCGAGTGCACCCGGTTTTCCACTGCTCTCTCCTGAAACCACATGTTGAGAACACCTTCCCAGGCCGCCACCCCCCTCCTCCTCCTCCGGTAAGAGTACAAGACCAGGAGGAATACACTGTGGCCAAGATCCTTGACTCCAGACTCCACCGTGGAAGGCTGCAGTATCTAGTTGGGTGGAAGGGCTATTCCCCTGAGGATAACTCCTGGGAGCCAGAGGAAAATGTCCATGCCCCCAGACTGGTAAAAGCTTTCCACCAGAGACATCCCAATAAACCGTCATCTGCAGTGCCCGGAGGTCACCTTGGAGGGGGGGGGGGGGAGTATTGTCGGGATTCAAACCGATGACCGGCCATGTCCAAGGCGGTAGCTCTAGCCACTAGACTACCAGCCCTTCTGGACTTTTCCCTCTACTGAACTCTTTGATCTACCTTGTTCCAGTCTTGTCTTGTTAATCTCTGTGATTCCTTGCACCTGCTACTTCTTCTTTATAAGCCCAGCCTCTTGCACCTGACCCCCGCTGGTTATTGTTCTTCTGAACTTAATTCTGCTGTATCTACCGCTGTTCCTCGGTTTACTACTAACCAACTCGACTGCTGCCAACCTCGGAATTGTCCCCGACTACTTTCTTGCTTGATCCTCTACTACCGTCTACCTCTCTGTTGCCGAGCCGGACGCCTCCACCCCGCCTCTTCTCCATGCGGTCTCCCGCTACTGGACTCCACCCGGTACACTGCCCGGTGCCCTCCAACGCAGGTGAGCTAGTACCACTCTAACAGCGGGCTAGCCTGCGGTACAGCACAGCAGCTTACAGTCTTATTCCATGCTATAATAACTCCCTCCCCCAACAACATGCTATAGTGTTTCTCCTAAATACACCAGCCTGGCTTGAATTTGATGTGAAGCTTATCCGCTCTCAGGTGTGAACTGAGACTTTAAAACGTGAAGTCCTTGTTAACAGCAGTTAGCAGCACTTGTGGTCTGACACAAACCGCAAACCTAACTAACTGACTACAGGCCTGATCTCAGTCTCTAGGAACCCTAGGTGCCAAAACTGTATAAGATTTGTGCACGATTAGTCTTACCGACCCAGGTCTGCTTTGTATACGCTGGTGACTGTGGACGGAACAAGGGTTTCTCCAACTGTGGCTTTACTCCTCAGCTCCCATCTTAGTTCCTGGCAGCAGTTTCCCTTCCTCTGAACAAGATCAGGGTAAGGCCTCTTGCACACAAACGTTTTTTTTTTTTCCGTTTCCATTCCGTTTTCGCAGATTCCAATTTATTTCAATAGTTCCGCAAAAAAAAACTGAATGTACTCCATATGCATTCCGTTTTTGTATTTCCGTATATCCATTCCGTTGAGAGATAGAACTTGTCCTATTATTGACCGCAATTAACGATCCTTGGCTCTATTCAAGTCAATGGGTCCACAAAAAATACGGAATGTATACGGAACACATCCGTTTGTCTTCCGATTTTTGAGGATCCATGCCCACTTTGTCCATGCGTTTATGTTTAAACACATTACTGTATATTACATTAAAGAGGACCTTTCATCAGTTTTGACATAGGCTAACTATGTCAAAACCTTGTAGTGCGACCCCAACTCATGCGATGTGTGTGTTTTTTTGTTTTTTTTTCAAACACATGATTGTCACTCGATTGTAGCGTAGCCGAGCTCTTTATGGCCGCGGGTACAGGAGCATCTGTCTCCTGTACCCGGCCGACTGACATGAAGTGCACACACAGTGTGCACTTCATGTCAATCCCTCGGGTACAGGAAACAAAACCTCCTGTACCCGTGGACCATAAAGAGCGCTAAACTAGAGGTAGGGGGTGAAGAATGACAAGGGAGGGAGAGAATGACAAGGGGGAAGGAAGAATGACAAGGGGGGGGGGAGTGTGAAGAATGACAAGGGGGGGGGTGAAGAATGACAAGAGGGTGGAGAGAATGACAAGGGGGGGGGGAGAGAGAGAACTGGCGTTAGTTAAAGGGGTTCTGAAGTTTATTTAAACTGATCGGCAGGGGTCCGACACCCGGGACCCCCGCCGATCAGCTGTTTGAGAAGGCAGCAGCGCTGGCAGTAGCACCTCGGCCTTCTCGCTGTTTACCGCAGGCGCAGTGATGTCACGACTATTATCACTGGCCTTGGCGGGGTTAAGCTCTGTTCACTTGAATGAAGCTTAGCCCCACCCAGGCCAGTGATACTAATCGTGATGTCACTGCGAGAAGGCTGAGGCGCTACTGCCAGCGCCGCTGCTTCTTAAACAGCCGATTGGCGAGGGTCCCAGGTGTCGGACCCCTGCCGATCAGTTTAAATAAACTGCAGAACCCCTTTAATATGGCGGATCATATGGGTGGGGCATTGTGATGTCACATGGGGGGGCGGCAAACCTTTCTTTTGCCTAGGGCGGCAAAAATCCTTGCACCGGCCCTGGTTGCTGGCTTAAATTATAGTTTATCTTGTGGGTAACGTGGATAACACAGTAAGCCTACTTTCACATCTGTGGCACGGATTCCAGTAGGCTGCCGCATGGAAATTAAGAATAATAGGGTCCATCAGAGATATGGCTGCATTTCGGCAAAAATGCTGAGAATCGGCCAAACTCAAACCGTTGCATGCTGTGGTTTGTATCCGGCCGATTCCCAGCATTCTCTGCCACATCAGGCAGCTGGATCTCCGTGCCACATATGTGAAAGTAGCTTAACTCTTTGGGTATAGATAATGCAGTACATGTTACCTGCAGTCCTAATGTAGTGTTGCACATATGTGTGTATGGTCCACTCCAAATTGTTATTTATATTATGATGTCATTTTGCACTATTCCTTTGTCTATGCTGCTGAATCCATATTACAGGCTGGTAACATGCACTACCTACTTTCACCACTAAAGGTTATAGTTATATACACCTGTTACAGGAAGTTAGAGAAAGTTGAGTAAAAGCTTAAGAAATGAGGAGTTAGGAGGAAGGAGAGGAGACAATCTTGTCTCTGTCCTCCTAGGCCTAGCCCAGGGGAACCCATCTACGTCAACCTTTGAGTCCAAGATTAGGACAATAGGATTCTACACTGTAGATTACCCTTCCGGGGTACCCAGTGGATTATTACTCTGAAAACCACAACCAGTTCAAATAATGAAGCAGAGTGTTTGCCTCCCATGAGGGAGATCGCCCTGGGGTTGTTGGATTACTGAGCTAAGGCTACTTTCACACTAGTGGCACAGACCTCCGGCAGGCTGTTCCATCGGGTGAACAGCCTGTCGGATCCGTCCTGCCGCTAGTGAATGTTTGCCCCCGGACTATCGCTCCGGCATATAATGGGGTCGGGGCGGAGTTCCGGCGGAGGCACGGCAGCGCACGCGATAGGCCGCTGGAATAAAACTACGACATATTGAGCAAACCTTATTGCGGATGCAAATAAGGGGGGACATGGTGTCATGAACCCTCTATTTTTGCATGCTCAATATTGTATATGTGTGCAGTACTTACCTGGGTTACAGATGCAGTTGTTGCAGTCTGAGAGTCCACGAGGATTGGATGAAGAGGCTGATTGGAGAAGCCATTAACTGCCATCTCGGGGCACCTGCAAAAGAGAACAGCGGTTGGAAGCTGCACAGATTCGTCTGGACCTAGGAAGAAACCGGACCTGTGCCAGGCAGAACATGGATGCTTTACTACAACAGTCAATCCGAAGGGCTGAAGAACAGGGTGGAGAGGCATGGCTACGTTCCTGCTTACAACAGGACCGCTCTTCTGTGACTCTGGATTGGCATTCTGCTAATACAGCTGGCACTTCCTCTGGCTTGAGAAGCACAGGGCTGGATGGGATCTCTGATTTAATCGCGGTGCCTGCCGTCGGTGAAGCTCCGGCTCCTCCTGCATCACCACCGGCGAAAAGATTGAGAATAGGAACTTTTCACCTTCAAGGGATAACAGAAGAAGAAGACCTATTAAAACTTCTGCGTCACATGGCGCGAGAAGGGGACAACGACAGGCAGCCACGACTCACCAGCGTTCATCAGCAACGGCAGCAATACGGTCCCGTGCACCTGGAAGAGAAGGTTTACCTGTCAACCTGCAGGAGGGTGAGCATGTATCTAACAATAATGGTGACTGTACATTACAGGGCACTACACCCTTGGGGTCACATTCACAGCTTGCATCCACCAGTGTTCTTCAGGAGAGGATTCAATTGTTCAATTATTTTTTGTCCTTTTTATCTTGTAAGGATAAAGCCCCCATTCAGGATTCAGCATGGTCCTCTGTGGACTCTTCATCTGAATCTGATTTACCCTAAAGTATCGGTAGCAGCAGTTAAAGACAAGTGTCTTTTTCCATTTTTGGATGCTGCTAGCGGTATTAGGGAAAGTGCTTATGCTGAGACTTTGCCTTGTCAGATATCGCCTTTAGGTTTTCATTTGGCTAAATCTGTTAAGGACAAAATTTGGCACAGGGAATATGTAGATTTAATTTCTCTCCTGCCGTCAAATAGAACGGACACTAAAAAGGATGAAGACGATAAGAAAAAGATTCCACAAAAATCTTCTTAAATTGGCTGCAAGGTTTCTGTATCTATTCTGTGGTGTTGGGGGAACAATATCCTAATCACTGCAGCGGTTTGTTTCATCATCTTGATGCTATTTTGGAGGCGTATAAAAATTTTGGAGGATCAGCGTGGTATTCTTATGATGAATCCTTCCGCCAGAAGTTGGCGGTTTATCCCGAATTGTCTTGGGGACAAAAGGATGTAGGGTTATGGATTAATCCTATGTTGCCACAGAGAAATCATAATTTTCGTCAGCAAACCCCTAAACGAGGAGTTTGCTTTGCATTTAATGAAGCCACAAGTGGCAGTCAACGTGCAAGTATAGACATGAATGCACCTTTTGCTCTGGAAATCACCCAGCAACTAAGTGCTTCAAGAAACAAATTGCCAGTAAAGAGTCCGTTAGAGGAGGTGACGCCATTGAACCTGTCAAGGCTAATCTCCAGTATAAGAATGTATCCAGACAGGCGGAAGGCGGACTTTTTAATTGATGGTTTCACTAATGGCTTCTATGTACCAGCTTTTACTGGACGTGGTTGTTATTTTTCGGATAATTTAAAATCTGTTCAGCTAAATAAAAAAATAGTTTTAGATAAAATAAATAAAGAGATATTGGAACACAGAGTTGCTGGGCCATTTTCTTATCCTCCATTTGCCAATTTTAGAGTTTCGCCTTTAGGCCTGGTTCCCAAAAAGGAACTTAATAGCTATAGATTGATTCACAATTTCACATCCTAAAGGCGAATCTCTTAACGATATGATTGATGGTGATGGTGATTCTGCTGCTGTCCATTACGCCTCTTTTGATCAGGCTTTAACTTTATTGAGAAAAGCGGGTCGGTACACTTTATTGGCGAAAACGGACATTAAGTCTGCTTTTCGGCTATTACCGATTCATCCGTCTGGATACAACTCTCTAGGTTTTCAATTCGGAGGCTTGTATTACTATGAAAAAGCATTACCTATGGGGTTTTCTTTGTCATGCCAATATTTTGAGACTTTTTCAACCTTTTTGCAGTGGATGGTGGAGTTTCATTATAATGGTGGATTTATGCTCCACTATCTCGACGATTTTCTATTCATAGGTTCGTTCGGTTCTCACGACTGTATTAATTTGTTAACTACTTTTAGAAATATAGCCAATTATTTCTACCTTCCATTAGCGGAGGAAAAAACAGTCTGCCCAACGACTTCTATCAAATTTCTTGGAATAGAAATCGACACTGCTAAGATGGAATTTAAGATCCCAATGTAAAAAATTACATCTACCAAAATACTTATATTGAATCTTTTAAGTAGTAAAAAGTGTACTTTGAAGAGAGTTCAGTCAGCATTGGGTTCCCTGAACTTTATTTCTAGGGTTATCCCAATGGGCCGAATTTTTTCAAAGAGACTTTATGCGGCCACGGCGGGGAGAAAGAACCCGTATGATCACATTCGTTTAACCAAGAGCTTAAAAGATGATTTGGAGGTTTGGCTAGAATTCCTTGAGAATTTTATTGGTAAATCTATATGGCAAGATGACTTTGTTACTGCTGAGTCGTTACATTTGTATACTGATGCTGCTGCATCGGTTGGTTATGGTGTGTTATTTGGTAAGCAGTGGTCGGCTGAGCGATGGCCGTCTTATTGGTCTTCAGGCGATTTATTAAAGAATATAAATTTCTTGGAGCTGTTTCCAGTATTGGTTGCTTTGACTATTTGGAAACATCAACTTAGGAACAAGCGTATTTTATTCTTGTCAGATAATAAACGAGTGGTGTTTGCGCTTAATTGCTTATCGGCTAAGTCTGAGCCAGTCATCAAAGTGTTAAGACAAATTGTCATTTTATGTTTAAATAATAACATGTGGGTTAAGGCCCAATTTCGGGGAAATCTAACGAGACCACTGATTCTCTAACCCGACAGAATTTCATTTTATTCATGATCTGTTGAAGAGTGGAAGGAGGGGTCAGTATATTCAGAAGATGCTGATGGGTATTTCCTATTTTCAGTGGATTTTGTGTGTACCCCCCTTTTCTTCTAATTTCCTTCTTAAACAACTCGTTAAAGGATCGATCAGAACAGGATCCTGTTTACTTAAGACGTGCCCGTTATCTTTAGGCAATTTGAAAGTATTTGTTCTTTTCTTGCCTTTTATTTGCATGACAAAATATGAATCTTCTTTATTCAAATCGGCCTTCTTGTTAGCTTTCTTTGGAGCTCTTCGTATTTCTGAAATCACTGCAAAAAATAGAAGGGCGGAAGCACCATTACTTATTAATCATCTTGTATTGACTTTGGATAAAATACGCGTTTTTCTGTCTAGGTCAAAAACTGATCAGGCTGGAAAAGGTAGTTGAATTGTCGTTAATAAGATAAGTGACCAAACTATTTGTCCTGTGCTGTCTTTTAAGGAATGGTTACAGTTTAGGCACACTTCTGACGGCCCTTTGTTTAGACATTTTGATGGATCGCCATTGACTAAATATCAATTTAATTTTATGTTCTCTAAGTGTGTACGTCATTTTAAATTGGATAATAAAAGACTTTCTGCTCACTTATTTCGTATTGGTGCAGCTACACACGCACATAATTTAGGTCTTCGAGCGAAGTCAATAAAAAAGTTGGGCAGGTGGAGCTCGGATAGGTACAAACTTTACATTAGACCTGATCTTTTGTTTTAATTTGTTTGTTTTTGCAGAGCCGAAAATCGTTTGGATTTTGGGAAATGAATTAATTTCGTCCGCTTGCAATCGTTCGACTATGAGATTTATGTCTGATAACCTGGGAGCGAGGTGGTAAGTTTTTGGAGAGGTATCCCTAACATTCATATTAAAGAGGTTGTTAAAAATTGTTTACATTTTAAGTCAATTTGGCTATTGCCCGATTTATTTATATTACACGTGGGTGAAGATGACATTGGCAAGGTTAGTACTCAGATTCTGATTATAGAATTTAGGAATATTCTATTGGATATTCAAAGACTTCTCCCTGGTGCGAAATTGGCATTTTCGGAGATTGTTTCCAAATGGGTTTGGAATTCATCAAATTCATTTGAATTTTATGGAAAAGATCCGCATTAGGGTGAACAGGCATTTGGGTAAGTTCTTGCAGATTCATGATGGTTTGTCTTGCAGGCATTTTGAGCTGGAGGGGTTTATTAGGGGTTTATATGATGTTCAAAACAATTCCTTGTCAGGGATTGGTTTAGACATTTTGAACATTGGTTTTCAAAATTTGATAGAGGTTGGCTGCGGTGTTTTTTAGCCATTTGGCCTGGTTGGCTTCATGGCGGATGAGTAATAGTCGCTCTTTGAGCGGACTAGGTATTTAAAGTTAATAGTTGTGGGCAACTATTCTTTGGTTTAAATGGATGGAGGATTTTTAGTTGGTTATTAATTTAACTCAAGGTAAAATAAACACCGTGGCCAATTATCTACCAATCTAAAATAAAAAAACAGTTTATTAATTCTAATTCAGTTGGTGTATGGTTTTTGTTGAGGTATAGATGGGTAAATATGATACCATGACAAAGGAAGATAACTGCCGTTTATCAGGTTTTAGTCACCTTTGCATTAGGTGGAGAGACTCCAAGCTACAAGCTGCCCACCATAGTTAAGGACAGAAAGGCCATCTGTCGGAATACTTATTTACAGAGGATCTAAATGACATTGCAAGGTAGAGTGGACAGATCAACATCATAAGCTAAGTACAAGTAGGCATGCTTCCCCTACTAACGTGAGCTGGAACTAACCCATATACTTCACCTCAAGGAACCTGCTATTTTGGATTTGCAGCATCACTATTTTTGCCATCTGTATGCAAGACAAAGTGATGAGATTGGATGCCTTACTACCTCTGACAAGTACAGTTTGTTTGGTTTAACCACTGCCTCACTGCTCATTCTTCTGCTCCATCTCTCAATTTTACCTTACGGTGCTGGCGTCACGAACTACAACACAGGGGCCCAGCCGCAAAGCACCCTAAATATCACCATCAAGGGCACCTCAACCAACATCTGGCTGGTGTTCCCTGCAACCGAGAGTGGCCTGGAGGATTTGGTGCTGTCTCCCCATCCACTGCACGCCGGCCCAGGGGACAACTTAACTGTGAGTATTACTACACCCACTCGGCATATACTGCACCATATACACTCACAGTCCAAGCCTCTGCGGTCTGGCTTGTTGCACTAGGTAACACTGCAAATAACACAATGATAACTGAGTACAGATAAAGTAGTAGATGTCATGTGCAGTCCTATGTAACACCACAGATAACAAAGTGATACCCCTTTGAGTTCAGATTATGTAGTAGCTTATACCTGCTGATAACTCTCTGGGTACAAATATTGAAGTAGATAGTACCTGCAATACTATGTGCAGGGCTCAAAGCGGGCACCACCTCCTCCCTCTTGTCATGCTGCTGTGACCTCCCCCTCTTCTGGTAGCAGCAGTGTGTCAAGAGGGAGGAGACCATGCCAGCTTTGAGCCTTGCACAGAATGTCCAGGCATCAAAACGTTAAAGCACTGGTCTCCAAGGTCGGGCCTGCGGCGGTGAGCAGCCCTAGAGAGGCCCTGAGCGGAGGCCCTGAGGAAGGGAGAACACTGCTATCTACCTTTTTAGGGCCAGGCAGGAGTATTCAGGAACCAGGCCCTTCAATCAAGAAGAAAGGGAATATGCTGGGAGAGGAAGCAGGATAAGCAAGGGTGCACAGACTGGCTTGGGCCTGCCTTAACTGCACTTAACTGCCCAGTTGGATATGGATTTAGGCTAGGTCTACACAACGACATTTGTCGTGCGACATTGATGTTGCACTAATGTCGCGCGACAATTTTTATAATGGTAGTCTATGGTGTTGCATTGCGACATGCTGCATACTGCGACGCGACAGTCGCAGAAAAATCCATCTTGAATGGATTTTTTGCGACTGTTGTGTCGGAGTCGCAGCATGTCGCAGTGCTACACCATAGACTATCATTATGAAAATTGTTGCACGACATTGGTGTGACAAAATGTCGCGCGACAAATGCTGTCGTGTAGACCTAGAGGTCGCAGTTGCAGCATGTCGCAATGCGACACCATAGACTACCATTATAAAAATTGTCGCGCGACACATGTTGCAGTGTAGTTGTGCTCTATTTGTCGCGCAACAAATGTCGTCGTGTAGACCTAGCCTAAGGCTACGTTCACACGACGACAATTGTCGAGCGACAAAAGTCGCGTGACAAATAGGGCACAACTTCACTGCAACATTTGTCGCAGTCGCAGCATGTCGCATGTCGCAATGCGACACCATAGACTCCCATTATAAAAATTGTCGCGCGACAATAGTGCGACTTTTTGTCGCTCGACAAATGTCGTCGTGTGAGACGTAGCCTAAAACCACTTTTCTCCAGAATGAAGCAACAGATCGCTACAGGTTGCATCAGATTGCATTACATTCAGCTGAGCTAGCCCTATAAGACTCAGTCCCTGATTTAACACTGTTTCACTTTAAATGCACTCAGTTTTATTTATTTTTTACAATGATTTTCAGTTAGTGGTTAGCGCTTAATGGTTAGCACTGGTGCCTTGCCACACTGGGGTCCTAGGTTCAAATTCAACCAAGCAAGTGGGTACAGCAAGTGGTGATAATGTCTGTAAAGTGCTAAAGAAAATTTCAGTGCTATATGAGTAAAATAAAAATAGATGCCACCAGGTGGCGGTGTTAGCCACTTTTAAAATTCTGAATGAATTGACAATAGCAACTATAACGAACCAACCTTTCAACATGATGGAGCTATAATTGGGGTCCACCTTTGATTTTCCAAAGGAGCTGTGAAAAATAAAAGGTGGAATCTGATTGGTTCTACTTTACACAACTTTGATAAATGGCCCCAAATACGTTTATATTCTGCTTGGTATCATTTTAACCCATTAATTAGGTTTTCCAAGTTAAATTAAAATTTCAAAGCAGCAATATACCTAAATAGCAAAGAAAGTCATACTTGCATTTTTCTCTCCTCCTGCTTCCCACATTGTGCTGTGGTCCTGCGGTTCTGACATTGTCCTTATGGCTGCAGTGGTGATGTCCCATACACACCTGATTGCTATGCAGCAATCACTCTTCTCAGCAGTATAAGGGCTCAAGCACACGAGGAGCATGTGTGCCCTGTGCTGCGGACCGCAAATAGCAGTTAGCAATGCACAGGAACCGTCCGTGTGCACGCCATTAGCACATGTGGACCCATTGACTTATTGTATTTTTTTGCGGTGGGAAGGCACAGACCGAAATCCTACGGAAGCGCTTTGTAGTGCTTCTGTGGGCTTCCGATCGGTGCCTCCGCTCCACACCGTTCCGTATCTTGGCGATGCAAGTCAACTGGCCGCATCTGTGATACAGAGTGCACATGAACGGTGCCTGAATATTGCGGACCCGCTTTTTGTGGTCCGCAATACGGGCATGGGGTACACATGTTCATGTGCATGAGCCCTAAAGTAATTTACTGCTGAGGCCAGTGATTGCCTGCAGTGGTGACGTGGTGTGTTTGGGACGTCACCACTGCAGTGAGAAATAATGTTCAATTCTACTTGGAAAATCCCTTTAAAGGGTAACTAACCTTATCTCTAACTGTATTTTATGCAATACTGAATAGCCTATAAGTGATTTTTTGCAATGTACTTTAATTTATTTTACGGTCTTGATGACCAAATAGACATACAGAGTTGGGTGTGACGGTCTATAGTGCTTTACAATCTGTACAGCAGTGACTTTAGCTAAGCCGAGCGGTCACTAGCAGGAATAGCAATAGGTTCTGCAGAGCGCCTGTGAAGCAGTCATGCGGGTCTGTGGACAGTTCAAAATTAGAATAGCTTTTTAAGGACTTGACCAATTTTTGTATTTGTGCTTTTTTTTTTTCCCTTCTGCCTTTCAAGAGCCATAACGTTTAGAGTTTTTACTGGAAATGTGAAAAAAAAATCTTTGTGGAGAGAATTTGAAAAAAATAAATAAAGGAAAAAAACAATTCCGCCTTTTTTTTTTTTGCTTTTTACAGCGTCCACTGTGTGCTAAAATTATACGTTATGGATCGTTAGATTTATGGCTATATCAAATTTATACAGTTTCTATTATATTATGCTACTTTAAAAAATAACCTTTAAAATGTTTTTTTTTCTTTTTATCACCATATTCTAACACCTATAACTTTCATATATTTCTGTGTAAAAAAGCTATGTGATGGCTCATTTTTTTGTGGGGCAAGCTATACTCTACTCTTTATAGGTACCACTTTAGGGTACATACAATTTTTTAATCACTTTTAGTTTTTAGTTTTTTGTGAACAACGTGACCAAAAAACAAGTCAGCCATTTTAACTTTGTTTTCCGTTACTGCGTTCACTGCGGATTTTCACATAGCTCTACTATATTTATTTCAAGCTGCCAGCTTAGCGGGTGTGTCCTTTCTCAGAGGTTGTGCCCTGTCTGCTGCAGCTAGTGGAGGTTCAAGGATGGAACTGAGCATGTGCTTCCATCTCAGTGAGCAGGACAGAGAACATTATTGCAGTACTCCAGAAAAGGGTACTAACAACCTTGGGTCTGCCCCTAGCTCAGTTAGTAGTGTGCTAGTGGAGGAAGTGAGAGCAAGCTATATGTGCTCACTCCTCAGAGTACCAGACCATGCCTCCAGAGAACCACTATCTCTGAGAGATCCACAGGGAGAAAACATCCCTACTACACACCACTCCAGGAAATGAGAAAGAAAATACTTAGAAGGTCTGCAACCTGTATGGCTAAGCAGTAGAGTAATAGGGCCCATTCACACGACCGTAAGCCGTCCATGCAAACAGCAAGTCTACGTTATATGGGCACCGGCCGTATCCATTCCGTATCACGGATGTTGCCCCATACACTCAGATGGGTCTGCAATCCACAAGTCACGGAGCAGTGCCGAGGCACGTATTGAAAGCCCACAGAAGCACTTCCATGGGCTTTTGGGTCCGTGCCTCTGCACTTCAAAAGACAGGACATGTATGTTGCAGATCACTGACCCATTCAAGTCAATGTGTCTGCACCGCAATACAGGATTCACATGGCCAGTGTTTGTGAATTGCTGACTGCATCATGGGCGGCTTACATTCAAGGAATGAGGCCTTAGTAAGTTATTTGCTGTTTAAATGGGTTGTGCAAGAATGGGGATGGACCTGTAAAGGAAAGATGATTTACCTGCTTTGCGGTACTGATTACCCGCTCCTTCTCCAGGCCTGCGGTGCTCCACTGGGCTCCCTTGGTGTCAACATCCTGTTTGACATCACCGCAGCCAATCACTGGCCTCGGCGGAGACCGGCTCCCCTCGAGCCATGTTACCATTTGTCATGATGTAAGGGAGCTGGAGCGGTCTGGCCCACCATCTCTTAATCCTCTACCACTTAGCTGGGAATGACAGCCACCATTGCTAGAATAATATTGCCATTCTTAGATTCTGGAGAGAGAGGCAGAGAGAGAGAGAACTACACTCTCCATCCTGGCCTATAAGCATGCCTGGGTGCACTGGCGGATCCAGAGCCTGGTCTCGGGAGGGGCACTTTGGGCGATTGATACGCCCCAGCTCCCATCACTACAGAAACACAGCCCCACTTACCTCTTCCATCCAGTGACGTCTCCTGTGATGTAGATGTTCTCTTTCCTCATCTTCTCCTTTCAGACCTTCAGACCAGACCGTCAGGTTTCGTCTCTGCAGTTTGACAACAAAATAAATCTCAGTTACTACTTTTCCATCATCCTCCCATATTCTGGACAAATTATCCTACTACCCCCATATAAAATACATCAGTAATGTCCCCATAGTGCCCCGGAGTCTCCTCTCTCTCCCCCAAAATCATGTGCAGGCTCCTTCCCCTCCCCCAAAAAATCATGTGCAGGCTCCTTCCCCTCCCCCCCCCCAAAATCATGTGCAGGCTCCTTCTCCCAACCCCCACCAAAATCATGTGCAGGCTCCTTCCCCTCCCCCAAAAAAATCATGTGCAGGCTCCTTCCCTCCCCCCAAAATCATGTCCAGGCTCCTTCCACTCCCCCCAAAATCATGTGCAGGCTCCTTCCCCTCCCCAAAATCATGTGCAGGCTCCTTCCCCTCCCCCCAAAATCATGTGCAGGCTCCTTTCCCCCCTCCCTCCCTACTTACCTCCTTGCAGCGCTGGATGCAGGCCTCTTCCGGCCTGTGTCCCGTTTCTATCCTCTGCTCAGGCGGCGCGATGACGTCATCGCGCCGCCTGAACTCGCTTCTGATAGGCTGTCGGCACGAGGCCGGCAGCCTATCAGAGGAGCAGGGAGGGAGACGCCTCCCTCCCCTGCCGCACTGCACAGCGATCTGTATCGCTGTCCAGAGGACGGCGACACAGATCGCTATGGAGATGAACGCTTCCACAGTGGAAGCGTTCATCTCCTGTCACTGCCGCCGGTGCTGCCACAATATCGGGAGGGGCAATTGCCCCGTTGCCCCCCCCCTGGATCCGCCACTGCCTGGGTGCTGATGTGTGAGCCAGCCAGAAGTTAGTGAAAAATACTACTTCAAAGACACCTTTTGGCCAGTTATTCCCTGTGCAGCTATAAGAACTGTAACATTGGCGGATACTGCTTTTCTGTGAAACATCAGCCGGTCCATTACAAGTAGAACCTGTCCTGAACTGTTTGCATTTGAATTCTTCAGTAGAAAAAACCTTCTTCTGCACAACCGCCTCATCATTGCGTTCTGCACTACTTTTACACCACAAGATGTTAGCGTCTCAACATCAGGGACCTGCACCATAAAACCATCAACACCAAGGGCACCTCAACCGTCTTCAGGTAGGAGGATCCCAAGAACCAATTTGTGCCCTGAAGGGAAGAACTGGTGTGCCCTTCCCGTCACTGCACAATCCCAAGGAGCTTCGGAACCATGAGTACAACTATTACTACACCCATCTGGCCACGTCTGCACTCACCCACTCCCCTACGGCACGCTGCAGATTGCCACTATGAATAATTATTGCATCCAGAGCCACTAGCACTCCCAGCCTCCCTGTGGCATTATCACGTGAGTAAACTGGTTACTGCCCCATTACAAGATCAGCAAACTCATCTCCTGCTGCTCCTGTCACAATTAGCACATTTTGTATGATACCAAAGATTATATCCAGTTGGATTCAGGAAGTTAGGGTACATTCCCATAAGCGTTTCGGGAACTCATAGGCTGTTCCAGCAGTGGAGATGACTGCCAGAGTTACTGTATTCAGCATAGGGGGGCACTATCATGGGAGCCGGTGGCTTACCAGTTCCCTAAGTGCATATCATGAGAGTCGTGTCAAGCTGCATATGCCTTTATAAATGTAGCCCTATAAAAGAAGAGAGTCAGATAACGATAAAGATTTTTTGACCTTCTAGAGGTAGAAAAGCTGCAGGGTGACTCAGCAAAATGTTACTGTGGAGGAATGACATGGCTGCCTCAGCAATCAGTGTGAACTATTGTCTATAGCTGGGGTGCTAAGGAAGTCTTCGCTCACTCATTCAATTCTAATAATTAGGGCTCATGCACATGACAACTCGCGGATGCGCAAAACACAGATCCCAACCATGTGCATGCTGACCTTTTTTTCCCTCTTGTAGAAATGTCCTATCCTTGTCTGCAAAACAGACAAGAATAGGACATATGCTATCCTTTCTGTAGGGCATACGCATCTTTTGCAGCCCTACTGAAATGAATGGGTCCACATCAATCTGCAAAAAATGCAGATCAGATGTGGACCGAACGTACGGTCATGTGCATGGGGCCGTATCTGCGGCACAACCCTGATGGAGACTGATAATTATGCATCTTTTATCCTGATGAAAGATGCAAATCAGCAGACAAACGAGCAACTGCTTGTTTATCTGCTGATCAGCGGCACAATTAGGACGCCTTCACTTCCAGGAGCGCCGCGGCCTTTTTACTGTTTACTGCCGGCCCAGTGATGTCACGACGTGTATCAACAGGCCTGGTCGCAGCTAAGCTCTGTTCACTTCAATGGAGCTTAGCCCCACCCAGGCCAATTGATACTAGTTGTGACATCACTGGGCCGGCGGTAAACAGTGAGAAGACTATAGGGGGGAAAGACACTCATTGGTTTAGACTAATGATCAGACACTTTTCTTGTGATTTAGCGATTTGTGGTGGTTTAACTTTTTTATTTTTTGGGCTACAAAAATATATTTTGTGATGTTTTTATTCAATGGAGACCATGACAGGAAAAAACAGCTCTGTGTGGGGGCATTTTACATAGAGACAGCTTATCAGGGTCTGCTAAGACCCTGCAGCTCCATTATGCCTGAGAGATCTGGTGAACACATGCCAGTCTTCTTGTGTAAAATATTATAAACGTGTCTAATTGATCTGTCTCCACCCCTTTAGCTAAAAAAAAATCATAGAGATGGCAATTTTGTGAAATACATCATTTGCTCAAAAAATTGCGACTTCTAGTTTTCTGTTGTACATCTGTCGTATATATCTTATCAATGTGTATGCTGTAGATGCAGGAACTTTCTAGAAATGTTGATGAATGTGACTTTAAATGGAGCTCTATTATCACATCTCTGCAGAATGAATGTTCAGGCTCTCACACATATTGCATTCCAGGCAGATCATTATCTAATGTGTATATGGTCTGTTGGTTTATGGTTTTATTACTTAAATAAGTCACTTTCTGAGTCACTTTGTGTAAAATGTTCTGATATGTGTTCACTCGAAAGGCCCCCATACACATAAAAGTTAACTGAACCTGGTGGGACAAGCCAACTACAGTATCTAAAGCTGAGTTGGCACTTCAGTTATTTGGTCAGTTATCTCCAAAACTAGCTGCGGGTCCAATACACAGAACAGGTGAATATCTTTCCGTTATACTTTATGTCTGAGTACAGTAGTCTTCACTATGGGTTTTGGCTAACAATAACTGATGGAAATAACTGAAGTGTGAACTCAGCCTTATGCCTCATTCACATGTCAGTGTTTTGGTCAGTGATTTCCATCAGTGATTGTGAGACAAAACCAGGATTGGAGCCTCCACAGACATAAGGTATAAGGGAAAGCTCTGCTCCTGTTCTGTGTTTAGACCTGCACCTAGTTTTGGCTCACAATCACTGATGGAAATCACTGACCAAAACACTGATGTGTGAATGAGGCATTAGGCCTCTTGCACACGACCGTATGGCTTTTTCAGTTATTTTGCGGTCCGTTTATAACGGATCAGTTTTTCCGTTTTTTGTTTCCGTTGTGTTTCTGCTTTGGTTCCATTTTTCCGTTCCGTTTTTCCGTATGGCATATACAGTATACAGTATTTCCATAATTAAAATTGGGCTGGTCTTAAAATTTTCAATAGATTGTTCAGCAAAAATGGAATGGATACGGAAGACATACGGATGCCTTTCTGTATGCTTTCAGTTTTTGCGGACCCATTGACTTGAATGGAGCCACTGAACGTGATTTGCGGACAAGAATAGGACATGTTCTATATAAACGGAAAAACGGAAACGGAAGGCATATGGAGACACTTCAGTATTTTTTACAGACCCATTGAAGTGAATGGTTCAGTATACTGTCAGTATACTGAACTGAAAAAGCTGCCAGTATACGGTCCGCAAAATACTGTTGTGCTCAATAGGCCTAAGGCCTTATTCACACGTCCGTAGTGTTTTGCAGATCCGCAACACACCTTGCCACCAGCCCTATAGAGATGCCTATATTTGTCCGCAATTGCGGGCAAGAATAGGACATGCTCTATATTTTTGCGGAGCCGCCGTCCAGAAGATCGGCGATGCGCTCCGCAAATGTGGATGCGGAGAGCACAGTGTGTGCTCTCCGCATCCATCACGTCCCCATTCAAAATTAATGGGTCCACACCCGTTTCGCAAATTTGCGGAACGGGTGCGGACAAAGATTGCGGACGTGTGAATTAGGCCTTAGGGTCCATTCACACGTCCGTGGTGTGCTGCGGATCCGCGACACACCTGGCCGGCACCCTCCATAGAAATTTCTATTCTTGTCCGCAAGCTGCGGACAAGAATAGGACATGTTCTATCTTTTGCAGAGCCGCGGACCGGAAGTTCGGGGCTGTGCTCCGCAAATGCGGAAGCAGAGAGCACATAGTGTGCTTTCCGCTCCACGTCCGGCCCAATCGAAAATGAATGGGTCCGCACCCGTTCTGCAGAATTGCGGAACTGATGCGGACCCATTTGCGGACGTGTGAATGGGGCCTTATATGTGTATGTGGTCTCCCGACAATGCGTATGCCTTAATTCAAGGTCTAATTAATGATAATGGATAAACATGCTGCTTTCTTAAAAGAACTGTGCTGCACCTGTCTACAAGTTGATTGTGGTGTTGCAGCTCAGCTCCATTTATTTCAGTGGAGCTTAGCTGATTACAAGACACAATCTGGCACTCTTTCAGAATAAAAACATCCAAGATTTTCCAATTCTGGGCAACTATTAGAAGTTTGCAGCAACTCTTTTAATCAGGGCTGTATTTTCAATTAGGCACTGGAGGTCCAGTGCCTAGGATGTCACCCTGCAAGGAGGTGTGCGGAGCCTAAAGTCAATGAGGCAGAGAAGGAGAGAGGAGCGAGATTCTCCTCCCACAAACAAACGCCCATCCCACTAAGCAGGACTGAAGAGGAGTCACTGTGTGACTCGCCTGACTTTGAGCTGACTCACTCTTAGTACCTCCATCCTTTCTCACCATTCGCTGTCAGTACGACCCAGTGCATGGTGCTGCTTGCAGCTGTTGTCAGAGGATCTCCCCTGGTGCCAGGTGCTTTGTACGGTAGCAACCATAGAGCAGGCCTCACATGTCTGGTCGAACCAATAGTTGCAGTGGTTGTGCCTCGATATCTGCACTGCTTGCACTTTATTTGACTTATTTTTTGCCCCTACACTCTATGTCCTAGCATCAGGTCCCCAAATGACCTTCATCAGACCCTCTTATTCTATGGGGGACCCCCATTCATGCAGCCCCTGCAATCTGCTATCTAGTGCACTCACTGTCCCCAATGCATTTTTACCCTAACACTCTATTTGTTCTTGTGTCACACTAATGTTATACTCCCTGATCTTCCAGTCCATTGAATTGATCTAGGTTATCAATATCTCCACTCCAGATCACCTCAGGATCTTCCTGCACCCCAATGTATGACTTCTACTCCTCTGAAAGTACACTACAGATGTTCAGCAGATATTCTGCAGAACATGAAGTTATGTTTCTGGGATTATTGCCACGTCTGGGCGCTCAGCCAGATGCTAGACGTTGTTCTCGGCCTTGAGTTTGGAATATTCTGGTCTGGCCATAATGTAAAAATGTAAAGACAAAATTCTCAGCCTTGAGTTAGAAAAGGGAGAAACAAGTTAATGTGTGTTATGTAAAATTGGCCTGTTGTCACTCCTCTATATAAACTTATCAACTTGGAGTATGTAAGATAATTTGGATTCACTATGACAATCTGAGTAACCACCACCACCACCAACGAGAATCTCTGCACTGTCCCATAGAAATGTTCAACCCCCAAACACTGGAGAGAAAGAGTAATGAAAAGCGAGTCCTAACCCTGAATGCCAGCATTTCCAAATTCTGGCCTTTGAAATACTGCCATTCCATCTAGTGGAGACGGAGTGTTTTAAAAATATCCAAATGGCAGCTGTCCCACAGTACTTTTTCAGGCGGAACAAGTGTGGGAAAAAGTAAAGCAAGGTCCACATAACCACCGATACGTGGACCAGTAAACACGTGCAGGGACATTATATCTCCTAAACTTCCCACTGGGTAAATGAACTGGTGGCTGGGCTCGAGGCAGAAAGCGGTTTGGCGCACGTCCTATCGTAACCGAGGATTGCTGGAGCTTTCTAGGTGTCACCCGTTGCTTTCACCTCCTACTCTGCTTCCTCCTCCTGTTCCTCCTGTACCACCTCCTCATCACGTCAGCGCAACACCTGCACAACCAACTTCAGCACAGCTGGGCGAAACGACAAGAGGCTGTTCTGAAACTCATCTGTTTGGGGGAAAGACCCCACATCTCGCAGGAGCTGAGGGTGGGCACAGAAGAGCAGACCAATGAGTGGTTGCTGCCGCTGAACCTCAAGTCCGGCCTCATGGTATGCGACAATGGGCGAAATCTCGTAGCAGCTGTGGGCCTAGCTGGTTTGACGCACATCTCTTGCCTGGCGCATGTGCTGAACTTGGTGGTGCAGAGGTTCTTGAAAAATTACCCTGATACTGTATTTCAGAGCTGCTGCAGAAAGTGTGAGCTGTCTGTGCGTGCTTCTGGCTTTCTCACCCTGCTGCTGCTTGCCTGTCTGCGCTGCAGCGTAACTCCCGCCTTCCCGCTGACCACCTCATATGTGACGTACCCACAAGGTGGAATCCCACCTTGCACATGCTAGAGAGACTGTGCGAGCAGCAGCAACAGGCGATAGTGGAGTTTCAGCTGCAGCAGGCACGGGTTAGTTGCTCTGCGGAACAGCACCATTTCACCATTAGCGAGTGTGCCTCCATGCGGGACGTGTGTGCTGTGTTGCTCTGTTTCGAGTACTCCACTAACATGGCCAGTGCTGATGACGCTGTCCTCAGCATTACTATCCTACTTCTATGTTTCCTTAAAAAAACACTTCAGGCGATGATTGTAGCATCCCCAAGTCAGGGCTTTGTGTAGGAACTAACCTGGGGAATGCCAGTGATGGAGAGGCCGGCACGCTGCTCCTCTGGGGCACTCTCTGGGTTCTTGAGGGACACAGCCAGGTGGTAATGTGAGGTGCCCTTGGTGTTGTAGTTTAACGTGCCTATGGCTAAGTCCCTGATATGTCGTGACGCCAGTGCCAGTAAACGGTGGCACACCGTATTTACAGTAGGAATAACAGAGGTGCAGACTGGTAACTTGAAAACAGAATTCAAACTTTACTGAAGACAGTGATGATACAGTAAGCAGTCTTTCCAACAGTTCCTTTTGCAGACAATAAAAATTGCAGTGGTCTTACATCCAGCAAGGTTAAACAGAGGGTGGTAATACAGGACTTGAAATTGCAGGTGAACCTTACTTTCTTCCTGACTCGTCCTGACTGGAATTGATGCTTCAAGGCCCCAATGCCCTACTTCTGGCTTATATCCTTGAATCTCAGCTTTATAATTTACCTCCACTTGACGTTTAGTACCTCCTTGCTCTAGGGATTGCCTCTGGGTTCTGCATTCCTTCTCCTAGGGCACCATCTTCCTAGGGTGGATGCCTCACAGGCCGTGAGGCCTGGGTTTGGCCTTCACAGGCACATGGCCTGCACTTGTCTAAGGCACACTCTAGACTAGACTACTTTCCCTTCCCTGACTGGGCCTTATATAGACTAGGGCAACCTAGCTCCCTCTAGTGACTAGAGCTGGAATTACACCCCTAGCCGGCCTGCACATAGGACATTTCACAGTAACAGGAAATAAAATACACTGATTTACATTGCATGGTACAAACAGCACCTTTACCAGCCTCCTCCTAACAGAGAGGAACGACAGCAGCCAAGTGACCCTTCCGTAGTGACGGGCAGTACAACTCCCGTACACTACATACCCGCTGCTTTAAGCTGAGTGCGCCCTCGTACTCTACCAGGAGTACCGCCCTACTGGAATTTCCACCTGAAAGAGACAAAAGAAAAACATGCAAGAATATATACATATCAGTACTCAATTCTATCTGCATAGACAATTGTCATCAGGTCCAGCTGACTGACGGAGAAGTGCGGTGACAAGGGCGTCGCTCTCTTTCTTCAGGATAAAGAGTGGAACTGGGGCGCTGACCTGGCACAGCGGATGTTAGGGAATACCAGGATAGTCCATGACAATGAATGAGTCCATAAAAGCATATCACAGAGACTCGCACACAGGGGTCCATCTCTGGGCACATAGACTTGAATATAAAAATTTTTGCAATAAATACGGTCAGCAGCACATACATAAAATCACAATACAGGACTCTGACAATACCAGGGTAACATCCTCTGGCAAGTCCAGCGTATATTTAAAGTGCTGACATAAAAGTACCCTTTTCAACCTGAAATGGGGGTTAAAAGGGATAAGGTGCAAATAAAAGCAACTAGGAAGTTATTAAAGTACTTGACGCAACAATGTTAGCAGCAGGCAGGATGTCCCGGAACAGAAAGAGGCAGGCTGGGAGCAGTGGTTCCACAGTGGCAACTTATTTGTCAAACATGCCACCGGCCGTGGGAACTGGCAGCAAGCTCCACCAGCCTGGCAAACTTAAAGGAACAGTTCCTGCAACATGTATGATGTCCCTGTGAGGATGAGCAAAAATGGCCTAGCAGGCCTGCTCACAGAGTAGGTATCAAAGGATCCCTGTTCATCAGAGGTAGTGCAGCCCTGTGCTGCAGGTAGTCTGGGCCATGCAACAGGACCACTTGGAGGGTGCCCACCAAGAGAATGGGCTGGAAACATCACCGGTGTGGGCCTACCCACCTCACTGGCCCGCTGGGTTGCGGACACACAGGAGCTGCTGGTCTCGGGACACGGGCCGGCGCTGGGAGTAGACACTTCCTCTGGCCGGGACATAACACTCCCGTCACGGCGGACTCGGCTCCGGGCATATGTCAATTTATCCGCTGTTACACGGACCTTGGGTGGCTCAGCGTTAGCGGTAGGACCTTGGACTACGGGCTCGGGTGGTACAGGGTCACAGGTAACTCACCACCGCTGGACTGCTGCGCTGTCTTCTTAGAATCTGCCACTTGCACGCAGGCCATCCAGATAGACCTGTAAGGACGCGATCCGCTCCTCCAGGGCGGAGATCTCACTGCTGGATTCCGGCACACTTGCAGCAGGCTCAGATGAGGTTCTATCTTGGCGGTTCTTCCGCAGGTCATCCATGGCTTCACTGAACTGGGCCATCCCGCCCAATCAGCGGCTGTCTTCTCTCGTCGCGGCAGCTCTGGAGAGGGATAAGGACTGGGAGGCTTGTCCAGGATCGTCGGCTGCCAGAAAATGTTCGGGCCGAGAAAGGAACTCTTCTCCTGAGTACGTATTCCGGATGGGTCCAGCGGGTCCTCTGCCTCCACCGGATCTTCGGTTTCTTCCCAGTCTTCGGTACCGGTCCTGGGCGGGTCACCGCAGTGGCATATGGGCCTCGCAGGCCCTCTGCGGGAGTGAACTCCACTTTCTCTCCGACCGCTAGATTATGCAGTCGCCCGGGAGATAGCTGCGCTTGACGGACCGGCGATTTACATAATAGTCCCGGTTGGTGCCGGTTTCTTGGATGAAGCCAAATCCTCTGACCTTGTCAAACTCGAGCACGACTCCGGTGCGGCGTTCGAGCTGGGGCTTGCTGTCTCTGGAGTCCTCATAAATCCGGCTTGGTGACTTCTTCAAAGTACTTTTTCTGAGTGGTGGTTTTTAAAGTTGCCGCCACTCGGATCTCGGCCATCAGGGCCGACCACGCGAGGTTCAGCGGGAGAAAGCCTTCTCGCTGCGGGTGGAAAGCGGCAGGGTTCGGCTTGTGGCCATGGACAGGTCTGGGCCATGTCGCTGGGAGTATACGCTGGGGCGCAGGGCGCTCCTTAGTTGCTCCTGAGGTCGCCTCCATTGCACCAACTACGGCTCCGGATCCCTCCGATTCAGGTAGGAAACCCCGTAGCAGGGTGAGCCACTGTTCCAGCAGGCTCCACCCCGTCGATTCTTGCACGCCCCTAGGTATTCCAGTATAGGGTAGGCGGTGTCCATATTATAATCCTCAAAGGAAGGCGTTACCTCCAGGTCGTCTTCTCCTCCTTCTTGGAGGGTTTTGGCGCCAAATTTTCGCGCCACTGAGGACAGTGATGGCGCAAGAAGAAGTCCAATGGCGCCGGCGTATCTTGGACGCCATGATGCATCAATTCAATGACAGCAAGCAGCGGTAGTAAAACAGCATAAAAGTCCACAAAAATGCACTTTGAAGTGGCGATTTTCTTCCTCTTGATAGCGCAACACTGCACAGCGCTTTCTGGAGGTTTTGGGACACTTTTCTGTACGTTTTAGGTCCACAAAGTTCACTTCAAATAAACAGGCGTTTTGTCACTTGGCAAACTGGTTAAGGCACAAAGTTCACGTTTTTGATCACAGTCCATAAAGCGTGCGTATCCTGTTCGTGACGCTAAAATGTAGCATCCCCAAGTCAGGGCTTTGTGTAGGAACTAACCTGGGGAATGCCAGTGATGGAGAGGCCGGCACGCTGCTCCTCTGGGGCACTCTCTGGGTTCTTGAGGGACACAGCCAGGTGGAAGGTGAGGTGCCCTTGGTGTTATAGTTTAACGTGCCTATGGCTAAGTCCCTGATATGTCGTGACGCCAGTGCCAGTAAGCGGTGGCACACCGTATTTACAGTAGGAATAACAGAGGTGCAGACTGGTAACTTGAAAACAGAATTCAAACTTTACTGAAGACAGTGATGATACAGTAAGCAGTCTTTCCAACAGTTCCTTTTGCAGACAATAAAAATTGCAGTGGTCTTACATCCAGCAAGGTTAAACAGAGGGTGGTAATACAGGACTTGAAATTGCAGGTGAACCTTACTTTCTTCCTGACTCGTCCTGACTGGAATTGATGCTTCAAGGCCCCAATGCCCTACTTCTGGCTTATATCCTTGAATCTCCAGCTTTATAATTTACCTCCACTTGACGTTTAGTACCTCCTTGCTCTAGGGATTGCCTCTGGGTTCTGCATTCCTTCTCCTAGGGCACCATCTTCCTAGGGTGGATGCCTCACAGGCCGTGAGGCCTGGGTTTGGCCTTCACAGGCACATGGCCTGCACTTGTCTAAGGCATACTCCAGACTAGACTACTTTCCCTTCCCCTGACTGGGCCTTATATAGACTAGGGCAACCTAGCTCCCTCTAGTGACTAGAGCTGGAATTACACCCCTAGCCGGCCTGCACATAGGACATTTCACAGTAACAGGGAAATAAAATACACTGATTTACATTGCATGGTACAAACAGCACCTTTACCAGCCTCCTCCTAACAGAGAGGAACGACAGCAGCCAAGTGACCCTTCCGTAGTGACGGGCAGTACAACTCCCGTACACTACATGATGGATGAGGATGTGGCACAGGAGGAAGAGGAGGGGGAAGAAAGATCATTCCTACAGTTATCAGGCCAGTCATTCACAGGTGGCTCAGAGGGTGGGTTCCTGCACCAACAGCAGCCATATACACAACTGACCAGCAAGGCCACAGTTTTGGAGGATGATGATGAGGAGGATCTGCGTTCACAGCAAGGTGGCACCCAAATGGGAGAATACAAAGGACAGACACCTCCCACCAAGGACAGCTTGTCGTTGCCTCTGGGCATCCTGGCACATATGAGCAACTACATGCTGCAGTGCCTGAACAACAACCACCGAGTTCCCCCATTCTAAACAGTGCTGACTACTGGGTGGTCACCCTGTTGGATCCTGCTACAAGGACAGCGCGCCGTCCTTAATTCCGTCACTGGAGCGTGATCGGAAGATGCGCGAGTACAAGGGCACGCTGGTAGACACTCTACTGATGGCATTCCCACCTGACAGCGGGGGCTCAGTGGAAGCACAAGATGAAGGCATAGGTGGAAGAAGTCGCCAACTCAGCTGGGGCACCGCCAGCACCTCAGAAGGGAGGGTTAGCATGGCCAAAATGTGGAAAAATTTTGACAGCACACCACAACATCCAGCACCACCAGCTGATATAGACCGTCTTAGCAGGAGGCAGCATTTCAGCAACATGGTGGAACAGTACGTGTGCACATGCCTACACGTACTGAACAGATGGGTCTGCTCCATTGAACTTCTAGGTCTCCAAATTGGGCACATGGCCTGAGCTTGCCCTTTTATACCTTGGAGGTGCTGGTCTGTCCTGCAGCCAGTGTATTGTCCGAACATGTGTTTAGCAGGGGGGTGGGGGGTGATCACGGACAGGCACATCGGCCTGTCCATAACCAATGTGGACAAGCTCACGTTCATTAAAATGAACCAGGCATGGATCCCACAGGACTTTTCCATCCCTTGGATAGAGAAGAGAAGTATACTGGCCACACCCAGCCATTGTTAAACTCAGACGCAATTTTTGGTTTCCCTTTTCCATCTCCCAATGTTTTGTGGCCTACAGTAACCAAAAAACAAAGGGAAAAAAACTAAAAAGATTAAAAAGTTTATATATACCGGCCAAACCCCAAAAAAACAAAAATGAAAACAAAAAAATTAAAAATTTAATAAAAAAATAAAAAATAATTAAGAACAGTCTTTTTGCATCTGTCTAAGGCCCTATTCACACATCCGCAATGTAGTCCGCATGTATTCCGCAATTTTGCGGAATACATGCGGACCCATTGACTGTGAATGGGGCCGGAACGATGCGGAGAGCACACACTGTGCTCTCCGCATCCGATTTTAGTGGAGCGCGCCGCCGATCTTCCGGTCCGCGGCTCCGCAAAAAAATAGAGCATGTCCTATTCTTGTCCGCAATTGCGGACAAGAAGAGGCATTTTCTATGGAGTTCGGGCAATGTGCGGTCCGCAAAAATGCGGAATGCACATTGCCGGTGTGTCCGTGTTTTGCGGATCCGCGGCTCCGTGGATCCGCAAAACACTTGCGGATGTGTGAATAAGGCCTAACTGTAGTAGGAGAGGAAATTCTTTTAATATATGGTTGCCAGATAGGGGACGTAGGAGATATTAAACTGAGACCAACAGACACCACAGGTGTCCAGAAGGCACCTGCAAGGGACTGAGTCCAAAAGGCAACCCCCAGCCGAAGCCAGGAGTACGCTTCAGCCATCCATGACAAGTGCCGTTGGCTTACCTGTCTGAAGACACAGGAATCCATACAGTCTCTGCAGTATCATTAGGGAGCCTGGAACTGACTCCACAAGTCCTTCCCAGCTTGTGGATCTTCTATGATTTCCACAAGTCGAGCTTGAGGCCCTCCAGTTGATGCTCCCTGACAAACCTGACAACATCGCCAGAATACCACGGAGCTTGCCAGTTGCAAGGAATGGGGCTGTCCCACTTGTCCCAGCTGAGAACCATCCAGAGGGGCAGGAGAAAGAAGCGAGACATTACCTTGCCTGCAAAGCCATTTGCAGTCCTCAGAGTCTGGCGAACACAGTCACACACACAGGCGATCCACAGTAGAGTAGATCAACGCGTGGAGTGGACACAGCATGCTGTTTTTCACTTTCCCTGTTCTATAAATCCATAATATATACAGTGTGTGTGTATGTATGTATGTATATGTATGTGTGTGTGTGTATATATATATATATATATATATATATATATATATGTCGTCGACAAACAGATACTACAGGTGATCTTAGTTACAATGACTGAGAACTGATAACCCGAAAAGGGTTTGCCGCCGAGTCAACCGTTTGCCAAAGCAGAACACTTTTCAAGTGGACAGGCTTCAGGCTCCAGCCCCATTCCAGGAGGTAATATTAGTCTCACAAAACAGGGAGATCATCTGTCCGCCACTTTGCCCTCACCAGAATGCTCCTCTTCAGGTTCCTAATCTGCATAACACCACCCGCCTAGTGCATGCCCACTTTTGGCCACACCTTTTCCTCACACGTACGTCCTTTTGCCGAAGTGCATACTCTGTCCACAGCTTCCTCTGGATAGATCATCAGCATGTGATCGGCAGGGGTCCGACACCCGGGACCCCCGCCGATTAGCTGTTTGAGATGGCAGCGGTGCTGGCAGTAGCGCCTCGGCCTTCTCGCTGTTTACCACAGGCGCAGTGATGTCACAACTTATATCACTGGCCTGGGCAGGGCTAAGCTTCATTCAAGTGAACAGAGCTTAACCCTGCCAAGGCCAGTGATACTAGTCGTGACATCACTGCGCCTGCGGTAAACAGCGAGAAGGCCAAGGCGCTACTGCCAGCTGATCTGCGGGGGTCCCGGATGTCGGACACCTGCCGATATCAGATTCTGATGATCTATCCAGAGGATAGATCATCAGTTTAAATAAACTGCAGAACCTTTTTAACTAATGCCAGTTCTCTCTCTCCCCCTCTTGTCATTCTCTTTCCCCCTCTTGTCATTCTCTCCCCCCTTGTCATTCTCTATTCCAACCCCCCCCCAACCCCCAACACCACCTCTAGTGTAGCGTGGCCGAGCTCTGTATGGTCCGCGGGTACAAGCGCTTTTGTTTCCTGTACCCGAGCGGACTGACAGGAAGTGCACACTGTGTGCGCACTTCATGTCAGTCCGGCCAGATACAGGAGACAGATGCTCCCTGTACCAGCGGACCATACAGGGCTCGGCCACGCTACAATGAGGTAGTGACAGGAGGGAGCGCTCGGGCGGCTACAGCATGAGGGGGGGGGGGCGGCGCTCCTGGCGACGCACCTTCCCAATGGGTGCTCTATGCGGCTGCCTAGTCCGCTTATAGGATGCGCCGGCCCTGCCTGGCTCAAGATTATTATGTCTTATATTGGCAGAGTAGAGAAATATACCGACCAGACCCCTAATAAATGGCTAAAGGTCACACACATAATTGACAGACACATTTAAAAAAAAAACAGAAAGAGTGTTGGCTTCTTCCTCCTCTGCCTCTTCCACCTATACCGCCACGTCGACAGCCTCCTCAACTACCTACTCCACCTGGACCACCTCCTCCTAGTTGAAGATTGTTCTTTTTTATCTTTATGTATTTTATGTTATTTTAAGTCATTTCCCTATCGGCATTTGTTTGCAGGGCAATTGTACTGCTCTTACCCCCATTTTGGATCATTTTGCAGCCCTCTATCCCATTCTATGACTTATTTACAGCCCTTTTTCAGCCCCAAAGTTTGGGTCCCCATTGACTTCAATGGAGTCCGGTGTTCGGGGCCAAGTTTAGGTCAAGTTCGGTACCCGAACCGAACTTTGAAACAAACTTCGGTCGAAACCCTTTGAACATCCACCACTTCACTCATCACTATTTGCAACTCAAACTTCCAGGCTGTGTACGTAGATAAGCTGCAGCCACAACACTTCCCATAGTGCTATGTGCTGTAAGATCAAGCAAAAATATAAACAACTACAACACCCTTCCTTGGGCCAAAAATTCCGGCCTCTACACATTCCATCATCCCTTTGCTGCCTTCTCCTAATGTTTCCTCACACACAGCCTCACTATGTCAAGAAGTGGACTCCGCTTACCCTGCATGTGAATCAAAATGACATCGGTTTGAAATCCTGAGCCTCTCGGCCAGTAAATCTAAAGCAGAACATCACGATAGGCCTGGTCGTGACATCAGAGGAAATAAGTCTCCACAAAGGGCACAGTCCCGTGACCACTCCTATCTCTGAAGCGAGACGAAAAAAGTAGCACAAGTACATTAGTAAGTTGCAAGGCCTGGCAGGTGAAGAAAATAGAAAAATGATACTTGGATAACCCCTTTTAAGTTTATGCACATTAATCAGTTCTCAGCATATATGGTCTGGTAGATCTCACACAAGATACAGTTTACACAAATCTTACAGGTCGCATGGCTGCAGAAGTAGTCAGTAGGACAAGATGTTTCTTTAAAGCTATTCTGCCAACAATGGACTTCTCTGGCAGACTTTTGCATAAGCATCCAGGAATAGGGGTGCAACACTTTCTCTAGTTTGATGTAGCCACAGGGTGGACCCCAACTTCAGACTAATCTCTGCACCTTTTGTACAGGTTGACATACAGTTAAAATGACTGCAGGTTTCCATGAAGGGATGTAGTATGGTGGGCATATTCAGATTCTGCCTTTTATAAGCTTGTTCAGGGTCGGAAACTGGCTTATCTCTGCAGGGTTTCTACTCATTCCTTAACAATCGAATTCTATTTAAGTATATAAAGTTTTTTTTCTTTTGCCTTCATCTGACCAGTACATAATCAAGGGCTGGCTGTAGTCTAAGCTCTGACACTTTGCATGTTCTGTGCTCACTTCTCTGTCTAGACTCCGTCTACCAAGAGAGGGTAACAACAGCCTATCCAGTTGTGGATGTAGATACACCATAATAACTACCTTACTTATTCCACAACTGTCCATCGTCACCGGTAGTTCAGGAAATTATTTGTCCTGATTTCCACAAATTCTACTCTGTACTTTACACACAGTTCCCAAATCCCCAGAAATGTCATCCCTTCCATAACCTCACCTTACCCCACAATATACAGTATAACCGCCCATAGAGTTCTCCATCTTTCCAACACCCCTCATATCATCCTACAACCCTGGTCCTCTGTATGTGGTTGCTCTGTATGCATGGTATTTTCACTATCCCTCCACCCTTGTTCCCCTTAGGGTACTTTCACACTTGCGTTGAAAGATTCCGTCAGGCAGTTCCGTCAACGGAACTGCCCGACGGATCCGTTAAAACAGTTGAAAACGGATTTCATTTGCAAACTGATCCATTTATAGATCCGTTTGACAATTGTATTGAAATAACGGATCCGTCTTTCTGTTGTCATCCGTAAAAACTGATCCGTTATTTATTATTTTACCATTTTTAAAGGTCTGCGCATGCGCAGAGTGGAGGAACGGATCCGTTAATGCATCAATTTTCAATGACGGATCCGCCCTTAATACATTTCAATGGAAATAGATGGCGGATCCGTCATCCCATCAAGTGTTTCTGCTTTTTTGGACGGAGATAAAAATACAACATGCTGCGCTTTTATCTGCGTCCAAAAAACGTGAAAGGACTGAACTGAAGAGATGTTAACTATTAATAATACCCCTGCGCTGGCTGCGGTAAACCACACTCTTTCCCCTCTTTTCGAAGTGCAGAGTTTCCCTACCTTATTCTGGTTGATCCACCAGAATAAGGTAGGGAAACTCTGCACTTCGAAAAGAGGGGAAAGAGTGTGGTTTATCGCAGCCAGCGCAGGGGTATTATTAATAGTTAACATACCTTGTTTTACAAATACGGGTTATTTTCAGGGAACCCGATATACACCCTAGCAGCGGCACCCTGTGGAAAGCAGGGGATAGGAACCACACACATAAAAGTGGCAGCGCAAGTGTATCCATTATAATTGTTATTCACTGAACTGAAGAGAAACTGAGGCAAACTGAACGGATTGCTTTCTATTCAGAATGCATTAGGATAAAACTGATAATTTTTTTTCCGTTATTGAGCCCCGAGGATGGAACCCCATGATGGAAAAGAATAACACAAGTGTGAAAGTATCCTTACTTACTATAAAGTCAAAGTGTAAAGAATATCCAGACCTTTTAGACCCCAGTTGAGCCCTACTAACTGCATCTCCCAGTATCCCAATGTATTTATCATCTGCTGCATGTTACCAACCACCCTGGTCACTTATCACCTAAATTATTCTGTACCCTACGCCTGCTCCCTACTGTCTACATTGTCCTATTTAGAAGCCACCAAGTCCTGTCATGTATGATAACCATATGGTCTCCAGAACTTCATATAACCCCCTTCAACAGCTCTTCAAATCTTTATATATCACCTAGGGTTGCCAACCGTCCAGAAATTCCTGAACAGTCCGTAAAAATAGGCAACTTTTTTCCTGTGGCTGTGAAAAAAAATAGATGTGGCCGTGATTTTTTGAGGCTGGTGGTACTTGACTAAGCTATTTTTGTGGTAATTTTCAACATTTCGCAGCTCACAGTATGTCCATGATTTTGGGACAAGTTGTCCAGAAAAAAACTAAAATTTGGTTGGCAACCCTGATATCACCCCAATGTTCATATCACTCTACCCTTCTTTCTCTGAAGGCCATTACTCTATTATATGTACCCCCATTACAGAGTCAGTAAGTCAGCATCCCCAAAAACAACAGAGCTCCCATGATACTTGTCCACAATGCCCTCATGACAATGGCAGCCTTAGTCCTTCCCCAACAAAGTCAATCTCAGTGCCCCCATAACAGTTAGTGGATGGCCCCAGGGGGAGCAATGCATTTGTGTCCTTATGACATTGTCAGCATCATTGCCTCCATAACAGAGTCAGGCACACATGTTAGATGCATTGGGCCAGGGCCATAGTGGGTGTGAGAGTGAATCATAACTTGCTTGTGTCAGCAGACTGGAAAGTTCCGCCCAAAGCATTCGCCCTCCCTCCCTGCTCCCTCTCTGAGCACTTTTCCTCTCAGGATAGGCCTGGGCCCAGGACACAGGGAAGGTGAAATGAAAACTTTTCATAACAGGTAACGCACCCAAAGCAGGCATTGCAGATATACAGATGCAGGCTTGGACTAGCCACAGGGGTACAGATAAATTCTCCCGGAGGGCCCCTGAGCAAGTTGGGTCCCTAGTTTCTCACTGCCTGCATAAATGGGCACATACTGTAGCACAGTAGACCTACTGCACTCCTTATAGATAGGCAGTAGCAGCACCGCAACCAGTACATATACTGTAAAAAAGATTTTATATATATATATTTTATATATTGTATAGATGATAATATAATTAGAAACTACCCAGTTTATTATTTTTGTCGCAATCAAATGGAGAGATAACTTTTAGGTACAGACGCCGCTTGCCAGTATCCTCTTTTTGCAGGGACCTAACTTCTCAAAGTCGATGCAGAGATCCCCATAATCAATCATCTTGCCGCTGTCTGCTGCCATGTGACCTGGTAATATTTGAATGTGTCCGTATGGCGGGCCCCCAAAATAAATTTTACTAATGGGCTCTAGGCAACCTAATCTGACACTGTACAGATGTGTATGAGCAAGTATGTATGGTGTGTGTACATGTACTGCATGTTGAGAATGTGCGTGTCTCTGTACATGAATGTAGTATATGCTCATGTAGTAGATGTGTGCATCAGAGTATAGTATGAAGTAGATGTACTGTATATATTTTTGCTTGTGTTCATTAGACCCTGTTCACATAATATTAATTGGTTCTGTTAGACATATACACTGGGGGATTCTCCCACCATATACCTGCATACAGTATAGAGAAATCTGTGATGCATCTTTGTGTAAAGACATACAAATACATCACATGCAGTTTTTTTTACTAGGTATTGTGCTATTGTACGGAATAGCTCAGTTTTCTATGCTATTCCATACCCGTTTTATTGGTATACTGATATACCAGCCCAACACGGGAGAAAAGTGCACTCTTTTGTCCTCTGTCAAGCTAATGGGCCCTATGGATACGCATTAATCGCACTTCAGGAGCTTTTCCTGGAGCACACACTAAACATGCAGTACTGCACCGACTTTAGATGGCACAGTTAGGTGAACACTTGGGGGGCATTTATCAATTGCGTGTTTTTTTTTATTCAATTTCAAGGCTGACGCAAAATTTATGAAATGGTGCAAAGTTTTTTAATTTCAGTGCAATTGTGATGTGGTTTGCCTTTTTAAGTCATCTAACGCCAGGGGGGTTACCCGACGCACTTTGCAACTGACTGTGACATTTTGTGTGACATTTACCAGAGTTGCACATTATAAATGTATCTTAAAGGTGACCTGTTTTTCATAACAGACCAACTTCTCACTCCACTTCTGAAAGTGGTGTGCGAAGTCAAAAGTCTTAAAGTTTTGCGCAAGTTGTGTGGCTAAAACTATTTAACATCGGTATATATCTACAGTATATACCCCTGCTTTTAATTTATTATTAGTCCCTTCTTACCAGTGTTAAAGGGGTTGGGCAGTCGTATAAAACTATATAGACATAATAATGTTAGAAAACAATTCAATTACTAATACAGACCTACCAAGTGTCCCTTTTTTGAAGTAACAGTCAGAATTTTGGCCCCAAGTCCCTCTGTTCCTCTTTGCTCCTTAATTGTCCCTCTTTTTGATTTGAGGTATAGATTTGCATTATTACAGTTACAATATTGATCATGAAAGTGTTTTTCTGGTTCCTCTCTGTATATTTGACCCCATCTTGTATATTATTTCATTATTTGATGCAATCTGGATTTTAGAAATTTGTATATTAAGATAATTTTTGCGCTATTATGTGCTAAGAAAACTATATTAGTTTATAAATATACAGGAAAAATGAACTTTCACACAATGCAAGGATAGGGCTACTCGGCAACCTGGATTTCTTGCGACTGTTGTGACAATCCCATTCATTTCTATAGGATCACCGCTACTCAGCCATGTAGCCCTAGCCTAGGTGTCCCTCTTTGACCATCCAAAAAGTTAAGAGGTGTATTATCGCCAGAATCCGCCCTTTTCTTACGGTGGAAACGGCAAAAACTTTTGTTGTTGCCCTAATTCATTCTCGTCTTGACTACTCCAGTGCATTACTAATCGGTCTCCCTCTTACTAAACTCTCACCCCTTCGGTCTGTCCTAAATGCAGCAGCCAGGCTCGTCTATCTACTCACCCGCTACACTGATGCTACTAGAGTGTGCCAGTCAATTCACAAGTTGCCTATCCACCACAGAATACAGTTCAAACTTCTCACCCTCACCCACAAAGCTCTCCTCATTTCCGTCTACCATCCTACTCATGCTCTCCGTTCTGTTAGTGACCTAAGATTAATAAACCTCCATATTTCGTACTTCTCAAAACTCCCGTCTTCAAGAGTATACTCTCTGGAATACTCTGCCCCGGAATATTAGGTCAATTCACAATTTCTCCATCTTCAAACATGCCTTGAAAACATATCTTTTCAGGCAGGCTTATCAAGCTACCTAAAATGACTTTTCCCCGACTAAACTTCTCCCCCACCAACTCCTCTGGCCTAAATTCAATCCTCTAGCAGTCCCAAACCCAAAGCAGATCGGCCGTGTTCTGTTAAAATCTGCTGCCTGTGAAAATCTGCTGCCCTCATCACTTCTGGTCAGGACGTCACGCTTCTGAGGCTCCTGATTGGCTGGAAAGAGGATTTGGCTACAGACTGCACAATCGCTGAGGGCAGCAGATTTTTACGGGTAGGTTACTTTTACACGCAGCGCTGTCAACGCACAGCACCAGGGCAGCTTATTCTTACGGGGGCAGCTTATTCTTACGGGCAGGTTACATTTACAGCGCTGTGAATGCGAAGCTCCAGGGTAGGTTATTTTTACAGCAGCGCCAGGGTAGGTTACTTTTACAGGCAGCTTACATTCACAGCGCTTCCTCCACTTTTAGCCCTGCCTAATTAGGCTTATTTCACACTTGTGTTGTTGCATCCGGAAATTCGTATGCCAATGGTTCGCATTTGTATCCGTATCCGTATGTGGATCCGGCTGACAAGTGCATTGAAACACTGGATCCGTCTCTCCGGTGTCATCCAGAAAAACAGATCCGGTATTTTTTTTTCTTTCAGATTTTTAAAGGTCTGCGCATATCGGGAAACCGGGTCCAGTTTTCCGGAACATTTGGTACCGGATCCAGCATTAATACATTTCAATGTAAATTAATGCCAGATCCGGCATTCCGGCAAGTGTTTCGGAATTTTGGACTGAGAAAATACTGCAGCATGCTGTGGTATTTTCTCTGGCCAAATACCGTAAAATACCGCATTTAAAATGCATTAGGATAAAACTGAAGCGTTTTGAGCCCCTCTGACGGAACTCAATACCGGAAAACTTAAACGCTAGTGTGAAAATACCCTTAGACAGGATGGTCCTCATTTAACAAAACTTTTTAAAAGGAAAACTGTCTTAGTTGCTCATAGCAACCAATCATAGCTCAACTTTTATTACTTTAAGGTTTTCTGGAAAAATGAAAGGGGAGCGCCAATAAGTTGCTATGGTCAGTTTTCCTATTAGTTTTGATAAATGAGGCCCAGTGTGCCCATACTTTTAACCTTGCTAAGGGGCTTCTAGTTTTATCACTGCAGGTGCACAGAGTGCTGCACTGCTATCAATGTGTCTCTAAACTCTGTGGCCTGCTCTCCTGATAATACAAAGCCCGTGTTTTAAGCCCTCACACGTCCTGCGTAACTGGGCAGGATTTCTATGATGTGGCATGGTGTACCATCTGCTGACGGTGCACTACAACTAGCAGGTGCTTAGCTAACTTCCAAGAACAGGCACGCATCTTCTAAGGGGCTGGGGCTACAAGTGAAGGAACTTCACAACTGGCAGATAGAGCGTCATGCCACATCAGTCATAGTTACAGAATTACATCATCACAAAGGGAAGTTGGGACCTAATCTGGAAACACTTTATTAGTAGTAATTGAATTGTTTTATGAAGACATAATTATGTTTACATAGTTTCATCTGACTGTAAAAACACTTTAAAGGGAATGAGTCATCAAAAAATTGTTGAGCCTTAGCAATGGTCCTCTGTCCTCTGTTTATGTGACACAGTCAGTGTGACCAAGGTTCCACTGTTATGTAAATGGCAGACAGAGGAGCGTTGCTAAGGCTCAAAATGGGCCACTTTAGAGCTATTTTTCTAATAGAAATGTATGATTTCAGTAATTAAAGTATACTACAAAAATGGTTAACATCAGTGCCCCATATATTACACAAATAAACATAGAATGGCAGTTACACTTTAAGGCAGGCATACTCAAACTGCGGTCCTCCAGCTGTTGTAAAACTACAACTCCCACAATGCCCTGCTGTAGGCTGATACCTGTAGGCTGTTCGGGGATTCTGGGAGTTGTAGTTTTGCAACAGCTGGAGGGCCGCAGTTTGAGGATGCCTGCTTTAAGGGGTAGACGGAGCACTTAGATTTTATGGAATTTAGAAACACTAGGCTGTTAAAATGAAAAGTTTCATTTCTTCCAATAAAATGTTGCTTTAGCCCCAAATGTTTCAATTTCACAAGTGGTAACAGGAGAGAAAGTACCCCATAAGTTGTTACCCATTTTCTCCTGAATATGCCAACCCCACTTTGTGTTGATAAACGGTTGTAGGGGCACATGGCAAGAGTCAGAAGGGAAGGAGCGCCATATGGCTTTTGCAGCACAGATTTTGATAGAGTGGTTTATGGGTGCCATTGGAGCCCCGCGATTACACTGCTGGGGCTCAGATCAGAACTGCCACCAATGAGGAGGAGGGGAGGGGACCCTGTGGCCACTGCTTATAATAGTTATAATACTGGAGGCGTTGGGGGGGGGGGGCGCACTGCGCCACCAAGGGGTTAACTGCCGGGGATCACAGCGCCCTGTCATTGAGGGCGGGTGCTGGGTATGTGATACCGCTGATGGCACCCGCTGCCTACACTTAAATTAATGCTTTAATTATCTTCATTGGTGGCGCAGTGGCCACAGTCCCTCCCCTCTTCCGCAGTGCTATCGTTACCTCTCCGGTGCATGGGATTTACACACCACCAGACCTGCAGACGCAGATTTCTCCTTCACCTATTGGGACCCATCAGGAGTAAGACCCTCCCAGGCTGGTCACATGGCCTCTCTACTCTCTCCTACCTTTTCCTGTGTCTGGAGGATGATCTTCCCCTGCAGCAGAAGCAAACCAAATAGACCTCAGGCCTGTAGCATAGCTGATCGGTGGCAGCCCTGTTGCAAATGGCGACAAGGCTAAAAAGTCTTGTCGCCATCTGCAAATTTCAAGGCACATTGGCGACCATTTTGGTCGCCATCTGGAATGCTGTATATGACTTTTTGTTCACTCAATTTTACGCATTTTATAAGGTGAGGTGACAAAAAATGACTGTTCTGGCACAGTTTTTATACAGTTACTTTTGAACTCGTATGGAGCTGTATAAACATGTACTCACAGTGCTCCACCTAGTGGAGACTGCAGATAGACAAAATGTTAATCATAAAAGGAAGCAGTTTAGGGCTTGGCCCTAGGAGTGGTATGGTGTGCCTCTGTTGCTGGTATGCCACTCACAGAGCTCATGCCGTTGCTCGGCCATGCCCGTATTGCAGCCCACAAACAATGGGTCCGCAATATACAAGCACTGGTCGTGTGTACACAGTATTATAGATGAGGACCTGTTCACTTGAATAAGTCCGCAATCCGGATGATATGGTGTAGAATGTAGCCAGGGATCGGAAGCCCACGGAAGCACCACTGAGTGCTTCCATGGGTTTTCTGTCCGTGCCTCTGCACCGCAAAAAAGTAGTGCATGCTGGATGCAAATTGCGGACCCTATTCAAGTGAATGGGTCCGCGTCCACAGACGGTAGGCACACGGTCGGTGCCCGTGCATTGCAGACTGCAATTTGTGGTCCACAGCACGGACCCAGCCAGCACATGTTCGTGTGCATGAGCCCAAAACCTGTATGTCACTGAATGAGTCTCATTTTTGTGTAGAACGTGCAAACCTTTATTGTGTTATCTGGAATATGCTTTAAGTCAATTCATTTTTCTGTCACTTTGCCCTTTAGCTCTGTTATCTGAGACAGGGTTCAATTTGTTGGACACAAACCACTCCCACAGTTGATAACATATAGCCGTTCCTATATATCCAGGTGAAGTGACAGCTTCCTTCTACAAACAGCATGGCCCTCACAAAGGACACCCGCATCACCCTTAATGATGGAAACTCCATTCCCATCATAGGTTTGGGCACCTACGCTTCCCCTGATGTAAGTCATAATTATTTTCTTTTTGTCATTGTAGATAGTACCATGAAAGAAAAATAAAGGGGAAGTCCACTGAAAATGACCTTCTGATATGTCAAACACTTTCATGTAGGGGAATTTGCCAGGAAAACCATCAAAGTAGTCAGACAGATGAGGCAAATGTTTGTGTCAACCTTGTATCTTTCATTTTTAGTGAGACTGTTCAGTAGTGATGAGCGGCAGGGGCAATATTCAAATTCGTAATATTTCGTACAATATTCGTCATATATTCGCAAATTTGAGAATTCGTGAATATGGTCTGCCATATTACGGCAATGTAATATGCGCACAATGTGTGAGCCCTATAGCTACATTTTTCAAGCTGCTAGAAGTTTCCTGAGACTGGAATAAAATGGTTGGCATGGCAGAACATTACATTAACTTTATATGCATTTAGAGTGCTCTGATATATTTGAGATTGCGAAATCGGCGCTAATGATGCAAATATTTTGGCGCAATACGTGCAACTTCACATTTTAACAGATCTGACTACATATTAGTGATTGGTGCACTAAGTATTGTTGTGAACTTGTTTGTGACATTACAGCGCTATGTCTGTAGCATATATGTATAGACAGCAGAACCTACAGCTACACTATATTACTATCTAACCTACACTGACTATCTCCCACTAACTATCTGTATTATATATATATATATATATATATATATATATATATAATCTAACTAACTAACTAACTAACTAACTAACTAACGTAATGACACAGGAAAGCACAGAGCCCAGCAATGACACTACTGTCTCTCTCAGATCTGCAAAATACTGCATACAATGGCTGCTGGGGAGGTTCTTATATAGTAAGGGGTAGGCAACTTTCCTATTGGTTGCTAGGGATGTCGCTAAGCTCAGACTAAGACATTGCAGCCTTCTCATTGGCCTACAAGCAATCATGGGTTCAGAGGGAAAAAAAATCTAGAATATTTGAAAATTACGAATATATATCACTATATTCTAAATATTAGCGCATTCTCAAAGTGGCGATATTCACAATTAAAAGCCATTCAAAATGCTGTGCATTGCACTACCCTTGGTTTGTGAATAGAATGCCTCACCTACAGTGAAAACTGACACATATAAAGGTAGTGTAGAGTAGGAATTGTAACTATACATGATAATTCAAACTATTCCATGGAAAACTATCAACCCCTATTTTTTTCATTGAAATTTTTTGTTTAGGTCCCAAAAAATCTTGGTGAAGATGCCACAAAAATTGCCATCGATCTTGGCTACAGGCATATTGATTGTGCTTACATCTACGGCAATGAAGTTCAAATCGGGAATGCCATTCGTGCAAAAATCTCTGATGGTACAGTTAAGAGAGAAGACATTTTCTACACAGGAAAGGTAAACACATACTGGGTTGGTTTTGGTGTACAGTCACATGTGGCAGATTGTACACAATGGAATTTGCGCAGCGAATTTTGCTGCAGATTTCAACCTATGCATTGCAAAAGGTAAAATCCACAGCAGAATCCGCAGCAAGAATTGACGCTGTGAATTTCACACTTATCTGCGGCAAATGTGTATCAGACCTTCATCGAGATTTGTACCACAGGTCAATTTTCTATGTTAATTTTGCCCTGTGTGGTGTAGATTTACACCACTGTGCCATTTTCTGGCCTTAGTATTAATAAGGCCTCATGCACACGGCCGTTGTTCGAGTCCACGTCCGAGGCGCATATTGGCCGGGCCGCGGACCCATTCACTTCAATGGGAAGCCGCAGCGGATAGCACTCAAAGATGCGGAATACATGCGGACATTTATGTGGACGTGTGAATAAGTCCTTAATTTTGATGAAATTACCTTTAGCAATTGGAGGAAAAATCAATGACTGATTTAGAGAACTGGAAGCTCTTTTACAAAAAGAAGTACGACAACGATGTGAGATTAGATCACTTACATAGAATGCAGTAAAATACCTAACGGGTTACTCCTGTCAAAAATACCAGCACAGGACTTGTGGGACCCAGAATTTAGTCAGAAGGAGTGGGACGCCCTTTTACAGGGACAATCCATAGCACTGATGCAATTAATTATAAAGGAGATCCCTGATATTGGAACAAATTAATATTCAAATTAATTAAATGAAAGACATGAATGACAAATTACCTAGGAATGAAGAGTACGATTTATGGCAGCAAAGACTTTGTAAAAGTCTGGATAAAATAGAACAAGAAATCATTAATAAAAAATGTGGAAATTTAAAAATAATTCTTGGAATGAACACAAGGAGGGGGAACAGGCAATTCAACATAAAAGAGAGAAAATGAGAAAACCTATGAGACAAATATGAATACACAAAGTAAATTTTCAGTACCAATCAACAACAGGTTTGAAATATTGGCAGACAAGCATTTTTAAGACAAAACTCCACCGCACCACAAACCACGAATCCGACAGAGATCACCACAATCACCAGCACAGCCACATCGGCCAGATTCACCAATATTGCACCAATGACAACTTGAGATACAGGCACAACAGTCAAGAACGAGTCCCCAGAACACACCACCAAGGCAGAACACCACAGCCACGGAGAGCACCTTATCGACCAATGACCAATCTCACAGAAAGACACCAGCACACAACACGGACACACGAAAGGGGAAGAAGAAATTACGGAGAGGAGGGAGAAAAAAGAATACAACACAACAGATAGTTGAAAAATATGGAAATAATTCAATAGTGAAGCCTGAAGCTTGTGTGGCAAAATGGCGTTGGGAAGAGGTGGCTGTAGGGTTGGCATGCTACACGGTATCTACAATTGCTTATGTATCTTGATTTTTGCGTTATATGTCGCACTAGAGCAGTGTAGTACCCAAGGGAGGTGCACTACCCACCGATAGATTCACCAAACTATCAAATGGATTAAAAATAACTGGATAGATGGTGGGGGCACACTCCTGAATATCTATAAAAAGTTTTTTATTGAGCGATGAGTATTAAGAACAGTAAAAATAAGTATAAACCAGGAAGGTATATAATACAATGTTTAAAACCTCTAGATTAAATATCGCATGAACATAATGGTTGATCTAGGTTTGGCCAAACCGTAAGGTTATTGTCGCGACAATAAAATATCGTAAATATTCGCAAACACACTATATTAAAGGATAAAATGGACTAGAACAAAGAAGTCTGTTTTGAACCTTATATTCAGGGATCAAGACCTCTGGAGAGTCCTTGAGATATATCCAGCCAGCAATCCAAGTCCATGTACTGGAAGACGGCGTCCCGTCTCCAGTCAGAGGGTCAATGCGGCGTCCCGCTGTATTAAATAATTTAGATCGCGATCATGTACTGTAAAAAAGAACAGTCTTACCGGTGCAATGATATTGCCCTCTACGTGATTTCTTCCTTTAGAGTGTGTAGAAGCACGATTTCAAGGGCTGATCGGCCACACGCGATTCCTGTATTGCACGTGTCTCGTTATGGAGTTGGTGTCTCCGTGTGCAGGGTCAGGTTTTTCCGTATTTCACGATATTATGCCGGATTTAGCTGTTTTCTACAGTATCTTTGCTGTATTCGGGGAAGTATCTCACCAAACGCGTTTCGGGGTAAAAATGAATGACCCCTTCATCAGTGGCTAAAGTTCCCCTTCCATCACCCCTCCTTTATATGGGGTGCAGGTATCTTGGAAAAGCTGGCATGGAATCTTATTTCCCAAAATTATAAGGTATAAAGAGTGACAAGTCATAGGTGATGTTGTATATTAAAATCGAACAAGGATTAATCACAATTCATAATATATGTCAATATATTCCAAGTATGAATTTTTCGGATATAATCGCCCATAAGAACATTAATGATCGCATCGAACGTAAATCGCAGTTCCGGTGCGTCTTTCAAATCATAGTTCCCCATAGGTTCAAATATTCGATTTCTTGTTCTATAAATGATAAATGGAGGGATACCTAATCTATAACTCGGATGGATTCCCTTAAAATAATCGATTACTAACACACATATATTAAGCTCCATATCTCGAAAAAGCGGATTTTAATCCAATAGCCTTTACATACAGTTGTTCGCAATCTCTTTCTAAAAGAAGCAATATAAAAAAAATGCAATATAGAAAAAACCCCAACTGCGGTTTTGGTGCGTCTTGGTTGCAGTAATTGTCTAAGTGGTTTGAACTCATCTAATATCAGTTTGTATATCAAACCATAATTGCCTAGGTAATAATATATATTATGCTTCATATTATAGGTAAGCAAGTTCCAGTTCAATATTCCTTACATACAATCGTTCCCAATGTTCTTTTGTGCATTATAGTATAAAAAACGCAACAAAAGCCTATGCGGTTCCGGTGCGTTTTTCGTGCGGTAAAAAACTTTGTCATAAGATAGTAAAAAATCGCTATACTCCACTTACTATAGTCATTTAGAAGGTAATGCAAATTCTCGAATCTAAGTTTTTCATATATGATCGCCCATGTGAGTCTTAGAAGACGCATCGAACGTAAATCCTCAGTTCCAATGCGTTCTCTAGTCATGATTCTACATAGGCTTATGAATAATCGATTTCTTATGGGGCTATAGTATGGGACTACATATCCTAAATGGTTCCCCTGTAATGGACTGTTATATACATATATTATGTATTATATTACTGCTTGTTTATCTAGCCCCTTTTTTTCTATACTTGGTAACTGGCCAATATGTGACTATTGTGTCCTGGGTTTCATTATAAATCTTAGCTGTTAGGGGCGCTGGTTATGCTTTTTCTTCATTGTATTGCCGATGGACTCTGCAGCCTCCTCCTATTTGTCCTCTCTTGTGGTTTTCTCATTTGCTGCTAACTGATTTTGTTTTTTTACATGTATTGTATGAATTGTCACAATAAAGGAATTTTTTTATAATTTGATGAAGGCTATCTATTTTTTGGTGGGTCAATAAGTGTAGTTTTTTATCCTCCAGCATACATATACAGTAGCTATCTGTGCCCGGTTATGTAATTTGGTGCATACTGTGTAATTACTGTCAGATGCCGCAATCAGCTATGGATGCGGCATTTTAAGGGTACAAGGAACAGTGAGCAGCGCAATCGCCGCACCCTATTATTGCAGCTGCTACTTACCAAGAAACGTGCTTCGTGATGAGGTCACTTGTTATGAAGCGTATTTGTAAAATTCAGCGAAGCAGCCAAATCGAATTTTTAAATACTTCGTTCATCACTAGTTGTAACTATACCAATTATGTTACCTTGTTTTATTTTATTTGAAATATGTATTAAATTTTTTTTTTGCATAAAATGCAATTTCTTTTTTTTTTTTCGAGTTTTCAATTTTTTTAACATTTTATTTAACCTTTTTATCCTTTTTTATACTTCCACTAGAGGACTTCACCGTGCAGTCATGATTGCTCACAAAATAAACTGCAATACTTCTGTATTGCAATGCATTATGCTTGCCAGTGTGTAACCCTGACAGGCATCCTATTAAGCCTTGCCACTGGCAGGAGCTAATAAAAGTGCAAAGATATGAGACTTGGTGGCCTTCCGTAGGACGCTGGCTGCCAAGATATACAATTAGCACCCCACCGTTTTATTGTGGGGCCCCAATGAGGGTGACAGTCCTTTCCTTCCTTGAATAACCCTGTAGATACTGCAGTTTATATTGACTGCAGCATATAAAGGGTTAAATGGCTAGGAGTTGAGTACATGTATTTGATGTGTTTATTTTATTTGATTATTTATCATTTTTATTTGATTATTTATAAATGGAATCATCCTCTTTCCTCATTCATATGTTAATTCATTTTTCATTTAGCTTTGGTGTACGTTTTTTTCTCCCGAACTTGTCCGCAAGGGTCTAGAAAAGTCTCTGCAAGATCTACAGCTGGACTACCTGGACCTGTTCATAATGCACTGGCCTTTCTCCATCAAGGTATGTGAAATGTGCAGATAAAGAATTCTCAGAAAGAAAGTATCAAGTAAAGGTTTTTTCTTATTGACTCTAATGGGAGGGGGAAAATAATATTTGTATTACATCACCTCTCTTTACTGTATATAGATTTTCTTCCAGTGGAAAGATTTTGGCTACTGTCCAATCCTTTTTATTTACACAAGCGCTAACAGTAACACTAAAATTTAAAAAATGAAAAAGAGGCTGAACAGAACTAACTAGAAGAAAAATAAAGGAAATAAGTGATTTGATATTTTTATTGTCCTATTTTCAGCCCGAAGGAGCCGAAGAACCCAGCAACCCAGATAAAGCCTTTGCCTATGATGATGTGGACTTCTATGCTACTTGGGAGGTTTGTCACTGAATAACAATTGCAGACAATTCATTTCTTTATTTCAATCACTTTAAGGCTGAGTTCACATCACCATTTATCTTTCCATTCTTCTGATCAGTCAGAAGAAGAAGAGAGAGAAACGAAAAACAGGATCCAGTAAAAAAACAGATCCTGTTGCATCAGTTGTGAAACTAGCCTTATCATCCATTTGAGCCATTTTGTTCTGAGATCCATTATTTAGACCGGGAAAAAAGTCCTGCATGCAGTACTTTTGTTTCCGTCTAAAAAAACTGAATTTTTATTCCGGCGGCCTCTCGGCGTGCACTGCCGTGCCTCCGCCGGAACTCTGCCCCGCTCCCATTATAGTCAATGGGGCCGGAGCGGTAGTCCGGGGGCACACGTTCACTAGCGGCAGGACGGATCCGACAGGATGTTCACGTGCAGCTAGTGTGAAACTAGCCTAACTGATGCAACAGAATCCATTTTTTTTACTGGATCCTGTCAAAAAAATGGATCCTATGCAATCCTAGGCATTAGCTGATGCATCAGGATCCTTTTTTTTTACAGGATCCTGTTTTTTTCTCTCTCTCTCTTCTTTTAACAGATCAGAAGAACGGAAAGTTAAACGGTGATGTCAATGGACTCTAAGGATGGGATCACATGACCGGTATAGATTCCATTTTTGTTTTCCGTTATAGCATGGTTATAACGCAAAATAATGGAATCCATAAGACGGAAGTCAAAACGGAGAGGCATTCCGTTTGGATCCTTCATGATACAAGTCTATGGGCAGCATAACGGATCCGTCCTGGTTTCCATTATGCAGGAGTCCAGTCCAGCATAACGGATACCAAGACAGATCGGTTATGCTGCCCATAGACTTGTATTATGACCACATTTACCAAGGTATACTGTAAATTCTAATCTGATTATAGGCTCTGGAGAAGTGCAAAGATGCAGGCCTAGTGAAGTCCATTGGCGTCTCAAACTTTAACAAAAGGCAACTAGAACGTCTCTTGAGCAAACCAGGACTGAAATACAAACCCGTCTGTAACCAGGTATGACACAGAGATGAGCATAGAGTTCTAAGGTCCTAGATTTAGGGAAAACTGACTTCGTTTTCAAGAGCTTGGTGGACCTGGAGGAACACTGGTATATAATAATGATACACTTAGACTAGGGGTACAATAATACATTAAAACTTGGGGTACATAATGGCAAGACACTTGGGGTATATGACACTGACACATACACAGGGTGCAGAATAATGCCTCATTGACACTTAGGGTACAGGACAATAATTCATTGAAACCTGGGGTACAGTAAAATGATACACTGATACTTGGGCTACATGACAATGACACACTGACGCCTGGGGCACAGGGCAATGATACACTGAAATGTGGGGAACAGGACAATGACACACTGTAATGTGGGGAACAGGACACTGATGCTTTGACATTTGGGGTTCAGGACAATGAAACTGAAACGAGGTGCAGAACAATACCACACTGACACTTGCTGTACAGAAACATTATGCGCTGACTGAGTATGGAACAATAACACATGATGCATGGGGTACAGGACAATGCCACATCGATACTTGGGGTACAGGACCTAGCCTTTCTGCTGCCTGAGACGAAAACTAAAACGGTGCTTCCCAACCACCACTCCTCCCCCCCGCCCAACACCAATTTCTACACCTAACCCCTTTCCCACAATGAAAGCACTCATTGCCCATAGCCCTTCTGCTGCCCCCCTCTTGCCTCTACCTGGTGCTGCCTGAGGCGATTGCCTCACCTGGCCTCTTTGGTGGTGCACCCCTCACTGCGCCTATTGAAAAAATCATACCTGCTCCTCGCTGCTCGGTTCTGGCTCCCTGGCTCTATTCTGCAATCTTCCGGGCCTTGGTCTGTAAACGACTAGATGGACATGGTCACATATGCTGCTGCAGCTAATCAGCGGCTTCAGCAATGAAGTGCTTCCAAATGTCATATAAGTGCTGGGTCATGTGCTGCCTGAGGACACATTGCCACTGAGGTTAGTGATTTGACCCATCCGACTGAAAGCTTACAGGTCGGAAACTGGAAGGTTGCTGAATCCAGTCAGAATGGGAACGGCAGGAAGCAGGCAAGTATGATTTTTCATTAGGTTGCAAATTTACTCGCTGGTGTTTTATGAATGCTCATTCCTGATAATTGCCCTGATCCTTGGCCCATCTAAAGGGGTCTTTCCTGTGATGATCTTCAATAGAATGAAGTTTAGAAACCTCCCGACCCCTATGATCACTACTGTGTGTCAATTATCCCCAGTGCCGAGTTCCTTCACATACCTATATCCATATTGGCAGCCACACACGTAATTAACGTGACAGTTAACTACTTTTTACAGCATGCAACATGTATTAAATGGTCGATGATGAGCTCCTATACTAATTGTCCTTTGGATGACAGGTGGAGTGTCATATATACTTGAGTCAAAGCAAACTTCAGGCATATTGTAATTCCAAAAGTATCATCTTGGTAGCATACAGCGTGCTGGGGTCACACAGAGACAAGAACTGGTAGGTATCATGGTGCACAGATAATCGCTTTGCCTTGCCATTTATGTCAAAACTAACTTTGATATCTTTTAAAGGGTGGACCTGAGTACTCCTGTTCTGCTTGAAGATCCAATCCTGGCCAATGTGGCAGCTAAGTACAACCGATCTCCAGCGGAGGTTGCCATGCGCTTCATCCTCCAGAAGGGGATTGTGGTACTGGCCAAAAGTTTCACAGCAGCTCGTCTAAAGCAAAACCTTGGGGTAACTGCAACTTGTTCTGTACTTGTTTTACTGTTAGGCCTGTTTCACATTGGCGTTAATGATTCCAACAGGCGTGCGGCGGGATTTGCATCAGTGGGGTACAGTCTCTCAACAGATTGCCAATCTGTTCTGTTAGTATAATGGGAAACCTAAAGCATATTGCTCCCACCAACATGCAGAGAAGTCTGTAACCTCAATCTACATGTGTTACCTTCTCCGACAGATGTTCTGCACTTTCCCTTATATGGCCACGTTTTGGGGGATCCTGTAACTCAGGGGCTGTCAGTTTGCTGCTTTTTATTTCACGGGACAGAAATATTCTCTGGTTAGCACCGCTCCATACTACACCTTCACTCTAAGTTTATACACAACTGAACTACTTCCTCAAGAGGAAGGGGTGGTGCCCAGTTCCCACCTTTTGCCTGTTAGGGTTCATACACACGTATGGCCAAGATACCGCCGGCGCATGTGATAACCATTGTGGGTAGCAGCATCGCCCCATGCAGTGCACATGCACTGGATCTCGGCTAGTACACTGGGCTTACAGGGCGGGCCAAGCAACAGGCTGGGGAGGAGTTATCTGAGAAGAAGGCAGAGCAGCCTGTTCACTTACAGCCCGAACGCCGCCCCTGGGCACTTGCGAGCCCTCATTTATATATGAATAAAACAGCGTTTTTGCCTCTGGTGAACATAAAAAAAAGAACAAAGGTAACATTTGACTCATGTATAGTTATGCTACAGCGCTATGTAAGCAGCGTATAAGGGCAAATTGCGGTAACAGACTCCCTTTAACTGGCACTGAGGCACTTTAAATAAAGCATCTAGCAATCTTAGGACGGGTTCGCATTACAGTTAGGAATTCCATCATACTGTTCTGTTATAACAGAGTTATAAGGCAAAACCGAACCCTTTAAGAGACATTCTGTTTTGCTGTGTCCTAATATATTTATATGGGCACATATAACGGTTCAGTTTTTCGTTATTCATGACTTTTTTCCGTCATGAATAACGGGAAAAAATGCTACCATTTATATGCCCATAGAAATATATTAGGACAACGCAAAACAGAATGCCTCTTAAAGGGCTCGATTTTGCCTTCCGTCCTAAAATTCTGTTATATTCCATTATAACTCTGTTTTAACGGAACTCTATAACGGAATTCCTAACAGTAATGTGAACCCGTTCTAACTCATTAAGCAGCAATGCACTATGTTCATGTGCTGCCTGACATCCCAGCCAGCAGGAATAGGTTGCACTGGACTGATTCAGGGTATGTAAAACTGTATATAAAGAAACACCCTGGCTTAGGAGGGAATCAGCAGAGTCATCTCATGGCTAAAGGGTAGGGTCAGCCAAGTCATCTCAATATAACTGGACAGCGAGTTCAGATGAGTTGTTTCATTATCATTGGTGTGGTCTGCCAAGTTATCTCATCACTAGTCACCTCATTATCATTAGAGGATGGAGTCAACAGAGTCATCTCATTATCATTACAATGCAGGATCTGCAATGTCATCTCTTCATTTGAAGATGAGGGGTTCAATCACAGACGACAAAACTTTGGTGTTACTGGATACAGGATAGCATACCTCACAACGTTTCAACCACCATTTCCTGGATACTTTTGGGGTTTCCCATATTTTGATATTGATGAGTGCACCACTTCAATCAGGTTAACTCCAGTGTGGGAAATAAGTAGTGGACCTACACAGCTCCATTCATTGTGTAGTAGATAGAGCTGGTTAATGTGGTACCATTCCCGGTCAAGTGAACAGGAGCTGTCTAAGTAACCATCTCTGTCAACTACATAATGGATAGCAATGTGTAGTTCATGTGCTTACTTCCGGTGCTGGTGCTATTTCCAAGTGGAAGATTGGTGAGGATACAGGTTGTTCGATTAGGATAGGTCATCAATAGCAAAATACTGGAAAACCAATTTAAGTTTCACTCTGATCCACCCAGGAATTACAACTCTGTTGTCCTGGTGGAAACAGAATAGCATGTAGGACGTACCTCACATCATTTGAATCCCTTATCGTCTAACAGTATTAAGATCCATACCAATCCAGTCCTGATGACCCACAAAACCTCCTTATAATGTTCACTGTGGGACATATTTGAATAAGCTTAGTGCCAGCCTGTATTAGTCTGTAAGTACTTCATTGCAGCTGCCACCTTGCTGCACTGTATATACAGAAAATACAGTATGGCCTCAGGGAACATTTTGACAATCAAAATTACTCTAAAAGGATATACATGAGACTACCTTTTAACAACATTGATGTGATTATTACGTTTGCCAACAATCCAGATTTTGTTGGGTCAATCCCATGAACTGGCCTGAGAAAGGCAAGGCTCATGTAAGCCTCACCACATAGCCAGTGGCCTGTGGGAGTTCTGGGCATTTTGGGGGCATTCCTTAGTGGTTTAAAGGGTTTCTGTCACCAGGATTACACATTATAAGCTGTCTGACATTAGCTATGTGCTAATGTCAGATCAGCTTGATAATGTGCTTTATATGTATTTCTGATGTATATTTAGGCTAAAAAACGTCTTTTTATAATATGTAAATTAGCCTCTAGGAGCAGGGGGGGCGTTGCCCCTGTTCCTAGAGGCTCCGTAATCCAGCAGCAATCCTGGTGACAGAAACCCTTCAAGGCTTAAATGTTCAGATTTTTCCTTATTTAAATGTTAGTAGGTATGTTTTTATAACCAGACATCTTTTATTTTTCAGGTGTTTGATTTTGAGCTGAATCCTGAAGACATGAAAACTCTAGAGGAACTGGACAAAAACTTGCACTATGGGCTTTTTAAGCAGTAAGTTGACTCTGAGAGTGGGGGAACAGTTCTACAAATATTCTAACTACCGTATATGGCAGCAGAAAATAATTACGTTGCTTCTATTGATTTTGTGCGGCTTTTTATCTTTCCAGAATGAAGCAGCACCCTGAATATCCATTCCATGATGAGTACTGAGGAGCCAGTATCTGGTCATACCAGCTGTCTTAAATATAATTTCTGAACTTTATGTGATGGACCAACATAAAAATATGCACATTTAGTATTATTGACTAAATATTTCTTAAAGAGCAGCAATTGTAAGGACATATTATCTGTTCAAAAATACTTCTGTTTGAAAATAAAAGAAATAAAGTAAATATAGTATTTTTTTATTTTCTGAAATACATCACACCGGATAGAACATGTAATGCAGAACTCTAGAATTTCAGTTTTTTTCCCCCCCTCTAACTATGTTACATGGTAGTGACACCTTGTGGACAATCTTTGGTACTGCAGCTTCACAATAAAATTGAAGACACCAGCCCACATTGGCTAATGTGAGGGTACCCAGAATCTAGAGTAAATTGCTCCAAAGTGTGTTGCAGTTGGACACATGTAGGTTTAGAGAAATTATCTGCAGCTCGCCCATCAAGGAGAGATGGCTTGCAGCAAACGAGTCTAATATGCAACATTTAGCTCCAAAACTGCCTTTCAGTTCTAGTGTAAATTTATGTTTCAAACTAAGCTAACCAATACTTAGTACAGAGATAGACAACAGTAGCTATGAACCAAATTTATGACACAGCATGAGCCTGCTTAAAGGGGTTGTCTCATTTCAGTAAGTGGAAAATTATTATGTAGAGGAAGTTAAAAATTTGCTTCTACCTCACTGTTTTTTTTTGCATTCCTCTGGATCAACTTGCAGGATAACAGGCTGAAATGGGCGGACAGATGTCTTTTTTCAGCCTTATAAACGATGTTACTATGTTGAGCGACATGAGAAGCGCTTATACACTAGCGAAAGTGTTGCGGAAAGCTTTTAATTGTAGAATATTGGATAGGGAGAGTGCAAGGACAGTGTAGGTAGAGCGTAAGGAGAGTTTTTAGAGACTTTAGGGAGACTTCAAGGACAGTGCAGGTTGAGTGTAATCGCCGTGTACATCTTTTTCACCTGCTGCCACAATCACAGTTAATCTTTTAATTTTTACATATAATTATTGTGCCCCAGTAATAAAGTGAGGTGTAAAATATTGTAGTCTGCATTTTGTTGAACCGCTGGCACGTTCGCAGTTAATCTCTTATTTTGTATATAGAATTACTGTGCCTCAGTAATAAAAGACAGTATATTATATAGCCATCTGAATCTTTTAGTTGATATATAGAATTACTGTGTCTCAGTATTAAAGAGCGGTCTAATATATCACCGTCTGCATCCTGTTGAACTGCTGGCACATTCACAGTTAATCTCTTATTTTATACATAGAATTACTATACCGCAGTATTAAAGGGCAGTCTAATATATATTGCTGCATGCATCTTGTTCAACTGCTGACACAATCCTTGTTAATCCTTTATTTGATATATAGAATTACTATGCCGCTGTATTAAGGGGCGGTCTAATATATCGCCACGTGCATCTTGTTCAACTACTGACACGATCCCTGTTAATCTTTTAGTTGATATATATAATTACTTTTAATTACTGTGCCTCAGTATTAAAAAGTGGTCTATTATATCGCTGTCTGCATCTTGTTGAATCGCTGACACATTTGCAGTTCATCTCTTAGGCTACTTTCACAACTTTGCGTTGTTGTTTTCCGGTATTGAAATCCAGCAGGATTCCGTTTTGAGGCAAGCTGTGGTTTTTTGTCCGATTATAAAAATGGAAATCAACGGATCCGGCACTGAAAGCAATGTAAGTCAACAGTGACTTATCAGTTTTTTTAGGAGCCTAATGTATTTAGTGATGGATCCGTTTTTCTCTGTTTTGATTTTACACAACTGTATCCTAACGGAACGGATGCACCTGATGTGCAAAGTCAAAACGGATTAGTTTAATTCCGGTATTGAGATCCTCTTCCGGATCTTAATACCGCAATTAACAACGCAAGTGTGAAAGTAGCCTTACATTACTGATACAGTTACTATACACATTGGCCTTGGCCCTCTAAAGAAATGGGCAGTGGCACAAATGTTGCTGTAGCCGGCACAAGTAGCAGCAGAAGAAGGGGTGGTAGCAGCAGCCGCAGCAACAGGCCAGAGCTGCCAGTGTCATCTAGAGGTCATGTTTTGACCAACAATCCAGCTGTATTGGAATGGTTGACTCGCTCTTCAACATTATCTCAGGTGACAACAGATACACACATCCAGGAATCGGTGGGTTTCTCGGACACCACGCTTAGCATGGCCCAGGAACTGCCTCTGCCCGTCACCTGTTCTGAACCTGCCTCTTTCTTTTGCTGCTCCTTTTGCTAGCCAAGTAATGTAAGCAGTTAAAAGCCAGCACATACCAATGATAACAGTCAGGTGGGAGCACATGCTGCGAGACGTCAGGGATATGCACATATTCATACAGTTAGTCGGGGAGATTTATCTAAACTGGTGTAAAAGAAAAACAGCTTAGTTGCCCATAGCAACCAATCAGATTCCAGTTTTCTTTTTGCTGATTGGTTGTTATGGAAAACCAAGCCAGTTTTGCTTTAGACTAGTTTTGATAAATCTCCCCTAGTGTGCCTGAGTACATAAGGCAGGAGTAATATATCGCTGCGTGCAGCACATTCTACTGCACCCACATTTAGAGTTAATCCAGGATGGTGTAATATTTCGCCCTATTCATTTGTGCAGTGGAACCAAATTTATCATTTAGCTCTTACATTACATTACATTCAACTGTGCAGTGAAGCGGAATTTATCATAGCGAATGCATTCTGTTAGCTGTTGCATTACATTGCATCAGTATTAGGCCATGATTAAATATTTCGCCTTGATCAAAAGAGCAGTGGAGAGAAATTTATCATAGTGAATGGTTTCTGTTAGCTGTTGTGTTACATAGCGTCACTATTAGGCCACAGTTAAAGATCCAAATACGAGCTTCTTAACTTCATGAATCTTTAATACATGCTGGAGTTTTAATAACTGGCTGCAGGTGTAATATATCGCCATGTGCATAACTTTCTTCTGCACTGATGATCAGAGTTAGTCCATTATATTAATGATATAGTTAAGTATTAGTTAAGTATTTCGCCCTTTTGGACACTTGTCCTTCGAACATGTTGGACGCGGTCCGCCTGGGGTTAAATAGCTACTTACCAAAGAGGAGTCTCGTCAGTTATTGGAATGAACCACACAAATTACTCCACCAAATTGACCCAAATTCATCGTATCGAATACGTTTTTTAGCAAAAAAAATTAGTCTATGTCGTTATTGCAATCGTTTATGGTAGGAAATTCAACAGTATTACCAGTCAAATCATTAAAGTTCTGTTAGAGAAAATTTTATTCTGCATCACTCTGACAGCCAGGACAAATTTTAAACAAATTCACTGTGCAGTGCGAAGACATTTTAGCCCATGTGGATCCCTTCCTAAGGTCCGGGATCCCTCCATACTATGAACCTAATGGTATTTTGCTTTCAAAATGTACTACGGTTAAAATCAGATGGGTCGAACATGGTGGATAGATCAAACATGGCTGCTGGATTATTGACATAAGGGATAGGAGCCAGAAAACTAGCTGCCATTTACGATGGTGACCAAACAGTGGCTGTTGCTGGTATGGGGTAATGGCATCTGGAGCGTTACAAGTCTTCAAAACAGCAGACTTCCGGCGACCATGGTGCCTGCTGCACGTAAATATACTGTCGGCGGTCGGGAAAGAGTTAACATCCAAGCCTTCACAATGAGAGGCCTGGGTATTAATTAATTAATTTGTAACAAGTCAAATTTCTTGTTCAAGTTCAGCGAATCGGCCAAATCGAATTTTTCAAAACTTCGCTCATCTCTACTTGCCAAGTGAAGGCGAAAAATGATATTTTAATATATTCAAATGATCCTTTAGGGGAAACGGGGGAGCTGCCTTTACATCCAGAGGCTCAGCTCTCTCTGCAACTGCTGCTCCCTCTCCACTTTGATTGACAGGGCCAGGCATGATGATGTTTTCACTGCTTGGCCCTGTAAATCATAGTGGAAAGGGAGCATCGGTACAAATCTACTAACAGATGCCCTTTAACACTTTAACACATATTATATAACAATACAGATGTATAGTTTAGTGTTACATGGCTTATCATTGTAAAGGAGTTAATAGTGGTGGTCTGGCTCAGTTATACTGATACATAGCTCAAAATCCATTGTTTTCCTTCAAACTGAGTTGCATGTCAAAATTCTACCTCTAGGGGGAGCTCACTGCATACAAAGAAAAAGAGATCTCATTGAACTAAGGTCTGTATAGATCCTATTGATAATAATGTAAATAAGTATGTATTGAGCTCCCCCTAGCGGCAGCAAAATAAAATAACTTTTTACTTAACTCAATGCTTTTGTATGTCATGAATAGCTCTGAGTTTGGCTCACTGGGCTTTCTGTTATACTACATACTTTGTATTCATTTATTTATTATATTGTATTCACTATATTAGACATATTGCAGGGCCGCACCATTTTATAGAAAGGAAATGGGCTGACTTCACAAAATCTGCTTCAACTTTTTTGAAAAAGTATTATTAGTAATAATCTTCTGTGCAAGAAATGTGAATATGATAAATGTAGGTTACTTTGAGGTTCTGTAACCTGATCTTTTATACGGTCATTACATTTCTTGGTAGTGGTAGTTGCTGGCATCCAAAATTTCATCACCGGTGACTTGGAGCTTTGTATCAGAAAATTAGAGAACAGCCCCATATTAAAAAAAACTAAGAAATTAATCAGCATATAATTTTCTCCCCTTCTAGATAAAAAAAATCTATCTGATCTACTGATCTACAGTGGCAGAATGATTCCAGCCTCTTCAGTATTCATCAGCGAAAGGAAACTTTGGGTGATCCTTCCATCTGAAAGAAAAACGTACAAAAAAAAATGTCAGCTCGTGTTCCCTCAGATAGGAATGCACAAACACACCTAACGCACTCCCACATCTAACAAAGTGCGGAAAAGACTACAATGGAGAATACATCAGTGTATTGGTCAAAGCTGATACTGAGCACCACACTGTAAACAGCAGCTGTTTTACTTAAAGGGAACCAGTCATCAACTTTATGCTGTCCATACTAACGGCATTATAAAGTAGACAGGTGAGTTGATTTCAGCGGTCTGTCATTTTTAAGTTAAATGTAAGTGGTTGCCGAGAACCAACATCACAGTCATTGCATCCTGGGCCTGGAAAAGAGTCCCGACCACCTGAGAAGAGTCCTGGTTATTCATGAATTCCTGCTCTCCTGCCCACCTGCTGATGACTGACAGTCTTCTACCTAGTTTTCTCCCTTTCTCTCTAGGAGAGAACTGCCAATCATCAGCAGATGGGCGAGAGTGCAGGAGATTATGAATAATCATGACTCTTCTCAGGTAGATTTGACTCTTCTCAAGGTCTGGGCTGCAATGATTATGATGCTGGTTCTCGGCAACCGCTTACTTTTATCTCATGAGTGACACACCGCTGAGATCAGCATTTCTGTCACAAATTTATGCTGCCCTCAGTGAGGTTAGCATAAAGTTGATGACGGGTTCCCTTTAAAGGGGTTTTGCCAGCAGTGAGTTTACGCTCACTGTCCCTCCCAACTGCTGTTTTCTTTTCTCTCAGATTTCACAGGCTTCATCATAGTCACATGAGCACTCTAACATATGTATGTAAGATAATTGGTGAATTTATAGGCACAATCTATTTGATAATACTTTTACATAAAAAATGTTACCTCCCTTAGGGCTCTTTCACACTACCGTTTTTATTTTCCGTCCTAGAGTTCCGTCCTCGGGGCTCTAAGATGGAAAGATACTGATCATGATAATCCTAATGCATTCTGAATGGAGAGAAATCCGTTCAGGATGCATCAGGATGTCTTCCGTTCAGTATTGTAACGTTTTTTGGACGTTGATAAGACCGCAGCATGCTGCGGATTTGTCTCCGTCCAAAAATCCGGAAGACTTGCCGTAATGCCCATTGAAGTGCATTAATCTGGATCCGGAATTAAGCGGGTTTCTGTCATCAGGTTTACACATTATAAGCTGTCTGACATTAGCTGTGCTAATGTCAGAGCAGCTTAAAAATGTGTTTTTAGTAAATCCGAAGTTATATTTATGCTAAAACGTATTTTTATAATATGTAACTAGCCTCTGGGAACAGGGGGCTGCCGCTCCTAGAGGCTCGTGGCGCCAACTCTGCTGCCACGCCCTTCTTTCCTTGATTGACAGTGCCGGGCAGATCTCTGCTGCCTCTCGGCACTGCTCCTCAGAAATCCGCACCGCCTGCGCCGCCAGCTCTGTATGCTGGCGCGAGGCGCGGTGAGCAGGAGGACAGCAGGCACCAGCGTCCCTCTGCTCACCGCGCCTGTCTGGATTCCGACGCCGGGCGGCCCAGTATGATCCATAGCGAGCGGACCCTGATGACATCACGTGAAGGAGCGCCCGGCAGCCGCAGCGCAGGTAAGTACACTGCTGCAAAGTACCATGGCAGCCAGGACTTCATTAGCGTCCTGGCTGCCATGGTAACCTGGAAGCATTTCAACTGCTTGCAGGCGACTTGCGTTCTGACAGATCCGGCGGGACGGACCAACATTTTTTACAGACAAATTGGAAAACGATAATGAATGATAAAGATTTTAAGTACCGTATTTTTCACTTTATAGATCTAACCCCCCAGAAGTGTGTGGGGTCATGCGTCTTATAGAGCGAACATGCCCAGAAATATGGCTGCAGTACAGGCAGGCTGATATCTAGAGACACGAGCAAAGGGTTAAGCATGTTCCCTGACTCAACACACCATGTTCCGACACAGGATGAATGAGAAGAGTGAGAAGGGTCACTCTTCTCTTTCATCCCGTGCCGGGACTACTACTGTGTTCTTACCTGAAGGCTACCATTGGGGCAGATCTCTACTATATATATATATATATATATATATATATATTTATATTATAATAGACACATATACCTATATATATATATATATATATATATTGTGGTAAGGTGCAGGGTGCCGTCATGGATGGCAGATACGTGTCACCGAGGTTCCTGGCCTCGGTGAGGTAAGAGCCGAATTTTATGTGTTAACAGCAGTAGCTGTTGACACCTTTATACTTAGTATGGCTGCAAAGCCAATCCGGGTCGGCTCTTACTGGGAGTAGGCAAAGAGTTGGGCGGGTGCCTATACCCCACGGTCCAGGCTGGACTTTTTCCGGGCCTTTAAAAGGCAGCCACCTCAGCAGGTGAGGAGGTGGTTAACCTGGAAACTGCTGGTGTTCTGTGGAGCTCTCGGGGCTGGAAGCAAGAGCTTGCAAAGAGGCGTGCAGTCTGCCTGGAAGCCTGAGGTTGGACTCTCTCTGCGGCTGGGCTGACAGCCGGGTGCAAACACGCACCTAAACCACACAGGTGATTTGATCCCGTCTTGGAATTTTTGTTTTGCCTCAAGTTTTTGCTGTGTGTGTGAAGTAACACTAAGTGACTGTTTTGAGTTTTATTTGTGCAAGTGTGAAATAAAACACTGTTTGCTGCACTACCTGGACTCTCTTTGCCTCTGTACTGCACCCGCACCGCTGTCTACCAGAGCAACTCCCCACAATATATATATATATATATATAGTTACATATACCCACACATGAATACATACATATAAATAGACACATATACCTACACATATATAACAAACACAGATTTGTCACTTACCTTCCTACTTGGAGGCTGCAGGAAAGAAGCAGTCAGGAGACATGGAGGAGGGGGAGCACTGCTGATAGCATGCAGAGTGGTCTTTTCTTCTGACCTCGGCATGCTTCTTTCAGTCTATGAGCAGACCGTTGGGCAGCATCAATTAACGTCAGCAGGCACCTGAGCATGCCTGATAATGTGTAATGCTGCTACCCTGCGGTCCTCAGTATGAGCTCCTGCACATGTAAGTCAATCTGCCCAGGGCAGGCCAGAAAAAACTGACAGGTGGCAACCCTGGGTGGAGCAGAAGTGCCAGGAGCATGGTGAGCTTCAGGGAGAAGGAGCAGCAAGGGGCTTCTGCACTTGCTGTACGAAGCGCTTACCCTGGGTTCACACCTGAGCGTTTGCAGCAGCTTCAGCACGCTGTAAAACGCTCAACAGATTAAAACCAATGCATCCCTATGGGAGTGGTTCACACTTGAGCGGTTTACAGCGCGTTTGAACGCGCTGTAAAACGCCCAACGCATAAACAAGTACTTGAGCTTCTTTTTGGGCGTTTGAGCGCTTTGTGATTGACACCACAGTAGTCAATCACAAGAAGCGCAGCGCTTTACTGCTCTTCCTATTTGCAAACGCGCTGAAATACGTGCATGACAAAAACAGCGCGTAAAACAGCTGCTTTTAGAACGCTCAGGTCTGAACCCAGGGTCAGGGTTAGCCGGCTCTCTCCTTCACAAGAAGGAACTGTGCAGTCTTGGCCACTGCAGTGGGGCTGCTGAGGTGGCCGTAACCATGGGAAACGACCAGGCTACCATAGGATGGAACCAGCATCTAGAACTTTTAAAATATACATTTTTTTATATATATATACTTTATGAAATTTTATTTATGGAGTAAGCTTTTATTCACGATAAATTTTTAATAGTGGCAACACCCCTTTAATATCATGAGAGTAAAAAAAAAAAAAGTCTATTGGGGGAATTTATCATTAGGGGACAATTTGAAGTCAGTTTTGCTTGAGTCTGCGTTGGTGTACTTTATGCCACATTTATCAAATGTCTTCTGTTACTTGATAAATTTATCATCTTATCTTTAGACCTAACACTTTAAAAAATTCTCAATGATAAATCTGGAGTGAAGCTCATTAGCATAGCCAACCACTAGGGATGAGCTAACCACTTGGAACCGAACCCGAGTTCAGGAAATGTTTTTTTACAGTACAAATTAATGTATGAAGTTATTGCGCGAAGCAGTAACTTCGGCTCATCGAAGCCAATACATTCTAATAATGTACGGAGCTTCTGCTCCGTACAGTATTAGAACGAAGTTTTATGCAAATCGACTTCGCTCATCCCTTCTAACCACATCCACTTTTCCACCCACATTACAAAACTGGAGTGAGTGGTGTAATAAAGCAAAAAGTCGCACAAGCGAGTGCAAAAAAAGTCGCACAGATTTGCGCAATTGATTACATTTTGGCCAAGCCAATGCAAAAATTCACAAAAGCCTTTTTGATGCCAGAATTCTGGAGTGAAGGTATGATAAATCAGGGCCTATGAGCCTACCTCCAGCCCATCATATAGCAATATGGCTAAGAGCCTCTGCCTCCTTGATTAAACAGTTGGTGGGGGTCTCAGCACTTGGACCCCCACCTATCACACATTTTTTGAAAGTGCAGTTACTCTTTAAATGAATCAATTATTTCAAGCTGTAAAACTGTGTGTAGTGACTGCAGGTAAACAGAATTTTATTATAAAGAGAAGCAGTGGCATCATAGCAGTGGTGTAGTCTATAGTAGGTATGCCCTTAGTCAGAGTATATACAGTACATGCCGGATGTATAGCACTAGCGTGAAACTGTCCCCTATAATCTTAATTTGCCTCACCGTTTGGCTTGAACATAGCGATAATTTCTGTTGAGAGATTCAAGCTGTTTCATGTCTTTAGGTGATAAGTGAAAATCAAAGACCTGTAAATAAAAAAATATATATATATACTGTATATAAATATATAGAAATGGAGAATATATATTTTCGAAGAGTGTAAGAGATTATTGTAGCTGGCCAGCTAAGACCTGTCCTAGGTTGCTAATATGACTTACATGTATATACAGCTAGACCTGCTAATAACCTTAGTTCATATGTTTATATGTTAAAGACAAAAGCTTTATTTACTGTGACTTCATGTTTTTGGATGTCATGTAACAGTTATATATTGTGTTCACAGAAGCAGAAAGATAATGTGCCTTTAAGATTCAGTAAAATGAATGTAAGGTAAACTCAATGACACAGCAGAATTAGGCCTCATGCTCACGACCGTTGTTTGATTCCGTGTCCGTTGCTCCGTTTTTCGTGATTTTCTGCGGACCCATTGGTTTTCCATGGGTCCGAGGAAAACTCGGAAAATGCACCATTTGTCCTCCGCGTCCGTGGTCCGTGATTCCAGTCCGTCAAAAAAATATAACCTGTCCTATTCTTGTCCGTGAAAAACGGTTCACGGACCAATTCAAGTCAATGGGACCGTGAAAAAATGCGGATGGCCATCCGTGTGTCATCCGCGTTCCATGTCCGTTTTTTTTGCGGATCCCTTGGCAGGCACGTGGCAAAAATTGTCAGCCTGGCTTTTGGTAAAATCTTTTGGGTCATGTCCGCTAAAAAAACCAGAAGACACACGGAAACACAACGGAAGGCAAAAACGGACACGGATCACTGAACAACGGAACCCCTTTTTGTGGACAGCATAAAAAAACGGTCGTGTGCATGAGGCCTTAACAACAGAAAGCATAGAGTTAAACTGTTATTACTGCCCAGGAGTCTTAACCAATCACAGCCAGCCTCACACTGAGCAGCTGTCTTGCCCAATAACATCCAGCCTCACACTGAGCCTGTGTGGGAAATCACCTAGCTGGAATCAGTATAGACCAGGAGAGGAGCTGAACAGACATTTACTCCACTACGAGCTGAGTTTTATGGAGGAAAAGAGGCCAAAACAGGCATTTAGAACAGTTATGATATGTTCCTATTGTTAGTATTGTGGCTAGAGCTGTATACTGAACCAGTTGTGTGTGTTTGCTTACAGTTCCACCAATCTGTGAACTGCTCATACCAGACCAATCTGCAAATAGTTCAAACAAACTGCTCAAAGCAATTGTATAGAGAAAACTGCAAACCAAATAGAGCAAGTAGAACTATTGGTTAAACCTCAGATATACCTCTCAGAGAGATCATAAAGTGCTTAAATAACTTAAAGTGAGAGTACAGATACCGAAGAGAGAAATATATCCACCATTTTATGTTGAATGACAAGATTGAACAGTTAAACCACTATTTTGGGATACTTTATTCAACACGTGTTTTGTACATGGAATATCTGCTACGGAGGTGGCAGTGTTATATATGAAGAAAAGTTGAAGTTAATAAAGAAGTTATCTTAAGCATTTGGTGTGCTCTTTAAGCCTACTGTTTCCATAGAGCGTCGCTAGTAGAATTAAAGCAGAGTAACAGACAGTCTGGTTGGACTAAAGTTAGAGATATCAAATTCTTCTGATGCCACAGCACAAAAGGCATTTCATAGTGCTACGCCTGCCACAATTATGCTACTATACTTTACATAAAGTTATGTCACGATATAGTCCACATTAATAACGTAAATCAAACTCGATCAGTGAATCTCAGCGGATCACAGAAAGCAAGAATTAAAACTTAGCCTTTATTCTTCTTATTAAAAAGCAATACTTCAAAAATATTCATTAACACAAATATTATTATTAAGACCAGAAACGGACCATAAGAAGATACGTATGGTCAGAGTGGGAGCCGGCCTAGATAAAACAAAGGGAAAGTCAGGAGGGCCTCCAGGTCCCTATCATACCCTGACTAGTCCCTTAACCCAAAGGAACACACTGATGGTGGGTGGCCAATGGTCTCGTGCCTAGCCTATCTAGCCCTCACCTTACCCTCACCTAACCTATTCTTAGAACATAATCCATGGTCCAATCAGGCGTTCAAAATTTTTTTAAAATATCTGTTAATTTGATGTCGCGCAAAAGGAAATACAAATTACAAAATTCATCCAATCATTCCCACAAGGTTCGGGAGATCCATGAATCCAACTGAATCATATCAAAATCAATCCACATGATCTGATAGAGAATTGATTGCTATCATCTTATAGAGTAAATTTTAAGGGATTCATTCACATAAAAAATATATTTCATTTGATAAATTCATCCACCATTAAATCAATATCAATGATTTCCAAATATATTAGCTGGCATGGTTTAGATGTATATTTAAAAGAAAGTGGCAACCAGGACGGGTCTTCCACTTTCCTAGATAGTGTATTTGCCCGGCGGCACTCTAGGCTAACAAAATGCGGCAAAATTTATATAACAAGAGAAAAATGTCTTCATATTCAGCTGCGTAATGATCGCTGAATATGTTAGAGCGCTCTGTAAGCATGTTTATGCGCCCCTGCAGAAACTAGAGGGAGCACAGAGGCAAGTGAGGCAAGTGGGGGTGGCATGCATAATTCACCCGGCAGTTCTTGTCACTGCCGGTTTGTCCTCTCCAGCGTGAAGGAGGGAACTCCCTCCACTCTCTGCTTCACTTACCTTCACAGCGCTGGAGCTCCCCCTGCTGGCTGCTCATTGCACTGCTGGCTGTGGGAGGAGTGCTGAAGCCCGGGAATCAGCCTCCAGAGACCAAAACAGCCAGCAGCACGATGTGTGTGGGAGCGTGCCATCAGGGAAGAAGGTAAGCATGTTTTTTTTTTTTTTTAATAAAGCTGCAGACTGGAGGCAAAAGGGAGGGGGGGGGGGGTCACAAAAGCAGGCATTTTAGTGAGGGGGCACCTAATCTGACATGACTACTGTGAGGGGGCCCATATTGTGGCCATAACTACTGTAAGGGGGCACATATCTGGGCATATTACTGTGAGGGGGCACATATCTGGCCTTAACCACTGTGATGGGGCACCTATCTGGGCACATTACTGTGAGGGGGCACATATCTGGGCATAACTAGGTGTGAGGGGCCACAAGGAGGACATAACTATTGTGAAGGGGCCACAAGGTGGGCTTCACTACTGTGAGGGGCCACAATGTGGCCATTAGTGCTGTGTGGTAGCACTTAGGGGAAATGTCCTAGATTACCCTGCTGTACCATCACTATCCCTTCCTTATGTGATTATTCTTTTTTTCTCACCACAGGGATCTTGTTCTGGATCCAGCGGACATCACGCCGACGCCAGTAACACCCTGGATTAGTTAGGACCGGATTTTATTAGTTAGGAATGGGTAAGTGTAGCCATGCATTGGGTTAAGGCCCCATTCACACGTCCGCAATTCCGTTCCGCATTTTGTGGAACGGAATTGCGGACCCATTCATTTCTATGGGGACACACTATGTCCCGCTCGGATCAAGAATTGCGGATCCGCACTTCCGGGTCCGCAGTTCTGTTCCGCAAAAAAATAGAACATGTCCTATTCTTGTCCGCAATTGTGGACAAGAAAAGGAATTTTCTATATAGTGCCGGTGATGTGCGGTCCACAAAATACAGAATGCACATTGCCGGTGTTTGTGTTTTGCAGATCCGTGGATCAACAGAACACACTACGGATGTGTGAATGCAGCCTTAGTGTAAAAAAATTTGCCGCCTTTATATAAATTGGGGGGGCAATCCAAAGTTTGCACCGGGGCCCATAACACTCTAGTTACGCCACTGTTCATATTCATACTGCACCAAATGGCCTCATCCTCATAAAACGGATGCTCTGATTAGCATAGAGGCCGATACGTGCGCTTGATGCATAGAAGAGGATTAGATGCTACAATGCTCCTATCTCCTGCCGCATACCCACGCCGTTTCAAAGTTGTCTTAATCTCAACTCCCTACCTCAATCCTAGAGAGGACAAAGCCAATATCAAATTTCTAGGAACCTAGAAAAACGTGCTTAAAACTACTTTATTTAAATACTCAAATTAAGAATATTATCTTAAGAAGGTGATAACAAATGAGGAATATAGTTAGGTCAAAAGTGGTAATGGTGCTGGGGTTACTAGTGCCCAGTCTAGTCAGGCAGGAGCTATGTGTAAAGCTGCTAGGAAAAAACTGTGATTTTTTTTAATGATTTAGCAGGAGTATCGGCAGTCCTGACTCCTCAGTACAGAGGTCTTGTCCCTGCCTACATACTTCAATATAATTCACAGCACACTTTCCCTAATACCTGCTTGTATAGGAGTGCGCACCCTAGTGTGGCTGCATATGGAGCACCAGACCTGACAAGGACGACCCCCAGCCGTCTGGAACCTCAGGCCTGAGCTATCTTTTCCTACCCTAACATCTACCCCTTTTCTCCAGCACATTTTACCGTGCTATGGCTCATCAGGGAGCAGCTTGACGGGTTAAGCTGGTGAATGGCAGTGGCAAAGCTCTGTTGATTTTCCCACATAGTCCAAGGTGCAGTTGCACTTAGCTAGATAGACAATGTCCCTTGTTTATTCTGGTTTCATATTCTGTTCCAGTGGATAAACTCTGGAACTTCTTTGTAACTATCACCTGGTCACATGACAAACAGTTACCGCAGTGGAAATTTCCAATAGACAGCTGTGAGAGCCACGTACCCTGCCTCAGAGGGGTTTTGTAGTGGCTTCTCACCAGCCTATTTTTCAAGCCATGTCCCTTTTAATAGGTAATTAGCGGTCATGGGCCTACAACTTTCCTCAGACCAGGATTTTTCCAGCAAAATAGCCCAATGTCTCTCAATAATTTTTCTCAGTTGGGAATGTGCATTATCAAAAATCCCTATTTAGATTTTTTCTGGACAAGTTATCCCAAAATCACAGACAACCAGGGCCGTCTTTAACGCAGGGCAAAAGGGGCAGCTGCCCTGGGCCCAGTTTCTCCTGGGGGGCCCAAGGCAGCTGCTTCTTGAGCCCTGCTGTAGTGACGTACCGCACTGGAGCCCGCGACACGGGGGGCCAGAGCACATGGAAGCCCTCCCCCCAAGACACAGACTGTAGACAGTTTTTACAATCCAAAAGATGAGAGAAATGGTGGCACTACTGCGATCCACTCACCCTGCGGTCAGCTGATGCGGGTTCGGTCCAGGTAAGAATAAATCCGAAGCATAGAGTGACACAAAAATACCGGTAAAGTAGGTGGTGCTCAGCAAACAGTAACAAAACTGTAGAAGTCCAGAAAGAAAAAAGTGCGGCACTCACCAAATCCGGATGTAGAAAACAGCTTTATTCGGTACAGTGTAACAACACTTACAAAAGCCTATGCGGGTAAGGGGCAGACACCAGCTAGTGTGCGGTCCCTGTAGACAGTTTTTATTCATGGTTAATGCATTGAGGCGGCCCGCCCACTTCTCCCTACGGCTCAGAGTAACAAGTCAACCTGACTGCCTAACCACCCACCAAGCTCCTGCTCCTTGGTTCACGCGCCCGCTTCCTGTCTGACCTCCAGCTGCTGGCACGCACCCGGCGTTGTACTTGTCCTCCACTCTGCGCTTCCATGCTGCCTGCCATCTGACCATCAGCCAGTGAGTGCACCCCCCCCCCCCAGATACTGTCTTATGAGAAAGGTATCTAAGCCTATCATGTGTGATACTTCTGAGAGGTGTATCCAGTACTATCATTTATGAAACAGTTTTCTATGTCTTCTTTTATGTGTCAAGTTTTTTATGTGTGTTATTTTCTGTGAAGCATCTGTATCTAAGTTTTTCATCTGATAATGATTTCATATGTGATACTGTCTCTGGGCCGCCGTATCTAAGCCTTTCATGTGTTATACTTTCTGCCCAGCTGCTGTATGTCATATGTGACACTGTCTTATGAGAGGTGTATCTAAGGCCCAATTCACACGTCCGTAGTGTGTTGCGGATCCGCAACACACCATGCCGGCACTCCCCATAGAGATGCCTATTCTTGTCCGCAGGCTGCGGACAAGAATAGGACATGCTCTATTTTTTGCCGGATGTTTCGGGGGCGAAACCTGGAAGTTCGGGGCCGCGGCTCCGCAAATGCTGATGCGGAGAGCACATAGTGTGCTCTCCGCATCACGTCTGGCCCCATTCACAATAAATGGGTCCGCATCTATTCCGCAGAATTGCGGAATAGATGCGGACTAAAATGGGGACGTGTGAATGGGGCCTAAGTCTATCATGTGTGATACTATCATCTTAAAGGTATATCCAAGTCTATCACTGTCTTCTGAGAGGTGCATCTAAGAGTCTATCATATGTGATACTGTCTCCTGGGCCACTGTATCTAAGCCTATCATGTGTTATACTTTCTGCTCAGCTGCTGTATCTAAGGTTTTCATGTGTCTACTGAGATGTGTATCTAATTTTATCATGTGTGATACTGTCATCTGAAAGGTGTATCCATGTCTATCACTGTCTTCTGAGAGGTGTATCTAAGTCTATCATTTGTGACACTTTCTTCTGAGTGGAGTATCTAAGCTTTTCATGTGCCCAGAATAGTGTATAGCATTACATATGGCTATAATTGTATTTGATACTTTTGTGCTGATTCTTTTTTCTCTCTCTATATTAAGGGACACTATAGTCGCCAGAACCACAACAGCTAAATGTAGTAGTTCTGGTGTCTATAGCATGTCTCTGCAAGCTTTTTAATGTAAATACTGTCTTTTCAGAAAAAAAGGCAGTATTTACATTACTGCCAAGGAACACCTCTAGTGGCCACTCATCAGACGGCCACTAGAGGTGCTTCCTAGTCTAGTGTTGCACAATGTGCAACACTGGCATTCACGCTAAGCACTCCTCATAGAAATGCATAGATTCAAAGCATTTCTATGAAGCCACGCATGTGCAATAGCCTCCCAATGCTTCCCTATAGGAAAGCAGTGGGTTGGCTATGATATACTCTTACACTGCACATTCCTGTGCATTGTATTGATGAGGTTGTGTGTGTTGTGGTGGAGGGCGTGATTGCATGCTAGGGTGTGGAAAGGCGGGATCCAGGGGACCCAAGTAAATTCCAACATTTTTTTACGGACAAACTGGAAAACCACAGTGAATGATAAAGATTATAAGTAATACACACCTATAGCACAATATACTAATAAGAACTCATAAGAACTGAGCTTTTAAACCACAATAATTAACACCAAAATAATCTACTCAAGTACCAGCAGCCTCAAAAAAAATCACAGTCATCTATTTGTTTTTCACGGCGACAGGAAAAAAGTCGCCTAGTTAATGTACGGTCCAGAAATTTCTGAACGGTTGGCAACCCTGGTTGTCGTTCAGTATTATCAGTAGATTTCGGTACTAACAGAGTTACCCTTTTGTCCATACATGCCTCCCGAAATGCTCACTTGGGTCTTGGGTCTCTGGTGTAGCGTGGCTGAGCAGCACTGTCCGGGTCTGCGGGTACAGGAGCTTTTGTTTCCTGTACCCGGCCGGGCTGACAGGAAGTGCTCACTTAGTGTGCACTTCCTTTCAGCCCAGCTGGGTACAGGGAACAAATGCTTCTGTACCCGCGGACCCGGACAGCGCTGACCACGCTACACCAGAGGAGCTGACAGGAGGGAAAAGAGTGATGCAAGGGGGGGTAAGAAAGGGAGTGGGGAGGGAGGGGGGGGGAAGAGAGTGACAAAAGGGAAAGGGGGAAAGAGAGTGACAAAAGGGGGTGAGGGGTATTGTGATGTCACTGGGGGGCGGCAAACTGTTCTTTTGCCTAGGGCAGCAAAAATCCTTGCACCGACCCTGCATGAGAGATCGTAAAATTTCATCCACATATATTCCTATATTTTAACCTAAACTACAGACCACCAAAACTACATACTCTTCAGTAGGTTCATACCTTTTTGATTTTTTTTGATTTTTTGTAATACATGGCAGTGGCAATCTTGACTACTGTAATTCATTACTAATTGGTCTTCCTCTCACTAAACTCAACCCTCTTCAGTCTGTCCTAAATGCTGAAGCCAGGCTCATCTGTCTGTCCACCCGCTATACTGATGCTACTAGCCTGTGCCAGTCAATTCACTGGTTGCCCATCCATCATAGAATACAGTTCAAACTTCTTACCCTCACCCACAAAGCTCTCCACAGTGCTGCACCCCCATACATCGCCTCCTTCATTTCCGTCGACCACCCAACTCACGCTCTTCTTTCTATCAGTGATCAAAGGTTAACATCCTCCATAATTCCTACCTCTCACTCCCCATTTCAAGACTTTTCTTAAGCTGCACCTACTATCTGGAATGCTCTACCCTGGAATATCCAGTCAAGTCCCAACTTCCCTACCTCTGATGGTGGGTCAAGTGACCAGGGAATTGATTCAGTCTCCTTAATTTAAACATACTGAACCAAACTGCCAATAGTGCAGGTGGCAGGTGCAAGTATTTGATTCACTTAGCCACATGAACCCCATCAGTAGCCATCTTATGGACAGAGCCTCTGTGTGGACAGCACAAAAGTCTTGACAAACAAAGGGACATACCTTACAAACTATAGAAAATGGCACAGAATTTCAACAAAGGCTATATTAGCAAATGCCATATAGACATCTTACAAATACACCAGCAGCCAGAAAGTAGCCAACCCCTTTAAGTTTTAAGTTTATCTTTGATGAGGTTCCTAGAAATTTATATTGGTACACTTTAATAGCACTGTCATAAAGTACTGTTCAGTACATCAATAATAAAAAGCACATGTAATGGCAGCCAGAGGGCCCATGATGACAATACCACCAGTATACTTCCATTAAAAGTGTCATCATAGTCAGAAGAGTGGCCATTATACAAAATAGTGCCAGCTAACAACCCTTTACAAACAAAAATGACACTCAGTGTGCCTTGATACACAATAGCACAAAGAGAAGATAGAGGTATTATCTGTAGTGGTCTAGGGCAGTAAAGGGGTTAATGGTTATATCTTCTGTAGTCTAGGGTAGTAAAAGTAATCAATAAACAGTATATTTGTAGGAATTTGAGGTCTGCCTTTAGGATCCAGTGCTCCAAATCTCACAAATACACATAGCCAGCTGTCGCCACTAGGGGGAGCTCACTGCATACAGATTTAAATAATGGAACTCAATGCTAGGTAGTAGACATAGATATTTAACAAAATGCCATAAATGGAGATAGAGATGAACAAATCAGTTCATAACGAACCAGGTTCATTAAGAACTTTTTAAAATTTTGTCCGGCAGATGAACCCAAAGCTTTTCACATTTGTTTTGGACAGATCCAGTAAACTAACGTGCAGTGCAATTTTACTGCACATGTCAGTGGGAAAAAGCACTAGGGAGAAAGAACAATGATGCTCTCATGACCCTAAGAGGAAATGTGGGGGGTTTGGCTTGCCCGATTGGTTCCGGGGTCGACGAAAAGCCTGGATGAACCAATCAGTGTTGCAGCAGGCAAGGAGGTGCCCTTGAAGAATGAGCAGAACGTCATTCTTTGTTGGGCTATGAATTAGGGTGGATGGGTCTATGCAGTGTCTGACAGAAAAGGATCTTAGGGATAGTGTACAGTCACAATCAAGCTTCTATTCTAGAGTGAGGGACAGTGAAGGGAAAGGCTTCAAAGAAGAATTGTGTAGAATAGGAGAAGGCAGGGAATGCTGTTAGTCAAGGAGTGAAAAGTGGGATGCTGAGGCTGGGTGTGCCTGGCAAGGCCTTCTAGCAGCAATTACCTTCTTTTAGCACAGCTGCTGCAGAACATCAAAAGCAGCTACTTGAAAGGACATTTCTTTTATTTTTGTTTGCCATTTTAACAAAAATACACTGTTTTTTTTTTTGTGTGTATGTGTGTGTGGGGTGATAAAGTAAGGCCGGACGGAAACAGAATTAAGGGGAGGCCGGCATGAGGGGTTTTGGAGGGCGAGGGCTAGGGTAGGTTAGGGTTAATAAGTGTGGACGTGATATGGGGATTGGTCTGAGAGGGGGTGGGGCCGAGGCTTTAAATGAACGAGGGAGTGGGAGAACGGGCGCCATCTTGGGAAAGCAGGAGCGAGCATCTCCCTCCCTCCCACCCTTGTGTTGTTACTTTTTGCTGGGGAGGCTGGTTGCTATATATATATATATATATATATATACAAATATATATATGATTAATTGTTTTATTAACATCATACTATTGATGAGAAGTTAAAGGGCATTTCTGTTACAGGTCTTGCTTATAAGAGTATGTTCACAAAGTTTGATGTTCAGTAAAGTTCATAGGTAGCGCGCTTGCACGGCGGATTTCTGACCGGATTGCTACTACTGCACTGTAGAGAGTTGCGTTTGTCGCTGCACTACGTGGCGAGGGAGAGTCATAGAAGCTGGTGCTACTGGATGAGTACAAGTGAATGAGAGGGCCTCAATAGTGGGGCATGAGACTCTCATAAATGTTCGGGAGCACCTGGTTGGCTAGTGTGGCGTCCATCAGTTGGTGTCGCCCGAGCTTGTGGTCAGGGCTGGTGGCAAGACTGGACATTGCCGTGGATGGGCTAATATATCCTCGTCCTCCATAAAATCTTTTTAGATAGCTCCAATATGTAAATCTTTCATAACAAGTATAATAAGCTGAATTCAGCATATGCTGCATTATCATCTATTATTTTGTATTCAGTCGGTCATTACTAATACAATATTTCCTGAAATTCGATTCAATCAGAACAGTGACCGTCCGTGATCACATGACACAGTGGAAGCCTCCGATGGGCCAGTTCATAAGTTCGAGAGGGCTCATTCTCCAATCACACTCTACTCATCCGGAATGTGTTGTCACATGACGGACTCTCACAGTGTCCTTAGCTCTAATTCAAGTTCATGATGTTAGCTTACTAGTTTATACATGGCTTCAAGTCAAATTCAATGTTAGGTCCTGCCGGTTGTAATGTTCTGTACCATTTGCATATCCAGTTCTACCTGCCTTGAGTTAGAGCAATCGCCTGCCTGCAGTGTCTCTCAGCACTTCTATCGTGAAGTTCAGTCCTCTCGGGTCTTGCTGATGTTTAATTTCGAAGTGTGACGAGACACTGTAGGTTATAGCCCTTTGATTTGCGTACATGCTCCTGAACTCGGACCTTCAGATTCCTGAGGTCGATGCACGTATGTAACCCACTGGGCATTGTAACATGTAAGATATACATTCCACAGTGGACACCTGGAGCAGCTGTTATGGGCAGGGACAGTACATGACTTTCACAGCCTACTGGGTCAATGTTTTTTATGGTGAGGCAGCACCCTGGCAACAGGGCCAGGTCCTTTTGACCCCCCACCACCACCACCATTGAATGCTCTTGTCCCGAACAGCAGTAGAGCACATCGTTACTCCCCTTATTTCCTATCATATGTGTCAAGTCAAGTGTTGCCACGCTGTGTTGGAGTTGATCGGCTTGGGTAAGATTAGCCACACATGCGAGCAGTTGGTAAAATACATCAATCAGCAAACATCCTACTGGCTGTCGCCCTGTCAACGGGCAAGGTGGTTAGCGGCAATGGGCGCAACATTCTAAGCCCTAGGAGACTAGAGGGTGTTATATACCAATTACCAAGGCAATTGTAGCCAATCTGGTTCAGCTCAAACCGGTTTGGGTCCGAACTTTTCAAAAAATTTGGTGAACATGGACCAAACCAAACTTCAGGAAGTTCTCTCATCTTTATATGGAGCCAAATCCACAAAATAGGAGGATGTATAAAGAAAGAAAAGTGCTATACTTAGTGGGACAGCTGAAATAAGGTAAACAGTTTGTATTTTTTTAAACTTATGACAGGTTCTCTACCTTGGTAGTGACTACAAATATAGTACCAAGAATTGTATCTCTTAATTTTTCTCATTCAAACCTGAATGTTTTCTTTTATCCGCTTGGGGTGGAAGCTCTTGGCCAGGACAACAACTCCGAGCTGTAGAAAATATCTTATGGCCACCTGAGCCGGGGTCTTATTAAGTTGTTTGGCAATGTTGACCAAAACAGGATCCTCAAGGACGACTGGTGAATTTTGGTCAATCCTATAAAAAAAATACAAGGCCATTGTCCCAAGATTCAGACTTCATGAATTATTATATGCTGAATTCAAGGTAATTTAATGTATTGAGCTTTCTAAAATCCTCTGGTGGAGTAAAAGCTAAATATTAAATCAAAAATTACATTTCATTCACAAACATTTTAGTTTTCCATAAATGGATGTGTAGACTTCTCAAACCACTTTTAATCCTAACAGACTTGATTAAAAATTTCTGACTGTAAGGTATGCAACTCCTATGCAGACCAATGTATCTCCTTTGGTTAAAGACCATACATTCTGTATAGCCTCATCCTGCAGTTCTCTACTACTCTTTTATGTTCATCCAGGCTAGTGGCGTAACTAGAAATGACTGGGCCCCACAGCAAAATGTTGAATGGGGCCCCCTCCCCCAGTAATTTTTTCACAACCCCTTCCTTTCATGCCGTCCCCTTTCCTGTGGCTAGTAAAGATCGCTCTCTCAGACCAGGCCCGGCAGCTGTTCCATCCGTTTTCTACACTGTCTATACTGCCACTGTATATCATTTCATTGTGTAATACTGTTGAGGGGCCCTGACAAAATCTTTTAGTACTTCTCCTCCTCTTGGATGGGCCCCTTGGATCAGGGCCCCAAAGCAGCCGCTTCCCCTGCTTCCCCTATAGTTACGCCCCTGATCCAGGCGGTGTGGAATAGAACATGACTGCAGGACCCGGTAAATGTGATTTTTAACCATAGTTATGGATAGTAGTTGCATACAATAACCATAGTTATGGATAGTAGTTGCATACCATAACCATAGTTATGCATAGTAGTTGCATACCCAAAACTGGAAGAAATTTTCAACTAGACTGTTCTAAAATTTGCTTAATTTTTTTAAGCTTTAGAACAATAAAATAAATTAGTTGGTAAAGCATACACATTCTTTAAACAAGTTTTCTGGGAGTACTATATTGATCACCTAACCTTGGGGAATACGACTCCCAGCACCACTGTTGATCAGATGTTTGAAAGGGCCACAGTGCTTCAACAAGCACTACTACCTCCTCAGAGCATACCAAGCACAGCGCCATCCACTGTATAGTTGCTGTACTTGGTATTGCAACACAGACCCATTTACTTGAATGAGAGCGAGTTGCAGATAGGCCATGTGATCAGTGAATACTGGTCTAAAAGGAGGCCTCAGTGCTCAGTGGAGTGCTGTGGCCTCTTCAAACAGCTGATCAGCCAGGGTGCTGGAGTCAGAACCCCACTGATCTGATATTGATAACCTATCCTGAGAATAGGTCATCAATATTTTACTGCCGAAAAGCCTCTTCCTTTCCACCATAGAGTAAGACGCAAACATTTTTGTATGTGTTCAAAACACCCCCTGCTATAAACGTCCATGATTATTTACCAGTTTTCATCCCGACTAGACCCCAGCACACTGTATCCAACTAGAACGATATCCTGAGATCTGCAGAAGTCCATGAGTTTTCTTTGATTCAGATAAATATGACATTCCACCTGTAGGAGGCAGAATTTTTCCAATCAATCCAATAAGTGCAATCAAAGCTATTGTGTATTAAAACCTTCCTGTAATTTTAAGGTCTTCTCCAGGCTTTTAGTAATAATGACCTATCCTCAGGATAGGTTATCAATATCAGATCGGTGGGGGTCCGACACCCGTTCCCCCAACGATCAGCTGTATGAGGAGACGTTCAGTGTGCTTATGTCGTCTTCCCTCTCTTCCGGCTCTGCTGCTGCTTTCCCATAGACATACCAGCAGGAAGAAGAGACGGAAAACGGCACATGCATATTGAGCGCTCCGTCTCCTCATACAGCTGATCGGTGGAGGTGCTGGGTGTCGGACCCCCACCCAGGGCTGGGATTCAAATTTTTAACGGGTTCCCTACTCAACGGCGGACATGCGGCGTCATGATACGTTTACATATACATACACCATATATATGCAACATACATACAAATAAATTGTAATTTTAATGATTGGATCTGGTGAACTGCAGAGAACTGGCTGAATCCCATGCCTTTCCCAGCCGATCTGATATTGATGACCTATTCTGAGGATAGGTCATCAATATTAAAAGCCCAGAGAACCTCTTTAATTGTGAGGAGGCACTACTCAGTTTCTGATGATTCTTAGTAATTCTTCTGAAACGTTGTCATGTTCCCACATACTGTAGATATACATGACAACACATGGATGACACATGTTGTCAACAGAATCTCTCAGTTGTGCATCCTCCGGCTTGTACCTTCAAGTGATGCTATCTCAGTCTAGAAACAAGTAAAGGGACATTCTTCCTGTACATTCACTCTATAGGAGTTTTCCAGTTTCCACTTTTCCTCAGGATAGGTCATCAACATCAGATCGGTGCCAGTTCAACACATTGCTCGACGTAGAAGCAATGAATGGAAGCTGAGCTGTAGTACTCCAGAAACTACACAGTGGATGGAGACTTCCATTTACTCTATAGTTTCCAGTGCCATCAGCTGCATGAAATATCAATCGTTAGGGTAGTCAGACCCCCACTGATCTGATATCCTCAGGATAGGTCATCAATATCTAAGAACGAGAAAACTCCTTTAAATGTAGGAACGTATACATTGTACCTGGTTGCACACTGGCTTGTATTTCAGTCCTGGTTTGTTAAGAATAAGCTCAATTTGTCTGCGATTAAAGTTGGAAACTCCAATTGACTTCACCAGTCCTGCGTCCTTACACCTTTCCATGGCCTGGAAAGGAGACAGGAAAAATGTTGATGTAGAATCTTATTAAAGGGGTTGTCCATTTTGGTTAGTCCCTGTTTGTTAGAAGGCTTCCCCGATGATAAGCTGATTACAATTTATCCTGCTTCTGGGAGTCCCAGTGATCAGCTGTAATCTGTGGGCTAACCTACAAAAGTAGTCTGCGCCAAAATCATATGGCTAATGTCATTCCCATTATACAGGCGTGGCAAGTAATTATGGAAGAAGCGCAGCAGCCAGCTCTGAATGAGTGCTCCCCTACATTGTACTTCAGGGGTGGTTTGGTAATGTACCTCACCGGGAAAAGTTCCACTTGGTTATTGCTTTTTATATGCAGCGATGTGTTACACTTGATCTTTAACACATCGCAGGCTGCAAGCCCTGTTGTGCTCAGGGCTGGTGTCGAGAGTCAGTGCTTAGGAGTCCCCTGCCTGACTCCATAAATGGCTAACTCAATATACAGAGTCACTGCCCTGCCCTGTTAGCATATCAACAGTGTATGTGGATATCCCTGTAAATTAAAAAATGTAAATATACAGGGGTATCCGCATACACATCAGATTGCTAAGTGTTTGCGGATACCCTCTGTGATGACAATGTCAGCATAGGACTCCCAGAGCAGTAACTCCATATATGGAGTTAGCCAATTAGGGCGTTGGACAGGGGACTCCTAAGCAGGGCAGGGACTCCGCACACCAGCCCACAGCAGGGCTTTCCAACTGTAATGTGTTAAAGGGGTTTTACAAAGACAGACAATGGGGGCATATCTCCAGGATATGCCCCCATTGTCTGATGAGTACGGGTCCCACCCTTGGGAAGTTGTGGAGGGCACACTGCAAGTGTGCAGTCGCCCTCCATTCAAGCATAGTGTTCTCCCATTCACTACTATGGGAAGAGGGTTCGGTGGTGGCCGGACCCGGGGGAAACCTGGGGTCCTCCGGGCACCACCTTCTCCATTCTGTTTTAGGTGTAGGTGCGGATCCGAGAGGTGTGACCCGCACCTATCAGACAATGGAGACATATCCTAGTGATATGCTACCATTGTCTCAGATGAGAGTACCCCTTTAAAGAGTTAGTGTAACATATCGTCGACAGCCTACTGCATATAAAAGGCAATATGATATTGATCCCGAGGGAAATTTCAGAATACCCACCGGCAATTTTCCCTACTGAGGTACATTGCCAATCCGCCCCTGAAGTACAGTACAGTGTAGAGTGGCTCGCTCATTCATAGCAGGTTGCTAACTTCTTAGGCTAGTTTCACACTGGCTTTTAATCGGTCCAGCAGGCTGTTCCACTGCCGGATCCATACTACAGTATTCCCGTGTGCTGGTGGAAGTCTGCCCGACCCCATTCACTATAAAGGGGAGCAGCGTAGATCCAGCCGCAACACAGCAAACAGCCTGCCGGACCGAGTAAACGCCAATGTGAAAGTAGTCTTAGAGTTGTGCTTCTTAGAGTTGACATTCGGCTGCCCATTGCCATATCACTGTTGCCACCTACTGGCCAATATGTATATTGCAGTTGCAGTCCTAATAATTTAAACTCTTTAGGTAGAGAAATCCGATGTCCCAGCATAGTGGCGAGCTGGTGCTACCCTTAGCACCTGCTACATCTGTAGAAGCAAGTATTCAATTCTTCTTGCAGTGCCTCCACAAGAGAAATTAAATATTTCTCACTTCTCCCTGAAATGAATGTTCTTACTGTGTAAAGCATGGACATCACAAGTTCTCCACTTTGAAAGACTCTCTGTAGCCACCCTTTGCTCAGGTCAATAGATGAAGGCCCTTAAGAAGAGACCCTCAACTAACACAGATTTCTACACCTACTAACCCTGAAAATGTATCATCTAATCCACCCATGAAAGACAGAGAAATAAGCCAAAGAAAAAGTAGGGGGGAAAAGGTACTCACCTCCCATGTGTCTCGTATGTCTGTATTGTGAAAAATGAGTTGGCCATTTTCATCTATAGGAAAGGGATCGTCACCAGGCTGCAATAGAAAAGAAGAAGGCAACACCCCCTGATGATTTGGGGTCTAGGGTTCTGAAAGTTGTTATCTGATAGATATTAGATGTCGCACATAACTCTACCCTATTATACTGGGAAAATCCTTGTAAAGTTAGCCAGAGTACCCCTAAAACCAATACCAGTGTGTTCCCATAACCAGTGTCATTGTGCCCCATTAATAGTGTCAGATAGTGGGCCCTCAATAAGATTACCAGCCACAGTTCCTCCAAAAATTGAGCATGCCCTATACATACCATCTGCCAGAATGTGTCCCCATAAATAGTGCCAACCTGAGCATGCCCACATATGCAAGGGCGGTCAGAAAGTGTCCCTATAGACAGTAACAAACCGAAATTTTGATTCCATGCTCTGGAGTACTATTTAAACATTTGCTTCTACTAGAAGTGTACATAGAATAAAGACCTGGTATAAGTACTGTCACAAAAGAGCAAGTTTAGTCATGGCTAGATTTTAATTCAAAGCCAAGGATTTCAGTCCGTTACTCCAGCTCTGTATCTCAAAACCTGGAAAAGAGCACATACCCTGCCTGCACCACCCTCGCTACGCCCATGGACTTCAATATAAATTGAAGTGGAGATTCTTTTTAAAACACAAGTGGGCTCATTTATCAAAATGGAGTAAAGTAGAAGTGGCTTAGTTGCCCGTAGCAACCAATCAGATTCCACCTTTTATTTTGGACAGCTCATTTGGAGAATGAAAGGTGGAATCTGATTGGTTGCTATGGGCAAACAAGCCACTTCTACCTCACACCAGTTTGATAAATGATCTCAAAGGTTTCTTGTCTGAATGACCAACCAGAAATCCAGGCCATTTGTTTTGTTTTTTCCTCTTGCTGTTTCATCGGTCATAACTTTTATTATAAACTTTTCTGGCCTCTTTCACACGAACATTGTTTTTGCAAGTGTACGGGCCGTTTTTTGCGTTCCGTATACTTTTCGTATACGGAACCATTCATTTCAGTGGGTCTGCAAAAAAACGGAAGATACTTCATAAGCATTCCATATTTCCGTTCCGTTAAAAGATAGAACTTGTCCTATTCTTGTCCGCATTACGGACAAGGATAGTACTGTTGTATTAGGGGCCAGATGTTCTGTTCCGCAAAAAATGGAATGCACACAGATATCATCCGTTTTTTTTGTGGATCCATTTTTGCAGACCGCAAAACCATATGGTCGTGTAAAAGAGGCTTTTCCCTTATTATATATAATAGGGAAAGGCAGAAAAGTTTTTCCTTACTTTTATATTTTTATGCTGCTTGCCATTACCAAAAATAATGTTATAGATTTCATGTAAAGGTTGTAATGGTGAACTACAATATGGGCAGTTTGGATAGCTGCCCTGGTTCTGAGGCTACTAAAATGCCCATGGCCACTCAAAATACTCAAAGACATAATGTATGTTGCAGTTTTGCTGAAAATAACAACTAAAGATGCTACAAAGCTGCATTGTGCATTGATCCAAAGGATCTACAGAAGGACCTGTACATGGCCACATGACCTCTGCAGGTCCTCAACCCACAAGGAAAAGCAGTAAGACAGAGGTGGAGATTGTTAGCTGCATACAGTAAGTTTATGGGGTCTAAACTAGGCTCGCTATTTAGGGGGTCGGGATTATTTAGGGGGCCCTAAACTGGTCTGGTTGAATTGAGTGGATCTGCCAAGGGTCTGTATTTAGAGGGTCAGATTTAGAGGCTTTGGTTTGGGGGTCTGTATTAGGTGGTCTGAGGGCTGTAATAGTTTAGGGTTATATAGGGATCCCTTTGTCCTCTTTGGTCTGAATTTTTTTAGGGTGTCTAGTTCTGTATTTAAAGTATCTGGTCCGTTTTTTTTTTTTTGGGGGGGTCTGTATTTATTTGGGCGACATATTCTAGTCTTTCTTTGCTTTGGGGGAGGGGGGGTCTGGGGGTTATAATAGTTAAAGATCAAATCTACATAACAAGGACACTCACTCGTAACAAACTTACTACAAGAAACTAGCTATAAATGTCCTAGAAAGGATTTCATAAAGCAATCATATAAAAGCCAATATCACAGAATCCCTGAGGAAGCATGTGGTGAAACGCATGTTGGAGGGTGAGGACATCCAGATATAGATATACGGTCACTGTTGGTGGTTTATAGTGGGGCTTTGGAGTGCATACAGTCTCAATTTATTTACCACATTTTTGCTAAATTTTGTTGAACAACACTTTATTACAGGTGTGTCAGTATATACTGCTAAAACATGTTCTTCATTGTGACCAATATATATTGCAATCAAATACAGTTATGAACATGACTAATCCAGGTCAGTATGGTCACTATTTGTGACTTATGGTGGGATTTGAAGTGCATACAGTCTCAATTTATTTACCATATTTTTGCTAAATTTAGCTGGAAAGAATTTTATCATAGGTGTGTCAGCATATACTGCTGCAACATTGTATTCATTACAGTCTGAACAGCACTTTATTATAGGTTCATCAGCAAATACTGCTCCATTATTCTTATAATATTTATATGAAAAGTACTTCAATATAGGGGTGTCAGTATCACTGTTACAAAATTTTCATCTGAACAGCACTTTATTACAGGTGTGTAATAAAGTGATGCTAAATATTTCACTCAATTTGGCCATATTATGTATGTGTTGTAATTAATTTCATGACAATTCTGGGTGAGTACAGTCATTGTAGACAGTTTATGGTGGTTCTTTGGAGTGCAGACAGTTTCTCTTTACCATGCAAATATTATTCATCTAAAACGTAGCTGAACAGCACTCTATTACAAGTGTGTTAGTGTATACTGCTACAACATTATATTCATAGTGGTCACGTGACCCGGTGATGTACCACATCGGTGACAGGTCACCGCTGCAGCAGTCACATGAGCTCCGTTAACAGGATGTTGATTCCGATAGACCCCGGGACCTGCGGAGAGAGTCGTGGGGCGATGGAGCTCGCACCCAGCAGTGGGGACCAGGTAAGTATGATCCTCACCGCAAGTCCAGCCACTCTGAGAGGTCTGCTAGAAAAAAAGTTTAAAGTTGAACAAGCCCTCTAAAGGGGTCATAAATTATTGTACGCTTGTATTTCAAGTTTTATATTAACACCTTCATTTCCAGAGGAGTGTGAATAATGAACAGGTCCATGTATTCCAGCTGTAGGTTTTGCAGGGACCTTTCCAAGGCTGGTTGGACAAGATCAGGGGTTTGGAATGTGCTCCAGAGCTGGTGGAAAGAAGAAAAATTAGTTCCATTAATATAAGTATATCCTGCAAAAATCCTATTTCCTGTAAAACTCTTAAAATCGTTATTGAACTTCTTTTTAGTTAATCCTGTTGAAGGGACAGCTTGTCACCAATTACACCAATGCTCCCAAGTGGCTTGTCACCAAGCTTTCCCAGATAAGCCTGTCCATTTACTAATGATGGTAGAAAGGCAAAATATCAGGGCATGGCCCGCCTGCCATTTGTCCATGGTAGATTACAATTTGGGTCAGCTATCCTGGCCTGATGTTTCGCCCAGTGCCCCACGCTTGAATACTGCAGCAGGGTAGTAAGTCTTTAGGCCTGAAGCCTTTAGGGCTGTAGATGAGCACAATGGCATCATTGTGACTGCCTGCGTCTGGACTGACCACTCTGGGAGCTGGCAACATAGGCCTCAGACCTGCATTATGGACGGTGGGAGTGAGGTGAGTATACTTTTTATTTTATTTTATTAATATTTTACTTTATTTTATCACTACTGGAGGCAATAGGCTTTACTGGGGCTAACTGGGGCTCTACTGGGAGCACATAACTACTGGGAAGACATAACTACTGGAGGCACTACAGGGTGCAGTGTAACTACTGTATTGTATAGAGGGCATTATAAATGCTGAGAGTACTTTAGGGGGTGGATGATAAAAGATTGAAGAAAATAAGATGTCTGTGTGGTAAACTTTGCAGAGATGAGGCGTGGATGAAATATGGCAGCCTGCTTCCAATGGAGAAGGTGAGGATAGAAAACATGTACATCAGAGGAGACGTCACTGGATGTAAGAGAAATGTGGTGCTGTATTATCCCATATGTATGATGGTGCAGACCTATATCACCATCTAAATATGTCTTTAGCACTATGGCTGGTAGGGAGGGATACACTGTGCAGCATATTTTATTTTTCTCGTGGGACTTAAGCCTGACGGACAGCCCCTGTTCAGGACCCTGAGAAAGCTTTCATATAACTTAAAATATTCCCCCTAGCTATCACTTTGTCAATGGTAAAAAAATATTAATAGAACTGTAATAAGTCAAAGGATCAGCATTGGGAATGACACCAAACCCACTTGGAAACTACCACTTGTGGGCGGGGCATACTTAAAGGGGTTGTCCCGCAAAAAATATTCCACAGTTTTCAAACCAGCACCTGGGATCTGAATACTTTTGTGATTGCATGTAATTAAAAATTTTGCATAGCCTCTGAGTTATTCAATAAAATGTACAGAGCCATCTGCTCTTTGTTTTTTTTCTTATTTCTTTGTCCTGCTTGCTGAGATGGCTGCACATGCTCAGTTCCATCCTTCAACTGACTCCTGAGCTGTGATAGGTAGAGCTGAGACACGCCTCCTGAGCTGTGATAGGGAGAGCTGATCAAAGTCAATAGTAGCCGACACTCGACAGCGCACCCGCACGTGGATAAATAGACACTGGTATAAAGATAGAGGATCCCAGCAGTGCTATTCAATTCTTCAGGCTTTATTGCATAATAAATGGACGCGTTTCGCCCGTATGCTGATATAGGCTGGACGGGCCAAACGCGTCCATTTATTATGCAATAAAGCCTGAAGAATTGAATAGCACTGCTGGGATCCTCTATCTTTATAGGGAGAGCTGAGACACGCCTCCTGAGCTGTGATAGGGAGAGCTGAGACACGCCTCCTTAACTACAGCAGAAAAGACACTCCCTTTGAGCTGCCAGCTGGCTATAAATCCAGCAGAGCAATAAATGGGGAGATCTCTGGATCCATGTGAGGTACAGGGCTGGTTCTAGCTTTGTTAGAAAGAGATTGTCATGTACTATATGATGTCTGATTTTAATTTTTTACATTAGTCATGGGATAACCCCTTTAATACCACCAGGACTGGCCAATTAAGGGCACAGATTACATAAGCAGCAAAAGAAGGAACCCCAAAATAGGGGGTTTACTAAATAATAATATTAATATGCACGCTGCACCAATATGAAAAACACAAACAATTGTATGGGCTACGATACCAATTAAATATCCCAACTATGGTACACCACTTCTTCTCTGGTCAAGAAAAATATATATGGAACATTCTTACTAGTCCTGTAGTATATCTGGAAGATGGTTCCAATATGAAGAAGAATGGTCCCAAATGATGGAAGTCCTGGTATCAGGTAAGTTGCTGTATTAGACAGGTATCGTCAGAACTATTATCCCTATATGTCCCTAGATGCAGGGGCAAGGGGCTAGGAATTCCCTACCTATCTATACAGAGCATTCACCCCAAAAGGGGCGACTCAGTCTGGATACCTTACCCTATACCCGGGCAGTATCCCTGCTATAGACCCTAATGAAGTCCCGACATACCATGTTTCTTGCCACAGCCAACATAAGCGTCTCCTATTTCCAGCCAAGGACAGTCCGAATTTGCAGGGACTGTCCATGCAAATTCAGTACTGTGGGCAGATATGCAGGAGGAGCTTGAAGGGGTTGTCCAGGTTCAGAGCTGAACCTGGACATACCCATAATTTCACCCAGGCAGCACCCCTCATGTTAGCATTGGAGCATCTCATGCTCCGATGTGCTCCCTTGCCCTGCGCTAGATCGCGCAGACAAGAGCTCTTTTGTTTACAATAACATACTGCTGGGCGGAGGCTTCTGCCCAGCAGTGCGTTCGGTGATGTCACCAGCTCTGCTGGGTGTGCTTTAGCGCTGCCCTAGCCGTTTTACAGGCTAGGGCAGCACTAAAGCCTGCCCATCAGTGACGTCACTGGCTTCCTGGCGGCCCTATGGAGAGCCCGGTTCATCACCGCAACTCCGGAAAATGCCTTTGCCCTGCACAATTTAACACGAATTGCTCCGATGCTCAAGTCAGGGGAGCTGCCTGGGTGAAAATAGAGGTATGTCCGGGTTCAGCTCTAAACCTGGACAACCCCTTTAATGGCTTATAATTAGAGATGAGCGAACTTTAAAAAATAGTTCGGCGTTCGGGTTGTGGTAATCGCCGCATCCCATTATGGATTCCACTACCGCGGACTATCCTGGCATATGGGATCCATAAGGGGCGGCTTCCACGAACTCGAACTTTGGAAAAGCCGAAGTACCTGGGGTGACGTCACCGTCATGTGATCAGTGCAGGGGGCGTGGCTCAGCACGGGATCAAATCCAGTGCTGAGCCACGCCCTCTGCACTGATCACATGACGGTGACGCCAGGTCCTTCGGCTTTTCCAAAGTTCGGGTTCGTGGAAGCCGCCCCTTATGGATTCCATATGCCGGGATAGTCCGCGGTAGTGGAATCCATAACGGGATGCGGCGATTACCACAACCCGAACGCTGAACTATTTTTTAAAGTTCGCTCATGCTCATCTCTACTTATAATTGAAATGTGTACATCTACCTACATTGTGTAACCTTCCTTTACAGGTATTGTAGCTGTGGGCAGCCAGAATGTTATAATTTAAGTATGCATAGTTACATGATAATATAAGGGGTTGCATCTCTGCATCAGGAAATAGAGCCCTGTCCCCTATGAATATATAATTTTAAATTTAGAACTTGTGCATTTTGACTTTAATTGGTTCAGAATACCAGTTGAGATAATCAAGGGTACTGAAGTCAAGAACATGCACTTTGTTTAGTGAATAACAAGCACATCATCATTACCTTCCCAGTGTAAAATAAATCTTCTCTTTTCACAATCCCATTGGTAATTCCTTCTCGCATAGCTCGGCCAACGTCTGCCTCGTTCCCATAAACATAGGCACAATCAATGTGCCGATATCCGACCTCAATAGCTACTTTAGTTGCCTCCTCCGCCAGAATCTTGGGAAACTCAAAGAAATAAAAAGAAATCCCACATATTCACAAAGTTTTTTTTTTATATAGAGGTTTAATAATATCACAGAAAAAATGGATTATATTATGTTGTTATAAAATGATATCTTAAAAGCACATAGAAAACATCTATGTATGATTTTATACTGGTGAGATGGCAACTGCTAGATCAGAGGGGGTCCAGCTTCTGGCAACCCTCTGATATAGGGTCCTGTGTCCCCTGTTTGAATAGAGGGGTGACTGAGCATGTGTGCTGCCATTTAATTCAGAGTTTATGAGACTAATATTAAAAAAGTATGAAGCCTTAAAAAATATTTTTATTCTACTGAAATTGTTTCTGAAATGTTTTTGGAAAATGAAAATACGTTTTATGAAAAAATGTTTTCCCTACTCAATATGTTGTAATATACTAAGATAAGCATGATAATAATGATAAAACTAATAAAACTGAAATACATAATTACTAAAAAAAGAAAAGATAATGACTGCATTATAATAGCTACAATATAACAAGTAAAATAATTGTTGCAATAATATTAGTAATAATAACAAGATACACAGAAATTAAAAATCTTAAATTATGCACTCACTTTTTCTGGGGCATAGGTGCCAAATCCGATCACCGGAATTTTGTGTCCATCATTCATGATTATGTAGGACTGAGCACAAAGATCCATTTTTGTTGTATCTTCTTAGAAATGTGAGCAGCCTTGGTAGGTTAGCAGCTTTTTATACAGTTACGTCCCTCCCACCTGCTTTCTCATGAATACCAGAAAGTCTGTATTTGACACAAAGAGTTTTGGGAAAGCTGTGTGAAAGTTACTTCACTTTTTTTTTGTGACAGTTTGTACCTCTTCTGTGGCATGATAGGTTTCTGTATAACCCCTTAAAGTGTACCTGAGTTTTCAAAAAATATTTGCATAATGGCTGTGCTTCTTTGTCCAATCACAACTGAATGAACAGGTCTTTTCAGCTTCCTTAATGTCTTTTTCAGCCTAATTTCTCCTTCTTCAGCTGCATAGCAAGATGCATTTCTCGCAAAAGCAGGGGCGTCTCCCTTCTGTTGAATCTGCCAGCACTGTAGTGCTGTGACATCCTTTCCCTCAATTCCGACTATGTTTGTTTTCAGCTCTGGAGCTCACAGAGCAGATAAGGATGGGGAAATCAGACTTATAGAAAGAGAGGAGGATCTTGTGATGTTCTGAAGCTGTGTAGAAGAAGTTCTTTTATCAGTCTCGGATGCTTAGCTAGCTCTGACATGCCCTCACTTCCTGTGAACCGTCTCCTAGAAGTCAATGGGAGAACCCAAGCATTAAACCAGGCACCCCCTGTTCTGAAGAGGGGAGGGTGCCTGGTTCATAGGTAAAGGTCAGAAATTGATGGAAACACTACTGAAATGGTTCGGGAACAGCATGGGGAGGATGTCTGGATGCATCTTGGACTCCCAGGTCACTGATGGGAACTATTTTTTTCGAGTAGTATGCCACTTTTACAGACTCACTATAATACGAACAAAACCAAAGATACAATCGATTTCAGAGGAAAAATAGTTAGGAAGCATTCTTTCCTGTAACTTGTATATAAAGTGAAAGTGCCGCCAAAAATTACAAGCAAGAGGCTGTCTGATACAACCTGTATATCACATAAAGGAGGGCCTCATTCACATTGTAGTACAATTGTTCAGGTAGTGTGACTCCTACACTCATAAAGCCTATGCACTAAGTGAAAGGGCTGCCAAAAATTACAAGGAAGCGGCACTACAATACACCCTTTGTTACACATAAAGGAGATGCCCTCCATACACACGCTTGAAAAATTATGATTAATGGCCTGCTGGTGACCCTCAAAAACATTTGGAGCAAGAGCCTGCTGATCTGACCATCTAAAATGTTTTAGGGGCGAGGGCCTGCTGCTGAGTTGGCCCTCTAAAACATTAGTAGTGAGGGTCTGCTGCTGAGCTGACCCTGTAAAACATTATATGCGAGGCCCTGCAGGTGAGCTGACCCTGTAAAAGATTGTAGTTGAGGGCCTGCTGGTGAGCTGACCCTCTAAAAGGTTGTAGGTGAGGGTCTGCAGGTGAGCTAACCCTGTAAAAGTTTGTAGCTGAGGGCCTGCTGGTGAGATGACCCTCTTAAAGGTTGTAGGTAAGTGCCTGCTGGTGAGCTGACCCTGTAAAACATTATATTCGAGGGCCTGCAGGTGAGTTGACCCCGTAAAAGATTGTAGGTGAGGGCCTGCTGGTGAGCTGACCCTGTAAAAGATTGTAGGTGAGGGTCTGCAGGTGAGCTGACCCTCTAAAACCTTATTTGCGAGGTCGTGCAGGTGAGCTGACCCTGTAAAACATTATATTAGAGGGCCTGTGGGTGAGCTAATGTAAAATATTATATATGAGGGCATATATGTGAGGGCATTAAATGCGACTAATAAGCATGTTGATATGATGGAAGAGGAGGAGGAGGATGAGAAAAGGAAGATTCAACCATATACCTTTTTTTGTGGTGGAAGGGGTGCATGGGAATACAGTGTATTTAGTACATTATAAACAACACATTTAAAGTGCCTTTATGTTCATCAACTTTCCTCTGGTGGAGTCGAAAATACAGGGGCAATCCAGTCCTTGTTCATTTTTATAAGAGTCAAACTATCAGCATTTTCAGTTGACAGGTGGATACGCTTATCTGTTATAATGCCAGCAGCACCAAATACTCGCTCAGACAAAATGCTGGCAGCAGGGCAGGCCAGCACCTCCAAGGCGGAGTGTGCCAGTTCGTGCCACGTGTCCAGCTTGGACACCCAGTAGTTGTAAGGCACTGAAGGATCATTGAGGACACGGTCTGCTATGTAGTCCTTCACCATCTTCCAAAATTTTTCCCTCCTTGTGACAGTAGGCCGCCCTTCAGGGTGAGGGTGCTGGCGGGGTGTCATGAAACTGTCCCAGGCTTTGCAGAGTGTTGCCCTGCCTCTGTTGAAACTATTGTGTTTTTGCCTTGTCTCCCAAGGAACTATAGACTCTGCTGCCAGCGTTGTCAGATGGGAATTTTTGGAACAATTTTTTAACAAAGACCTTCTGGTATAGCACCGTTTTGCTCGTCCTCTCCACCAGAGGAATGAGAGATGAGAAGTTCTCTTCTCCGTGTTGTCTAAAATGAGTAAAACGCACGAGTCGCGGGAAAGGCAGCCTAACATGAAGTGTGCCATGTGTGCCAGAGTACCAACAGGCAAGACTTTGCTGTCGTCATCAGGAGGATGACTCTCAATCTCCTCATCCTCTTCCTCCTCTTCTGCCCACCCACGCTGAACAGATGGAATTAAACTTCCATGGGTACTTCCCTCTGTAGCGAAGGCAACCATCTCCTGCTCCTCCTCTTCATCGCCCAATTTGTGCTGAGAAGATGAACTGAAGGGGGTCTGGCTCTCACCCTGTGTAATGTCTTCCCCCATTTCCACCATTTCCACATGCAAAGCGTCGTCCTTAATTGTGAGCAGCAAGTATTTGAGTAGACACAGCAGTGGGATGGTTACACTGATAATAGCGTTATCGCCGTTCACCATCTGTGTTGATTCCTCAAAGTTTCTTGAAACCTCCCAGAGGTCAGACATCCATGCGCACTCCTCACTTGTTAATAGCAGAAGCTGACTGGAAAGGCGGCGACCATGTTGCAGGTGGTATTCCACTACTGCCCTCTGCTGCTCACAAAGCATGGCCAACATGTGGAACGTCGAGTTCCAGTGCGTGCTCACGTCACACAACAGCTGGTGAGCTGGCAATTTCAAGCTCTGCTGCAGCATTGACAGACCGGCTGAAGCTGTCGATGACTTGCAGAAATGTGCCCACATGTGGCGCACCTTCACCAGTAGCTCAGGCATATTGGGGTAGGTTTTGAGAAACTGCTGAACCACTAAGTTTAAGACGTGGGCTAGGCATGGGATGTGTGTGAGCCTTCCGAGCTCCAAAGCCGCCACCAAGTTACAGCCATTATCAGACACAACCATGCCTGGTTGTAGGTTGATTGGTGAGAGCCACAACTCAGTTTGGTCTCTTATCCCCTGCCACAGCTCTGCGGCGGTGTGTTGTTTTGTCCCCTAAGCATATAAGCTTCAGCACGGCCTGTTGCCACTTCCCCACTGCAGTGATACACTGCTTTCAGCTACCGACTGATGGCTGACTGGTGCTGCACACGGATAATTCGGAGGTAGAAGTGGAGGAGGAGGCGAATGAGGAGAAGTGTCGGTTGGAGCCACTAACGTAGGTGCTGGCGGAAACCCTGATCGACGTAGGGCCCGCAATGTGCCGTCAGGGAAATGTAGCGTCCCTGGCCAAAAGCGCTTGTAATGTCGCTGCCGCCACCGCCTAATAAAAAATTACACTGAATGAATGTCACTGATATTTTGGATGCGCACACGTTATACAGGAGGTATAGCGCAAGTAATGTCGCTGCAACCACCGCCTAATAACAAATTACAATGAATGAATGTCATTGATATTTTTATGCGCACGCGTTACACTGGAGATGTACCCCTGGTAATGTTACGGTTAGAAGCAGATACAGTCTGTTGAAAAAGTAGACTGTATGTCACTGATAAATTTTTTAAATGCACACGTTACACTTTAGATGTGGCACTGGTAATGTCACTGTCCACAGCGGACACCGTCTATTGAAAAAGTACACTCTATGTCACAGATAAATTTTTTCAGTGCACACGTTACACTTTAGATGTGGACCTGGTAATGTTACTGTCTGCTGCGGACATCGTCTACGGAAAAATGTCACTGGATGTCACAGATATTTTTGGGATGAGCACACTTTACACAGGAGATGTGGCGCGGATAATTTAACTGTCCGCAGCGGACACCGTCTACAGAAAAAGTACACTGGATGTCACTGATATTTTAGGGATGCGCACACTTTACACAGGAGATGTGGCACGGATAATTTAACTGTCTGCAGCAGACACCATCTACTGAAAAACTTGCCCACAGAAAATAAGTCTTAGACTCAAGATAGCACAAAAAATATATCTTTATTCATGGTGTCATATGAGCATATTTCTCAAACATTACTTATAACTAAAATAAAGACAAAAAACACAAATTATGGTGCAAATGGCCGCGGTCCTTTATTAAGGGTTACCTTAAATAATAAAACCATTAAAATAACCAATTGCATAAAATATTACTCAGCTTAAATAAATCAAACTCCATCAATTTCAGTAAAACCAACAAAGTCCCCCCAGCAAAGCTGGGTGACTAACCCCCCTCTAATCTTAGGAACCGCGACTTCAGGGTGGGCGGGCGGGACGACGTCTTCTTCTTGACAGGTCCGGCACTGACAGCTGGAGACCCGCTGACAGCCCTTTTATCCAGACAGACTTCCCGCCACTGGAACCAGCCGTCCAATCAGGAATAGGCAGAACACAGGTGCCCCAGATACAGGTAAGCAACCACTGACCAATCAGAGGCCACTCTTAAATTCTCCTCAGAATTTAGCTGTAAAATAAGAAAACAGGGAAAGCCACCACACCAAGGAAAATATGCAGAAATAATAACTTTAATAAAAACTTATTACCCTAATGCTCAATGACACCACGGCGGGCGCCGGCATACGCCTTTTAACGCCCGCTGCCATGGTGTCATATGAGCATATTTCTCAAACATTACTTATAACTAAAATAAAGACAAAAAACACAAATTATGGTGCAAATGGTCGCGGTCCTTTATTAAGGGTTACCTTAAATAATAAAACCATTAAAATAACCAATTGCATAAAATATTACTCAGCTTAAATAAATCAAACTCCATCAATTTCAGTAAAACCAACAAAGTCCCCCCAGCAAAGCTGGGTGACTAACCCACCAGACTTGCGGGTATCAGCCCGCAAGTCCCCCCCTAAAAACCGCGGCCTTCTCAACCATATCCTCAACATCCGAATTAAAAATGTCAAGCCCAATATCAGATAGGTGAACTAAATCATCCCGGTATAGGCCCCGAATGAATCCTTCCAGCTCCGTATGTCTGAAAGACCAGCCATTAAGACTTGGGAGATATTTTTCCATATTTCTATTCACTCTACGCCGTATCTTCTCCAAAAAACACAACTGATCGCTTTTCCAAATAAAACGAGGGATAATTTCGGAAAAAATTAAAGTAACATCCGGTAACAAGGACTTAATAGTCTTAAAATCTGCCCTCATTTGCGCAATCAACTCCACTGTCTTAATTTTACCCAAGTCATTACCCCCGCATGAATTATCAGAACCTGAGGACGGGGTAAAGACAATAATTCACCTTTCAAAATTGGAATAATTTGCCTCCATCTTAAACCCCTAAAACCCAACCAACATATAGAAATAAATAAAGAACTGGTAACCATACTCTGAGAATATTTACGTTCTGCAGCCCTCCTTTCGGCCCAGAATACGAAAGAGTGACCCATGATCCAAACGACCAACTGGTTTGAACCTAAAAAAGAGAACAACTATTCAGAGACCAAGTTGGTCCGTACATACGATTTATAGCTGCTCGACTTCCAACGCCCAATCCTTTTAATTACCGCCTCACTAAGACCTAAATAGGAGGCAACCGTCGCCGCCCCAATACGAAAGGAGTGCGCCGAATATTGCTCGGCGCCAAGATTCAATTGCAACAAACATTTCTTTAAAATCGTGTTAAACTGATATACCGTCAGACCAGAACCATCCTCATGGATCAGGAAGGACGAGCTTATCTTAGGCCTGACTACCATAAAAGCCCTTACTGTCTCAACCGGACACAAAACTGATCCTGCTAAAGCCGATAATCTGACCCAAGCCCCTTTAGCAAATTGATCTGTTTTAGATTTTTTAATAAAGATTGACACCGATGTTCCGGTCAATATAATATGCTCCAAATTCAATGGGGGCAGTGATTTTCTATTAACTGCAACCAATTCACTAATACGTAAAGCTCCGAAGAAGGCAATCACGAACGCAACCTTGAAAAGAATCGCTTCATACTTAGAAAACGTGACCATATCCAAAACAGCTACCAACTTGCCCAAAATTTCAAAGGTAATTGGGCGCCTACTATCTGCCTGTGTAGAGGATCTCTTCACTCCCTTCAAAAATTGCTTTACTACAAACTGATTTGAAAATGATTGGAAACCTGCTAGCTTAAAAAAGAAAGAAACACCTGAAACAGATTTGGATAATGCTGAGTATCCCAAACCTGACTCCCACAAGGAACACAAAAACTGAAAAAACATATTCAAATCAAAAACTAACGGATCACAATTCATAGATAAACAAAACTGGTACCATCTTTTCCAGGCCAAGGAATATCCATCCCACGTCCTTGGCGCCAGTGAATTCCGTAAGAAATGACCTATTAATCCCGAATCAAATCCCACGCTCGTTCTGGACATGGAATTCCCACCTTGTCTGCATGTGGAACTAAAGAAAAGAATCTTTCCCACTGAGCGCGAGAAAGAGAATCTGCTATATTATTGTCTTTACTCGGAATATACTTAGCTTTAATCCAAACATTTAAGCCTAAGCAACAATGAACCAAGTAACGTAACAATCTAACCACAACTTCGCTATTTGACGATAAACAATTAATAGCATATAAAACCCCTTTATTATCTGAAAAAATTAACACCCTCTTATTCTTAAAAATCTCACCCCAAATCAATAATGAAACAACTATCGGAAATAATTCTAACAGAACCAGATTTTTATTCAGCCTTTGTTCTATCCACCAATCTGGCCACGGCTCCGCAGACCACTGACCGCCGAAAAAGGCTCCATAACCCCACGAACCTGAAGCATCTGTATGCAAACCAAGAGCCCCCAATTCCACAAACTCCTCTTGCCACGCGCTTCGGCCATTAAAATGCACTAGAAAATCTTCCCAAACCGACAAATCATCTTTCAAACTTCTAGTTATCCTAACATGAGAATAAGGAGATTTCAAACCTTTAGTTGCCATATAAAGCCGTCTAGAAAAAACACGGCCAACTGGAATAACTCTGGAAGCAAAAGCTAATAAACCCAATAAGCTTTGAACATCCTTTAGTAAGGACTTCTTAGCTGAACGAACCTTCCTAATTGCTAACACTGTCCTCTCAACTTTTTCAATTGGCAATCTAAATTCCAAGTTTACTGAATCAATGACAATACCAAGAAATTCAATCTCCTGACACGGGTAAACTGTCTTCTCATCAGCTAATGGAACACCAAAATACTGACAAATCTTACTAAAAACGTCTAACAAATATGAACAACCAGACAAAGAGCCAATAAACAAAAAATCATCTAAATAATGCAACAAACTACTTAAACCAGACTCAACAGTAACAACCCACTCTAAAAATGATGAAAATAACTCAAAATAAAAACATGACCAGGACAAACCCATGGGCATACATTTGTCAAAGAAAAACTGACCGTTGAGATGAAAACCTAGTGAATTAAATCCGTCAGGATGTACTGGCAACAAGCGAAAAGCAGCTTTAATGTCTGCTTTAGCCATAAAACACCCCTTTCCCGCTGCACGTAACATAAACACGGCATCATCAAATGAAGCATATGAAACTGAAGCTGTTTCTTTATCCAAAGAGTCATTAAGTGACTCCTTCAGCGGGTATGATAAATGATGAATCAACCTAAATTCATTGGGGGCCTTTTTTGGTACTAGACCTAACGGTGAAACCCTAAAACCAACAAAAGGGGGGGCATCAAAAGGGCCAGCAATTCTACCCTCTCTTAACTCTTTGTCAACCTTATCTTTAACTATCCCCATATGTTTCCTAACTGATGGCAGATTATCAAATAACTTACAACCTTCCCCAGTAAACCTAGGAACATAAAAACCCTCAGCAAAACCTCTAAGAATTGTGTGAGCCGTCTGACGATCTGGGTACTGATCTAACCAGGGAAGCATTTTTAACCATTTCACCGGCGTCTGAGCTTTTTGAAAAGTCCCTGCTGCCCTGTTGGTTTGAGGACTGACTGTTTTTCTTAAAGCAGCGAAAATTTGGATGAGCACCGGCACAGAAAGAACATTCGTGACGATACTTACAATTACTTAACCATTTGCAGGCTGATTCGTTGTATGCAAAGCATACGCCTTTCCTAACGGTCAAGCCAGACGCCGAAGAAAAATTCTGCCTAACCTGAAAATTTGATTTCTGGGGCAACATTAAACTGAGCCAAAGGCCAACATCTTTAGCCCCCCACCTCAAATTTGAATGAACTGACAACTTCTGCCGGAAAGTCTCGTCATACGAAAACCACGCGAGGCCGCCAAAATTACGGTATGCCTCTAATATTGAATCCATATGTTGAAACAATCCGACAGACAGCTGCGGGTGCTTAGAGCATAATACGGATGAGTAAATGCAAAAGGCCTGCACCCAGTTATTAAATGAACGTGGTGCAGACCTTCGCCTCTCGTCCTCTTTATCATCAGACCTTTTTTCATTTTTTACAATCTCTTTAGCAGAAGGGAGTAAAGACAACAGATCTATATACTCCATTCTCCAAATTTTGTCCTTAACTGATTGAGTCAGGTGAAACCCCAAAGGAGAGCCATCACATACCATGGCCTCCTTCATGCAGGTTTCAGCCACTCCTAAACTAACATCAGATGATTTTTCATTGCCTTTATCAGCCACTGCTGCAGAAGATGAATTACACCATACTGCAGCAGGCTGATTAACCCTAACAGGCGCAGATGCTGCTGCCCAATCTGAGAAAAGCTTAGCCAAGCTAAGCAACAAACTATTATCACTTAACCCTAAGTTGGTGGGCAAAGCTAAGCTTTGCCCACATGATTGCTCACCTAGGTCCTGGGCGGTGATAGGTGCTTGCGAGTCGGAGGCCAGCTGCGGCGCTCTACTAGCGACCCCAGACTGCGATGCAGCCCGTCTGGGGGAGGAGCGCCTGCTACTGCCTCTTTCCAAAACTGGATCAGAAGGGGAGTAGGATCTTCTGGGTCTCTTCACCCTCTTGGACGATCGGCAGGGATCTTCAGCGCACTGACCAGCGCTCACTGGAACTTCCGTGTGCAGCGGGGCGCCACTGATGACGTCAATAGCAGGCGCCACAGGAAAAGGCTCCGCCCCTTCTTCTCCTATTGGCCCGCCATCCGAGAGGCAGCGTCGAAGCCACGCCTCTCCGCCTTTAGACTCTGCACGTCGAATCAGCTCACGCAGCAGCTCCTCCATGGCTGGTAAGGTGAATCCTTCTTTCAGCGCCGTACACCCGCTTCTTCGCCGACTTCTATCTTCTGATGCGGCCGATAATAGCCGGCCCTTGGACACTCCGCCGCTCTGCTTGTTCTTCGCCGCCGCTCCGCTTGTTCTTCGCCGCCGCTCCACTTGCTCTCTGCCGCCGCTTAGACTTGAACACGCCGCTGCCAGAACTTGCTCTCGCCGATGCTCGCACCAGGACCTGCCACCGCTCCTACTTGCTCCGATGCCGCTCAAACTTCTGCCCAGTGATGCCGACGCTGCGAATAGCTCTTTTGCAGCGGCGCCGGCAATTCCCTGGGGCTTCAACGACGTCTTCTTCTTGACAGGTCCGGCACTGACAGCTGGGGACCCGCTGACAGCCCTTTTATCCTGACAGACTTCCCGCCACTGGAACCAGCCGTCCAATCAGGAATAGGCAGAACACAGGTGCCCCAGATACAGGTAAGCAACCACTGACCAATCAGAGGCCACTCTTAGATTCTCCTCAGAATTTAGCTGTAAAATAAGAAAACAGGGAAAGCCACCACACCAAGGAAAATATGCAGAAATAATAACTTTAATAAAAACTTATTACCCTAATGCTCAATGACACCACGGCGGGCGCCGGCATACGCCTTTTAACGCCCGCTGCCATTATCACCATAAAAATATACAGTACATATATAGAATGTTAAAAACAAGGAAGTCCACAAAGTACACATGAAAAGAGCGTTCCCCTGACGAAGTTGGATAAGTGAGGAACACTAGGATAGGACAGTTTATGGTGGAGTGACCTTCCATATGCCGACTGATATTTACTTAGCTTGGTCGGTAACATGTTTGATTTATGTATGTAGTTAACGGAGATATGGTGACAAACATGTATGTATTCATTGATTATTATTTCTATATATATCTTTGGTGTAGAATTTTTTTTATGTTTTATATTTTATATAATCATGTATGCACTTTGATTCATATATTTAGTATAAAAACTTTTTTGTACACTTGTTATCTAGTATATATGGAATATGGCCAGTTGGGGGCATTTTCTACTCAGCCCATGAAGACATGATATAATATATTCCTCATTTAAATCTTTTTGGGAGATTTCACTCCACCAGTTCCCTTCCAAGTGTCCCTCTGTTCATGTACTTTGTGGACTTCCTTGTTATCTTGAGTCTAAGACTTATTTTCGGTGGGCAAGTGCGCATTGTGTGAATAGGGTTTATTAGTTTCTATGCGGCCCCTTTAGGTCCTTTTTGTAGGTTATTCGTCTACGGAAAAAGTACACTGGATGTCACTGATATTTTTGGACGCACAGGTTTTCCTCATGAATATTTGTGGGTGTCAACACAGACTGCCTTCCGTTCCCCTGCTTTGTAAAGGGAGTGAATGAAAGTGCTGCAGTATCTGCAGTCTGACTGCTGGGACACTCATGTTTTATGTGTGGGACTACTAGTCCCAGCTGTATAGTACAATGATAATACTGATACACACAGGATCTTCCCCCTACCTGTTCTTGTGCAATGCTCTGCAGACCCTTGCAGAAGAGTACAGAGGAGAGGGCTCCTTTAGTCTTTGTCAGCTCTGTGTTTTCAGGGTGAGGAGGGAAGGAGGATCCTGTGCACAACATCTGTCTCTTCACTGCTTGGAGAAGAGGAAACGCTGCCGCTGCTCAGTACCTGATGCAGATGCTCCAACAATGAGTCTGTGCTGCTGATGGACGAAGGGGTTAAACTTTGCTGAAGAATCCAGTGGGAGGGGAGACATGGGACAGACAGCTCAGCCAGCAGATTGGCAGTTTAGGGGGCCGTGGCTTGTTACTCCAACCACCATAGCCTTCACAGTGATCTTCTGTGCACAGAGACAGACCTGCTTCCTCAGGCTTGTGCAAGGAACGTCAACAGAGCAGGGAAAGAAGCTGACATCACGTCATGTGACCCTCCGCTATCTAGGAGAACAGGGCCACCGTAGATGAAGGAATGGAATTGAAAACCCCTTACATTTGTTCAGGTATAAACATACAAAGAAAAAAAAAATTACTCGGGCAACCCCTTTAACCCCTTCAGGACCAAGCCATTTTTCACCTTAAGGAGAAGGCCATTTTTAGCAAATTTGACATGTCTTACTTTATGTGGTAATAACTTTAAAACGCTTTTACTTATCCAAGCCTTTCTGAGATTGTTTTATCGTCACATATTGTACTTCATGACAGTGGGAAAATTGAGTCAAAATTTTCATTTTTATTTATAACAAAAATACAAAGCTTACCAAATTTTAAAGAAAATTGGCAAATTTGCAAATTTCAATTTCTCTACTTTTATAATAGATACTAATACCTCCAAAATAGTTATTACTTTACATTCCCCATATGTTTACTTCATGTTTGGATCATTTTGAAAATGACATTTTATTTTTTTGGGACATCAGAAGGCTTAGAAGTTTAGAAGCAAATCTTGAAATTTTTCAAAACATTTCCAAAACTCACCTTTTAAGGACCAGTTTAGGTCTGAAGTCACTTTGTGAGGCTTACATAATAGAAACCACCCATAAATGGCCCCATTTTAGAAACTACACCTCCCAAGGTATTCAAAACTAATTTTACAAACTTTGTTTACCCTTTAGGTGTTCCACAATAATTAAAGGAAAATGTAGTTGAAATTTCAGAATTTCACTTTTTTGGCAGATTTTCCATTTTAATCCATTTTTCTAGTAACGAAGCAAGATTTAACTGCCAAACAAAACTCTATACTTATTGCCCTGATTCTGTAGTTTACAGAAACACCCCGTATGTGGTCGTAAACTGCTGTATGTGCACATGGCAGAGCGCAGAAGGAAAGGAACGCCATATGGTTTTTGGAGGGCAGATTTCACCCCTAGAGTAGAAACTCCATTTTGGAAACTACGGGATAAGGTGGCAGTTTTGTTTGTATTATTTTAGGGTACATATGATTTTTGGTTGCTCTATATTACACTTTTTGTGAGGCAAGGTAACAAAAAATAGCTGTTTTGGAATCGTTTTTATTTTTTGGTATTTACAATGTTTATCTGACAGGTTAGATCATATGGTATTTTTATAGAGCAGTTTGTTACGGACGTGACAATACCATATATGACTACTTTTTTGGTTGTTTGTCTCAGTTTTACATAATAAATCAGTTTTGAATCATGTTTTAGTGTCTCCATATTCTGAGAGCCATAGTTTATTTATTTTTTGGGCGATTGTCTTAGTTAGGGTCCTATTTTTTGCGGGATGAGATGACGTTTTGGCACTAATTTGGAGTGCATATGACTTTTGATCCCTTGCTATTACACTTTTTGTGATGTAAGTGACAAAAATGGCTTTTTTGACACCGTTTTTATTTTATCTTTTTTTACTGAGGGGCTAGGTCATGCGGTATATTTAAAGAGCAGGTTGTAATGGATGCGGCGATACCTAATAGGTCTACTTTTTTTCATTTTTTTTTTACATTTAACCCAATAAAAGCATTTTTAGTGTCTCCATAGTCTGAAAGCCATAGTTATTTTTTTTTTTTTGAGTTATTGTCTTAGGTAGGGGCTCATTTTTTGCGGGATGAGGTGACGGTTAGATTGGTACTATTCTGTGGGGCATAAGCCTTTTGGATCGCTTGGTGACTTTTAGTGATGTAAGGTGACAAAAAAGTTTTTTTAGCACAGTTTTTATTAATTTTTTTGACGGTGTTCACCTGAGGGGTTAGGTCATGAGATATTTTTATAGAGCTGGTCGATACTGATACTTAATATGTCTACTTATTTTCCACAATTTTTTTTTACTTTATTTTGGGAAAAGGACGTTTTAGTTTTTTTACTTTAAACTTAAGATTTTTTTTATTATAAAAAAAAAACCTTTTTTTCACTATTTTATTTGTCCCACTTTGGAACTTCACCTTTTCAGGGTTTGATCCCTGTTTCAATTCAGTACAATACATAATGTATTGTACTTAATTAAACTGTCAGCTCCTTACACAATAAGACGCTGACAGTTGCCTTGGAGACCCGGCCCTCAGGCTGGATCTCCCTGGCTTCCGTAGCTGGCAGGCTCCGATGCCTGTGGAAGGCATCGAGGCTGTTATGGCAACCATCGGCCCCCTGTCAGCGCAGCGTGGAGGCAGATGGAATCAGAGGGAGCCCCCTCCCTCTGTAAACCCTGCACGTGCTTTGTGAAAGGGTTAATCCACCGGCATCACCGCATACAGCGATGCCGGCAGCTACAGCTGGGGCCCGGCTATCAGTAACGGCTGGGCCCCTGCTGCGGATCGGGCGAGTGCAGCTCCTGCACCCGCCCTATCACATGCATACATGCACGTGAAGATGCGGCAAGAAGCCTCATTCCCTCACGTACATGTACGTGATGATGCGGGAAGGGGTTAATGACCAAACAATTTTTTTCCATTTTTTAATTGTGGGATTCCAAGAGCCATCATTTTTTTTTAATCCCATCCATATAGCCATATAAGGTCTTGTTTTTTGGGGGGACAAGTTGTAGTTATTAATGGCACCATCTTGGGGTACATATAACTTACTTATTAACTTTTATTAACTCTTTTTGGGGAGGATGGGAAAAAACTGCAATATTGCCACTGAATTTTTGTTATAAATTTGTGCTTAAAGAGACCCTGTAACCATTGAGTATACTAAGTAATATTACATTAAGAGGTAGAAATAAATAAACATGCATGGAGTTACCTTTGGAAGCATAATCACAGTAAATTCAGTCATTGTGTTATAAGAGAAAATAGTTCATGGGAGCAGGACCGGCCTTAGGGCTGTGCGACCTATGCAATCGCACAGGGCACATCACTCCTGGCTGTAAAGGGGGCGCCATAGCACATATGCTTCCTGCAGATAGCAGGCTGTAAGGTGAGAGATAAACAGCTCCCTCACCATGATAGCTTGTTTTCTGTGTTGCTGTGTGAGATGGGGAAACAGCACTCACTGTGCGAACACTGTGTTTGTGTAAATGAAGTTAAATGATCTGGACTGACATTATGCTGTTTGGACACAAGATGTCGCTGTTTCCTAAGCATAGCTAAAAAGGGCTGCATTTCTAGATTCATCTGATGTTAAAAAAAACTCTCAGGGGTGGAGTTACAAGCCTGGAAAGGAAGTAAAGGATCCTCCATCTTAGAGTAAAGCTGAGGAAGACACTGAGGACCTGTGTGAGGAGAGAATCTATCAACATCCAGGCGTGGGAATATCCTTCTGTAACCAGAGCTGCAGCCAAGTGAACTTGATCATGTCCAAGACCCTGATCCTGTCCAGAGGAAGGAGAATTGCTGCCATGAACACTGATGAGAGCTGAGGAGCAAAGCAACATACACTGTGGTACCGCACGCTTGTTGGAGAAGCCTTCAGGCTGGGAACACACTTCGCGTGTTCCCAGGGCGCGCCTATGACGCGCATATGACGCGCGCTTCAGCCGCGAAGTGGCTGTTTTATGGAAGCGCGCGTCATATGCGCGCTCCCATAATAGCTTATGGGTTGGCTCGCGCGTGCTGCCGCGCGATAGTCACGGCAGCCGACACGACCGCGCAGGGCGTTTTACAGCGCGTTCGTCCGCGCTGTAAAACGCCGACATGTGAACCATGCACATAGGGATGCATGGCTTTTCACATGTTGAGCGTTTTTCAGCACGTATGAACGCGCTGAAAAACGCTCAGGTGTGTTCCCAGGGTAATTCGATTCACAGTCACCAGCAGATGCAGAGCAGACCCGGATCCGTAAGACTAATCGTGTACACACCTCATTACAGTGTTGGCGCCTAGAATCCTAGAGACTGAGACCAGGCCTGTAGTCAGTTACATAGGATTTCTGTTTATGTCAGGCCACAAGGATTGTTAACTGTTCATTACAAGGACTTCACAGTTAAAGTTACAGTTCACACCGGAGAGCTAATAAGCTTCACCACAAACTTAAGCCAGGCTGGCGTTTACTGTGAAGAAACACTAAGGCACGTGCTACATGACCAGTTATTGGAGGGGGAATAATACAGAGTATAATAAGTAAGCTGCTGTGCTGTACCACAGGCTATCCCACACCACGCATCCAAACTGTTGTTTTTTAGGGTAATAGCTAGTGATGAGCGACATGGGCAATATTCGAATTCGCAATGTTTCGCAAATTTTTGGCAGAATATTTGCCATAAATTTGAAAATTCGCGAATTTGTTTTCTCCAGTCATTATTTACTTGATTGCGAAAATCGTCAATGTAATATATTCGCAATAAAAATTGGCCAATTAGAATATTCGCGATTAACACTAAGGGGGTAGGCAACTTTCCTATTGGTTGCTAGGGATGTTGCTAAGTGACGATATTCACGATAAATTCGCGATTAGAATATTTGCATTCAACACTATTCGCGAATATGAATATATAGCAATATGTTCTAAATATTCGTGAATTCTCGAAGTGGCGATATTAACGATTAAAATTCGCGATTTGAATATTCGCTCTTAACACTAGTAATAACTAGGGCATTGGTCGGATCCAGGGAGGCAGCAGGAATTGCCCCCGAGAATGTAAGATAAAGATTCCAATGATATCCCTCCCAGTCCCTTCCTGGCTGCCGCGGTGCGCACGCAGCCACTATAGATTACCATACCTCCTGTGCTGCTGCGGGTGCGTGCGTCGCCGTAGGGCCAGGTTAACTGCCAGTGAGGGGCGGAGCCTGTCGGGACTTGGGAGCGGAGGCAGAGCAGAGAGCCTTGCGTGCAGGCTCACACAGGCTCGGCTCACACTAGGAGAATGAGGGTGGGAGTGGTTTAGTGGAGTTGCTGGGCGGCACGCAGTCAGTGTGAGCTGTGGAGAGAGCACTGCCACTGCTGTAAGATGCCTGCCCCGCTTGAGCTCCTGCGTCATCTTGCTGCCACCCGCGCTTAACTTAAGGACTGTGAGGTGAGTTCAGTCGGATCCTAAGTATAATGTAAAAAATGAAGAATTTTAGGCTATTCCAATTTCAACAAATGTTGGTTATGCAGTATACAATATAAGTCTAGATTCTGCACAGTGCATGTGCTTCCATTGGGAGCAAGTTTTATAACCTCTTTTGCTTAATTTAACCCATTGTGAGCTGGAGTCCTAGACGGTGTAAATTTTACACAGTCTAGGACTCCAGCTCACATGAGAATAAGCAAAATATGTTATAAAAGTTGCTCCCAATGGAAGAACAGGCACTGTGCAGAATCTAGACTTGTATACTGTACATACCCAACATTTGTGGAAAATGGAATAGCTTAAAATTTAATATCCTTGAAAAACACAATGCTATTTACACGTCGGTAGTGTGTTAAGGATCCGCAAATTGTGGATCCGCAACACACCTTGCCGCCAGCCCCATAGAGATGCCTATACTTATCCGCAATTGTGGACAAGTATAGGACATGCTCTATATTATTGCGGAGCCGCAGATTGGAAGATCGGCCGCGCGCTCCGGAAATGCGGATGCGGAGAGTACAGTGTGTGCTCTCCTCACAATCTGGAAGTGCCCCTCCGAGACCAGGCTCTGGATCCGCCACTGAACTAGGGATGAGCGAATCGACTTGGGATGAAACATCTGAAGTCGATTCGCATAATACTGTACTTCATAATACTGCGCTCCGTACAGTATTAGAATATATTGGCTCCTATGAGCCGAAGTTATTACTTCGTGAAGTCTCACAAGACTTTGCATAATAACTTCATAAATCAATTTCTACTGTAAAAACCATCTCCCGAACTCGGGTACGGTTCCAAGGTTGAATTGGGGTGAGTATTACTATATAGTGTGTGCAGGGTTAGTAAATGGTGTATTTACAGGGTAAGTGTTGTCTATGTAGTGTGTGCATAGGGTTCGGGCTCATGCACATGACTATTAGTGTTTTGCGGTCTGCACACATTTTTTTTTTAACTCCTGTAGAAATGTTCAATCCTTGTCCACAAAACAGACAAGAATAGGATCTATTTTCTATCTTTTTTGTGGCACACTGTGTGCTGTCTGCATCTTTTGCAGCCCTATTGCAGCCCAAAAAATGCAGATCAGATATGGACCGAACATACGGTCGTGTGCATGATCCCTTAGTATAGGATTAGTGTGAGTATATGGTTAGGAAGTATAGTAAATGCATAGGGTTAGTTATATAGTGTATATAGGGAGAGTGTAGTCTATATAGTGTGTATATAGGGTAATTATAGTCTATATAGTGTTTGTATAGGGTAAGTGTAGTGTAGATAACGTGTGTATATAGGGTAAGTGCAGGACAATGTATTCTAGGTGGGCCATTTGCCTTCCTATACTGTGGGCCGGCAGCGGCATTTCCTTCATATATGGTGACATGATAATGAGATTGCAGCACAATACACATCACGGCCACAGCATAATAATGACATTGCAGTATATTGTAGCGAGGGTTCCAGGCTGGGGCGGCCTTGCTGCTATCTCATCATGCTGCCTGAGCAATGCGCCACCAGTATCGCCTGTTGTCAGGTCCTCTAACACCCAGCTGCCGGATAGAGTCATAACTAGTGATGATCGGCAGGGGCAATATTCAAATTCGTGATAGTTCGAGAATATTTGGGTGAATATTCGTCGTAAATTCGCGAATTTGAGAATAAAGTGATTATTTTCTTAATTGCGAACATCGGCAATGTAATATGCACGTATTGCGTGCGCAATACAGGCGTGGGTCACTACTGCTACATTTTTCAAGCTGCTAGAAGTTTCCTGAGACTGGAGAACATGGTTTGCACGGCAGAACATTACAATAGCTTTATATGAAAATAGAGTGCTCCGATATATTCGCAATTGCGCAAATCGGCAATTAATGATGCGCATATTTTTGTGCAATACGTGCAACTTCACATTTTAGAAGGTCTGACCACATATTAGTGATTGGTGCACTAAGTATTGTTGTGAACTTGTGACATCACAGCACTATGTCTGTATGTATGTATGAACAGCAGAACCACTTCCTAACACCCTGCACTGGAACTGCACTGGAACCTAACACAGCTACACTATATCACTATCTAACCTACACTGACTAGCTCCCACTAACTATCTGTATTATATATATAAGTTAACTAACTAACTAACTAACTAACTATCTAATGTAATGTGACACAGCAAAGCAGAGAGCACAGCAATGACACTATTGTCTCTGGAGAGATTCTTATATAGTAAGGGGTAGGCAACTTTCCTATAGGTTGCTAGGGATGTTGCTAAGCTCAGACTAAGACATTGCAGCCTTCTCATTGGCCCACAAGCAAGAAGCCTGGAGGGATCAAGAGTTCAGAGGAAAAAAATATCTAGAATATTCGCGAATACGAATATATAGCACTATATTCTAAATCTTTGCGAATTCTTGAAGTGGCGATATTCGCAAATAAAATTCACGATGGGAATATTCGCGCCCAACACTAGTCATAACAGACTTACTTACTAGTCCGCCCAACAGGTGCCAAAGAAGCTGATGCTTCTCCCACTGCCATCGTCAGCTTGTCTCTGACACTGTGCTCCATACTTCCTCCTGCCCCAGGATACAGGCTGCGGGCAAGAAGAGGCCTGCATCACAGACGGAGGCAAAGGAACGGGCAGTGGGAATGGACATTACTGGGGGCAGAAGCGATGGACAATACTGGGAACAGTGGGAATGAACATTACTGGGAACAGTGAAAATGGACATTACTGGGGCAGTAGGGATGGACATTAGTGGGGCAGTAGGGATGCACCTTACTGGGAACAGTGGGAATGGACATTACTGGGGCAGTAGGGATAGACATTATTGGGAACAGTGGCAGTGGACATTACTGGGGGCAATGGAGATGGACATTACTGGGAAGCATGGGAGTAAACATTTAGAGGGCAGTGTGGATGGACATTGTTGGGGGCACTGTGGCGGCATAATTTTTACTGGAGGCACAATAGGGTGCATCATTATTACCAGGGGCACTATAAGGGGAATTATTATTACTAGGGGCACTATTGCTTGAGGCACTGTTGGGGGCATTATATTATGGGGGTACAACATGGAAATTATTACTGGGGCACAATAGGGGACATTATTATTACTATGGGAATTATAGGGGAAACTATTGGGGCATCATTATTACGGAAGGATTTTTTTTATAGTATTTTGGGGCATTGGGGAGCACAGCAGGCACAGTATTTAGGTGGCAGCAGTCTGGGCACCAGGGTCACGAAGATGATTAAAAAGTGAGGAGTCTAAGATGTCTGTGAGGTAAACTGTGCAGAAACAAGATACGGCTGAAAAAGGACATCATGGCGGTCGGTCCTAATAGAGAGGAAATTGAACGTCTACATCAGAGGAAATGTCATTAAAAAAAGTAATCATGGCAGTTTGGTCTGAATGAAAAAGATGAATGTCTGCATCATAGGAGACGTCACTGGATGTACAGTAAGAGATATGTAGTGCTGAATTCTCCTGTATGTATGGTAGCTGATGGTGGGGCTGGCTCTGTGCTGTTGCCTGCATCCTATGTACTCACCCCCATCCTCCATATCTTAAAAAAAGAGAAGCAGGAAGACAGAACATGACAGCTAGGACTGGCCAAAACAGAGGAGCAGCTTCTGGAGAGGTATTTTGTGCAACTGGTGCACTACGTTGTGCACTTCAGTAATTGGGTCTGCTGCAAAACCAAATACTAATGTGCAGTACAATATACTATCTGAGCAGAAGGTCTTCTGGGACAGTATATTGTTCTGCGCTGTAGTATTTGTTTCTGCTGGGGCAGTATAATGTACTGCACTGTGGTATATGTGGCTGCTGGGGCAGCATATTGTGCTGCACTGTGGTATATGGTGCTGCTGGGGTAGTATATCAAGCTACATTGTGGTATTAGTTTCTGCTGGAGCAGTATATTGTGCTACATTGTGGTATTTGTTTCTGTGGTGGCAGTAGATTGTGCTACACTGAGATGTTTGTTTCTACTGGTGCAGTACAGTATATTGTGCTGCACACTATATTGCCTCTCTATAATATTACAGTCCCCGACTACTGAGCTGCCTATTTGTATTGGCCCCACTTTTTGTAAATCTGGGCCTACCTACAACATAGGACAACATTTAGTTTTTTTTCCAGGGGCTCTTTAAATTCTTAGTCTGCCCCTGGGTTAGTGTTCTCTATACAGTATTTATATAGGGTAAGTGTAGTCTATATACAGTAGTGTGTGTATATATGGTAAGTATAGTCTATATAGTGTGTATAGGATAAGTGTAGTCTATATAGTGTGAGTATAGGATAATATTAGTCTATATAGTGTGTGTGTATATAGGGTAAGTGTAGTCTATATAGTGTGTGTATATAGGGTAAGTGTAGTCTATATCGTGTGTATATAGGGTAAGTGCAGTCTATATACAGTAGTGTGTGTAAATATGGTAAGTATAGTCTATATAGTGTGTATAGGATAAGTGTAGTCTATATAGTGTGAGTATAGGATAATATTAGTCTATATAGTGTGTGTATATAGGGTAAGTGTAGTCTATATCGTGTGTATATAGGGTAAGTGTAGTCTATATAGTGTGTATATGGGATTTTTTTTCAGATAGTGATGTAAGACCAGTAAGCATGCCAGGATCTTCCTTGTTACATGCCTGGCGGCGACTCTTTAGAAAGAGTCAGGAATTAATATGTTGCACGCGCAGGAGGTTACGTTTATTTATAGTTATTTTATTACAATATTTTTAAAGTATCTTCTATGTTATTTATATTGTTATTGGGGTGGCAGCTTTAGGATACCATAATAAAAATGAATCAGAATTTTAATGATAGGGTCTCTTTAAATGTGACATACCTTTAATTCTGCCAAAGTTAACAATTTTCTCTTTGTTATATAGACACATTTGGCTGTGAGATTAACACATGAGGAGAGAACAGAGATTGTGCTGATATCCAGGATTGCAGCAAATGTCAATGCTCTGCACCCAAACAGACCACCCGTCTGCCATGGCACACTTGGCAAACTGCTTGCCAAATTTCTCCAAACAGGTTCTGTGTTGAACCTGCCAAATGTGGGTCCTGTTGCAATCGCCTTGACATCCATTCAACAATCCGGATAGTCCTCGCTGAGATAATGCAGCAACTGGATTTTGTACAGGGGCCATTTGTGCCTAGCCAGTATCCTCCCGATGGTGGTTCGACTCACCCCAGGGAGGCCATTGTTGTTGCTTATCTGTAGAAGTTGCGTCCAAATGTGGCATGGTAGCCACAGGGTCTGTTAGGTTGCCAAGAATTGAAATCCGCTGCAATGACTCAGGTACTGTGCTTCCTGGAGATGTTTTGTATCTTTTTTTCTGTAATTTTTTTGATTTGTCTTGAAGGAGTGGCACTAGGGATGAGCGAATCGACTTCGGATGAAACATCCGAAGTCTATTCGCATAAAACTTTGTTTCAATACTGTATGGAGCTTCCCCTTAGCAGCATGCCATATACAGGTTGGTGTTCTCAGCCACTGCTTTCTATTTATTCACGTGTCTCCATACTTTTTGACCGACCTATATATTATTTATCTGATTTGCATGCTTTTTCCCATGCAGCATTGCAGCCTCATTCAGCCAACTAGAACCCTGCTTAAAGAGGTTTTCATTGTATTTTTTGCTGCAATTAAATTTTTTTCAGTGTTACTTTTTTAATTGAGCAATTTTAATCATTATTTGAACTATATAACACTGGGATATCTCTACATCATCAGCATTGAGTACTTTGGGGGTCATTTATTAACCTGAAATACACCTATATGTGTATTTCAAAATAAACGTGGAGCCCCCGTATTGGGTCTACAACACAATGAAAGCCAGATATCCCTCAAAGGAAGGAAAACCGAGCAAAGGGGTGTCTCCACATTACATAGATCACCAAATTCACCATATTACAGTTGTGTTCAAAATTATTCAAACCCCACTGAAATTGAGTGTTTTGGCCAGTTTGACATTGATTTTGATCATTTCAGTCATCTTGTTTACAATTAAATCAAAGAGGCACTTGTAAGTCAGACAAATATAACATAACATTTATAATGAAATAACCACAAATGTCTTTTCTGTGCTCACATCATTATCAGTTTTATTCAACCCCCAAGTGACATTCAATCTTAGTACTTAGTACAACATCCTTTTCCAGTTATAACAGCTTTTAGACGTGAAGCATAGCTTGACACAAGTGTCTTGCAGCGATCTACGGGTATCTTCGCCCATTCTTCATGAGCAAAAGCCTCCAGTTCAGTCACATTCTTAGGCTTGCGCGCTGCAACTGCTTTATTTAAGTCCCACCAGAGGTTCTCAATCGGATTTAAGTCTGGTGACTGCGATGGCCACTTCAAAATGTTCCAGCCTATAATCTGCAACCATGCTCTAGTGGACTTGGAGGTATGCTTGGGATCATTGTCCTGTAGAAAGGTCTAACGTCTTCCAAGCCTCAGGTTTGTGACGGACTGCATCACATTTTCATCCAATATCTCCTGGTACTGAAGAGAATTCATGGTACCTTGCACACGCTGAAGCTTCCCTGTACCTGTAGAAGCAAAACAGCCCCAAAGCATGATTGACCCCCCGCCATGCTTCACAGTAGGCAAGGTGTTCTTTTCTTTATAGGCCTTGTTCTTCCTCCTCCAAACATAGCGTTGATCCATGGGCCCAAACTGTTCTAATTTTGTTTCATCAGTCCACAGAACACTATCCCAAAACTTTTGTGGTTTGTCCACATGACTTTTGGCATACTGCAGTCGACTCTTCTTATTCTTTGCAGACAGCAAGAGGGTGCGCCTGGGAGTTCTGGCATGGAGGCCTTTATTACGCAGTGTGCGCCTTATTGTCTGAGCTGAAACTTCAGTACCCGCATCTGACAAATCTTTTTTCAGTTCCTCAGCAGTCACACGGGGACTTTTCTCCACTTTGCGCTTCAGGTAGCGCACAGCAGTCGAAGTCAGCATCTTCTTTCTGCCACGACCAGGTAGCGTTTCAACAGTGCCCTTTGCCTTGAATTTGCGAATGATGCTTCCTATGGTGTCTCTTGGTATGTTTAACATCTTTGCAGTCTTCTTATAGCCATTGCCCTTCCTGTGAAGAGAAATCACCTCTTCTCTTGTCTTCCGGGACCATTCTCTTGACTTCACCATGTCTGTAAACACACCAGTAACTGTCTAGAAGGAGCTGAGTATCACAGTCATTTTACATCTGCCTAATTGGTGCTTATTATGCTTGATTGCTGCTCCTTGACATACAGTGGTGTTTTCAATACCTGATCAAAAACACTTGAATGAACCTCTGTTCTTAAGAGTGGTAGTCTTTAAGGGGTTGAATAATTGTGTCAATGAAGAAATCACAAAAAAAAACATTTAATACTGTGTTACAAAAACAATTGATGTCATTTTAGTTGCATTTGGTTCTTTAAAAAGTCCTTGTAAGATTTCATTCTGAACACAATTACAAATGTACACTAAATTCCCTAAAACCCTTTACAGCATTGGGGGTTGAATATTTTTGAACACAACTGTAAGTGGCTCCTATGTCAAGCTCCTGCTTTTTTATAAGCTTTAGGCCTCATGCACACGACCGTTGTTTGTTTCCGTGTCCGTTCCGTTTTTTTTCACGGATAGGATGCTTCCCCATTCATTTCAATGGGTCCGTCAAAAAATGCGGATGGTCAACCGTTTTTGTTCCGCATCCGTGATCCGTGTTTTCATTCCGTCAAAAAAATAGTGCATGTCCTATTTTTTTCACGTTTGCGGACAAGGCTAGGAATTTTTACAATGGATCTGCCATAAAAATCGGATCCGTCAAAAAAAACGGTCCGTCATCCGTTTTTTTTGACGGACGCAAATTTTCAAGGAGGAGCGGACGCGGAGGCATGCAACGGTCGTGTGCATGTAGCCTTAAGGATGTGACGGGGAAGACCTAAGCCAGTTATCCATCTACGGACAGTTGTTTCGGGGTGTTGCCCCTCATCAGTGTGGAGTAGGATTCTGGCTAAACATTTATTTTGCATATTATTGTTTCCCAGGGAGCTTTGCACTTTGGATTGCTGTGTTTGGACTCTTAAATGAGGCTCCGCTGTATTTTCTGTTGCTGGTCTGCCTGAGATCAACTATTATTTTATACATGTATTTCAGGCACGGATTGTGGTACAATGGTTATTGTGCTGCAATCTGTGACTTTTACCTGCTTATGCCAGGTCTAAAAAAAGTGGGCATGGCGGGAAAAAGGAAGGGTCGGGAGGTCTTCTTGGCCGTGACTGCCCATGTACTCTACTATGAAGAGGTGGGTTTTTTGCATTAAAGGTGTTGTCTGCGTTCCCTATTTATATCCCTCCGGCCCCCCTCCCTTGAGTTCCCAGCAGTGTTCCCGGTGACGTCACCAGCACTGACGGGCGAGATTTAGCGCAGCCATAGCCTTTTTACAAGCAAGGGCAGCGCTAAAGTCCCCCCATTAGTGCCCGTGATGTCACCGAGCTCACTGCTAGGTGAACGCCTCCCCCTAGTTTAGTCATGGAGAGCCGGGTATTTCATCGGATCTCCAGAAAAAGCCTTCACCCTGCAGAGCATGAAGGGGGTTGAGTGGGTGAAGAAAGGGATAGCTCTGAACCTGGACAACCCCTTTAACAGGGTTGTCTGATCCCAAAAGCTGTTTTTATTAGGTAGGAAATGTTGTTTATTGTTTAAGGGCTCATGCACACGACCGTTGTTTTGCGGTCCGTTTTTCACAGATACGTTGTTCCGCATCTGAGGTTTATTTTTTCTCTGATTTAAGTCCTCTTCGTTCTGTTGTTCCACAAAACATATCCGTATGGTTTCCATATGCGATTGGAAACGGAAACAGTAACTTATTAATCACCAAACACATGAGCAATATGGGCTGGGCATAGCATTTCTACAGTATGGATCCGCAAAATACGGATGAAATACGGATGACATACGGATGTGTTCCATGTGTGTTCCGTATTTTTTGCGGACCCATTGACTTGAATAGGGCCTCGGACTGTGATTTGCGGACAATAATAGGACATGCACTACTTTTTCACGGAACGGCCATGCGGACAAACGGAAACGGAATGCACACAGAATAACTTCCGTATTTTCTACAGCACCATTGAAGTGAATGGTTCCGCATACGGGCTGCACAAAAAAAAGGAACGGAAGCAGAAAGAAAATACGGTCGTGTGCATGAGCCCTGACTCTAGAATGGGGGGGCAGGGTCAAACACAGGTGTGTGTCTTTTTTCCTTAAAGGGGTTGTACCACTTCAACAAATAGGATTTATTATCTAGAGAAAGTTAGTACAAGGCACTTACTAATGTATAGAGATGAGCGAACACCTGGATGTTCGGGTTCGAGAGGTTCGGCCGAACTTCCGGAAAATGTCCGGGTTCGTGATCCGAACTCAACCCGAACTTCATCCCGAACCCGAACCCCATAGAAGTCAATGGGGACCCGAACTTTTGGGCACTAAAAAGCCTGTAAAAGACTCCCGGAAAGGGCTAGAGGGCTGCAAAAGGCAGCAAAATGTAGGTAAATCCCCTGCAAACAAATGTAGATAGGGAAATGATGAGTTAACATAAAATAAATAAAAATCAACCTGTAAAAGACACCCAGAGGGATAATATACCGCAATAAACGCATTGCGATTACAACTTTGAGCTAACGATCATCATGGGAACGCCTCCTCCAGTAGAATGTACTGTCGGATCTGAGAATTAAGTTGAAATCGCAATGCGATTCTTATATATTTGCTTAATCGCATTGCGATTTCAACTTAGCATTGCTAAATAATTCCATCCATATCGTTAACTTACTGAGTCAGTAAGTTAACGAATATGGATGGAATTATTTAGCAATGCTAAGTTGAAACGGCAATGCGATTAAGCAGATATATAATAATCGCATTGCGATTTCAACTTAATTCTCACATCCGACAGTACATTCTACTGGAGGAGGCGTTCCCATGGTGATCGTTAGCTCAAAGTTGTAATCGCAATGCGATTAAGCAAATACATAAGAATCGCATTGCGATTCCAACTTTTAGTACTCAACTTTTAAAATCGTACACCACTTTAAGTTCCAAAGTTGCAATCGCGTTCGAATAGAACTTAAAGCTGTCTCTTAGTCAGTTTTAGTATTGGTGTGCTGTAATAGAAGTTACATTCGTACGCTGAATATAACTTAGAGCAATACAGTCAACTTTACACTGTTAGTTTTATTATCGCGATAATACAACTATTCAAGAATCGTGTACGTGCATCTGTACGTGTGTGCGTTACCTCGGACACTATTCTATTTTGCCAGCCACAGCTGAAACCACTGATTTATGGTATTGCTATTTTGGCAATTGAATTTAACCCCAGAAAATAATCTATCCTTTGCCAGACAGCAGACAGTATTATACTTGTCTAGCCAAAGCTGGAACACCAGATTTAGGGGATTGGTATTTGGGCAATTGTATTTAACCCTTAATAAAATATAGAAATTTCTTTCCTGAGTTTCTAGGGGTGACAATTAGCACAGCCAAGCCCCTGATGTAGGATATAGCAAAATAAAAAAACTAGTATTGATGGATTGATGGACTTGGTGGCAGCTTCTTCTGGCGCACCACAAGTCACAAAATGGCCGCCGATCAACCCAGAAAATAAGTGACAGAAAAACGCTCTGTGCAGCCTAAAAACCAGCGAGCAAGTAACTAGCAGAAGTTCAATGATTCTCAGCTGTAAATTGATCCGTTCATTAGGTGCTGTTGCTGACTTTAACCTGCCTAATCTCGCCCTGACAGAAGCTGCGCCCTCTCCCTACACTAATCAGAGCAGTGTGACGTGCGGCGCTACGTGACTCCAGCTTAAATAGAGGCTGGGTCACATGTTGCACTTGGCCAATCACAGCCATGCCATTAGTAGGCATGGCTGTGATGGGCTCTTAGGGCAAGAAGTAAAATGCTAACTGATTGGCTGCTGTGCAGCCCTTCAGAAAGCGGGAAGAAATCGACGAACACCGGACCCGAACCCGAACTTTTTTGAAAATGTCCGGGTTCGTACCGACTTTTGGGGTGTCCGTGACACGGACCCGAACCCGGACATTTTCAAAAAAGTTCGGGTTCGGGTCCGGTGTTCGACTATTCTCGAACTGTTCGCTCAACACTACTAATGTAATGTATTGTTATTGTCCATATTGCTTCCTTTGCTGGCTGGATTCATTTTTCCATCACATTATACATTGCTCGTTTCTATGGTTGCGACCACCCTGCAATCCATCAGCGATGGCCGTGCTACCATCATGAGTCTGACTGGTCACTTGCACTGAGAGCTTCTAACTCCTCAATTTATCAGTTGGTGGGGATCTCAGCACTCAGATCCCTAATGCTCAAAACCTTTTGATGTATGACAATGACATTAAAATTTTTTGTAAAGTGTAGCAACTTTTTAAAGGGAATCACTGTCACCAGTGACTTCACTCATCCAACTGTTTGCCAACACACATAGCTGCGGTTCACCGGCCTGTTTCAGGCCTGCCGGATCTGTAAATACAGTGTACATCCATGAGCTGCCAGAAGTCCGCCCGGCCCCATTCGTTATAATGGGGAGCGGCGTAGATCCGGCTGCAGCGCGGCAAATATGCCAAGAGGCGGGCGTACAGTTCTGCTTTCTCCTTCCTCTATCACTTTTCTCTTTCCCTATGGCTTCCCCTATTTTATGCTAAACCAGTGCCTGCTCCTATTCCTAAGAGTAAAGGCCAAAATCTGTATATTAGTTCTAGCATTCTGATATTCCCACTTGCCATTTTCTTATTTGTTCATTGTTCACATTCATGTACAGGCTGTACAACTGGATCTTTCACTTCTTACAATGTACCTTTATTATCACAAAGTTATATTTATGCCACAACTTCTAAGAAACACCAACAATAGGGTCTTTGTTTTCGCATTATAGAGTCTGAAGAGTTCAACTTTCATCGGAATGTGCATTATTTCAATTCTATCCCCAAGATATAACATTGCGGACAATGGTTATTAACTCTTAAAGGGCACTTGTGAAAAAATGTGTAACATTTGTAGGGTATATATGGTCTTAAATCTTCCATTTTTATGCTAAGTTATAACCAGTTACTGACCTGAAGCTAATGTCTGCACTAATGAGAAACTGATGCCAACATGTCCCCCTCTGATTCCTTTCTGGTTCAGTCCGTATTAAAGGAATTAATATCTACATATTGATAGAGAGAGAAATAGAGTATGTATTTACTGTATACCAGGAGCGTAGCTAACGGCTCATGGGCCCTGGTGCAAGAGTTCAGCTTGGGCCCCCCTTCCCTCAGTGCTTTGTGTGTCTTCTTATGCGGCACAAGGGTCTTTGGGCCCCCTCATGCTCCTGGGCCCAGTAGCGACTGCTACCTCTGCACCCCCTATAGCTACGCCCATGCTGTATACCTGAAAACATTTGCAGCGAGGCCGCAGGGGCGTGCATGTGACTGGCCAGATGGGTTTGGTGGTAGTTGTGGTACTGATGGTTCTGGTGCTCCCTGGGTCGGCATGCAGTGATATGAAGGGTGTAAACTTTCTTCCCTTTGGGCACATTTTGGTTCTGGGGTCCTCTTGCCTGATGATGGTTGAGGTGCCCTTGAGGTTGAAGTTTTTAAGGTGCAAGCCTGGGTCTCATTTGTCATGATGCCACCACTTTGCAGTGTAGTAGTAGTTTGTGAATCAGAACAGTTCTTTACCGAAGAATTCAAATGCAAACAGATCAGGACAGTTCTTATCTTGCAATGGATCTGCAGCTGATACGCAGACTGAACTTTCACAGATGTTATAGGTTTCATAGCTGCACAGGTAGATAAAAGTAGTTCTCCTGACTCTGCACTTCGCTAGCTGACTTTACCATAAGCGTCCAGGCATGAGGTACTAATTCTCTTGTCAAGCAATACAACATAACCACAGGACAGTCCCCTCAACAGCAGGCAAACTCTTCTGCACCTTCTTTGAACAGGTTGTGGATCCACATATCCACAGCAGGATGTGGAAAAAGTAGTCATACAGTTTTACAATCTGTAGCAGAAGTGTCCAGGTCCAGAAACTTTTATGCATCTGGACACAAAGGCCAAGAAGTCTATAAGCTTTCAGCAATGCAATTCACCCCTACAGAGCTGGTTCTTTACACCTCTATACCTCTATATACCTCTTTCTTTTTATTCATCTGGTCTTCTTCAATGTTTTTGTGGCCTCCCCGTGGCTGACACTTCGGTCTGGGGGTGGATACCCTGTCAGCGACAGACATGGGCTTCCTTCTCATAGCTCTACCTAGGCTAGACTACTCTGGAATGTTCTAAACCTTGTGGGAAGAGGAAACAGCTCCACCTAGTGTCTGATGAAGGACACGACAGCTTATTAAAATATGCACGCTACATACAATAAATACATGTTTTACACAGAAATACCTTCTTTTGCAGTGTACTGCCACTCTGCAGCAGGATGCTGCACATTGATGTGGATTGGTAATCTATATGAGGTCCTTCTGGCAACACAATGCATTTGACAAAAATCAGAGTGTTGGAATTAGTGCAACCTCAGGCTTCAGGCCTATTATTATGAGCAATCACAGAAGTAAGACAATGGAACAATTCTCTTCCCTAACACATCGACTGTCACGCCACCCAAGGGGAAGAGAGTTTGTGCACCCCCTGTCTGCCACCCAAGCCTCTGTCCCTACCTACTTTCACTTGCCCGTCCTAGATAACGGAGCGCATCTGGGCGGCGGTCCATAACCTCAGTAAGTGCAGAGGAGAGAAGGAGGACAAAGACAGATAGGCGGGCGGCGTAGTGGCAATAGTAGCAGACTGAGCAAGGCTATATGGCAATTCAGCGGGGCACAAACACTAAGGTTGTGTCAATACAGAGAAGCGAGACAAGACAAGTCTGTAAACGAGCCAAAGGGTCAAACCAGGAGGTCACGTCAGTACACAGGGGAAATACGAAGTCAGGTCAGGTAACAAGCCAAAGGTTAATCCAAGAGGTCGCGTCAGGTTCAATAGAGCAAGAAGTAGCAGGTCAAAAAATAGCACAGGTCCAAATCCAAATAGCACAGAAGTAGCAGTATCAAAGAGCCCTAGACAATTGATCACAGGCAACCTGTGGCCAGCAGGTTGCCTGTTTAAATACTGCAGGGCAGAGATCATGTGACGTGGCCAGTGTCACATGACCTGCCCAGACCTCTGTAGCCGAGTGCCCATCTTGGCGCTCAGCTCCTCCAGTGTTTCCACGGGAACACCGGCCACACAGAGAGGAAGCATGCGGCTGGGCACGCACCGCCCCCTCCCCCGTTGCCCTGGTGACCAGGACGCTGAGCAGCTTTCCGCTCAGCGCTCGCAGCAGGAGGTGGCATGCGTTCTTGCTGCCGAGACACAGCAGGGCGCCGGCGGCGCAGGAGGGAAGAGGTGCGTAGCCGTCGCCCTGTGACATTGACCTATGAATTCTGTTGTAACTGAACACAACACAGTTTTAAAATGTTATACATTAATTGCTGAACTGGTGTACATGTCCTCAATTTTTGTATAGCACAATATGAAAGAAATATTTTGTTCGGCTTTAACAGGCCCCATATCCACCGTAACATCCTTTTGGAAGACAAACGTCAGATGTTCCTTGGCGTCTTAAAAATGCCAACAGCTGTGATCTGGATAGTCTTGTATCCATTTTTTTATGTATGATACAGAGGTAAATCTGCCTTGTTCAACCACATACATTAAAACTAAAGCGACCCTTGTTCCCCTTAGCAAAAACCTCCCAGTGCACGTTAGAGAACAAGAGCTAAACTTTGGCTGAAATTAGGCAACATTGGTTCTGAAGGTCAGCAAGCATCCCAATAAAATACATTTCAAAGAGCATGCATTGTTGGCCGGTCAAAAATGTTGAGAGGGTTTAAATTGAGGTCTTTCACCCTCTTAAAGGAATATGTCGATAGTGTGATTCTGCTAGGTTCTAACAGCACATGCAGAGTCCTGAAATTCGTGAGCTTCTGGCATTCTCCTCCCCCTGCCACTGATTTTTCCATTTGAATTAGCAGCAGGGAGGTGAAGAAAGCCAGGAGCTCATAAGAATTATAGACTCATCGTCATGAACTGGAGCTGGGTCTATCACTAGTTTATGTTGTCCTTAGTTAGGGTGCCATAAAACTGGTGAGATTCTCTTTAAATTATGATTCTGAGTGAATGAGGTATAATACAAAATGTCAGTCCTCCACAACAACCTATGAGAGTGGGTCTACACATTTTGGTCCCATATTTACATTTTGGTGGAAAGTTATTTGAGAGATCATGAACCCATTGTATCTATGCTATAAAAACATCTGGTACTTGTTTCAATTTAATGGAATCAATCTTTATCTCATATGCCAACATTTTAAGGCTTTATTGCAGAGATCACACTTTGACCTTTACTACCAGTAGCAGTAATACCAGTAGATGTCCATTCAAAAAGATTGTTCTTTGAGCCTTTCTTGACCAAATAGCTTGACCCTGGATAGATAGAACATACAGTCGAGTCATGCAACTTTGAGCAAGATTGTCATTTTAATATTCATCATGGAATGGACATTTTGGATGGTCTGCCCATCTACGGAAAAGAGAAACAAAATATTCACCATCATTACTAAGGATTGTGAATAATTATTATTAAAAAAATAATAATAACACTCATAAGGAGACCTGACATAAATTTCATTCTGATTTCAGTTCTCTAAAGGAGGTTGTCTCAGTTCAGCAAATAGCATTTATTATCTAGAGAAAGTTAATACAAGGCACTTACTAATGTATAGTAATAGCTGGACTGGTGGGCGTAGCCTTTAGGGGACGCGAACATGACGGGGGCTGGTTTGAGGGAGCCCCCAGGGAGGCTAATTGGTTAGTTTGAGCTATGGGGGATGTGTAGCAAGTGATTTGAAAAGTCGAGGGTCCAGTGAAGAAGGAGGCAATTTTATGGTGAATAGGAGCTCTTAACACCGCTACTCAACCTTGGACGTTGGTGCCTCAGTCAACTTTTTCCCGGCCGCGGTGGTCCAGGCTGCCGGTACGCCTCAGCCCAGAGCTTGCCTCCCCTCGGGCTCAGCGTCGAAGACAGAGCCCTGCTTCTCAGGACCCTTCACGCCTGCAGGCTCCGGGTACTGCTCCTGCCCGTGCGCCCAGGCGTGGAAGGAATCCGGCCAGTAGGTGGAGCCCACGTGTAGGCCACAGGGGGCCTATGCAACAGCCCAGCAGCACCATCTTGTGGTCAGGACCAGGAATGGCGGGCTCTCTCCAGGACCTGGATGTGGATGAGGCCCCTCAGCTTGACCAGTATCCCAGAGTGCATGGGGCTGCTGCGGACCGCAGCAGCAGGCCCTCATCAACCAGTCAAGCTGACGAAGGAAGGCGGGTCTGCAGGTGGGTCTGAACAGGAGGATATCACGAGATTAGATGATAGGGTGAAGGGTGAAGTCTACATTTGTTTTGAGGGTCCGTTGGGGCACATTTAAAGCAGGAGGTTAGGGAGTGCATCTGGAAAGGGGACTTCATTGGAAATATTTTCCCTTCTCCCTTTGGACAAATTCAATTTGGATAGGGCGCGAAAGGATGAGGGCAAGAGGGAGGAAGAGGAAAAGCGTAGGTACCGGCTGATACCGCAGACGTTCAATAACTGGTTGCAGGCATTTGCGATATTGGCCAGTGTTATAGGGGAAAAAGCACCGGAGTGCTGCTCCGTGTTTTTTTGTTACTTAGATGCCATTGGGGAAGCTTACCGTGTATATGGGGGTACGGCCTGGCTGTGTTACGTCGAGCAGTTTTGGCAGCGGAAGGCGGTGCGCCCAAATATAAAATGGGACCACAAAGACATCGCTTTGTGGTTAAAAGTGACGGCGCCGGTTAGATCAGGCCTGCCCTTTCGGAGCAAATCAGGAGCGGGGGGACAATCTGGATTCACGGCAGTATCTGCGAACGGATTGTGCTTTCTATTTAATGAGGGGGGGTGTAAATTTGGAGCCAAGTACAAATTCAAGCATGAATGTTCCAATCGTGGTGGATCCCACGGAGCCACGCGGTGTTTTAGAGGGGCCAAGCAGAGGGGGAGTGAGGGTTCTGGAAAAGGGGGAGACACCGGTGCGTCTACCAAAGATGAACCGTTTTCTCGCTAGATATCCGGATGATGGGGCTGCAAAATTGTTACGGGAAGGTTTTTTGGAGGGATTTAAAATTCCGTTTATTCCATCTGGGCCCGTGCTGCTTTAAAAGAATTTGCAGTCGACAAGGGAGCACCCAGACGTAGTTACCAAAAAGTTGGAAAAGGAGGTTAGGCTGGGAAGGATGGATGGCCCGTTTTTGGAACCACCTTTGCAGAACTTGCTTTTGTCGCCACTGGGGGTGGTCCCAAAGAAGGAGGCGAATACGTTTCGCCTAATTCAACATCTATCCTTTCCAAAGGGATCGTCGGTCAACGACGGTATCGATCCGACCCTGTGTTCGGTTGTCTATACCTCGTTTGATGCAGCAGTGAAGTGGGTTAAGAAGTTCGGGAGGGGGGCATTGATAGACTGTTGCCAGTGCATCCAGATAGCCTGCATTTGTTGGGATGTTTTTGGGAGGGAAAATTTTTTGTTGATCGTTGTTTACCAATGGGGTGTTCTTTATCATGTGCATATGTTGAGAAGTTCAGCTCTTTTCTAGAATGGATGGTAGTGGACTCCTCCGGATGTGAATAAATCATTCACTATCTGGACGATTTCTTATGTGTTGGCCCCCCGGAATCCAGTGTGTGCTCTTTACTGCTGCACACGATGGAGGTGTTGTTTAATTCCTTCGGGGTTCATCTAGCGGCAGAAAAAACGGTAGGACCGACTACGTTTCCTGGGCAAGGTGATTGACTCAGAGAGGATGGAGTGTAGGCTGCCCATGGACAAGGTTGAGGATTTAAAAATGGAAGTGGAAAGGGTGCAGCGACTGCAAAAAATACAATTGCGGAACCTACAGTCACTCCTGAGAAAGCTCAATTTCACTTGTCGTATCATTTCCATGGGAAGAATATTTAGTAGGCGTTTGGTGGCGGCAACGGCGGGAGTGGTGGCACCGCACCATTACATTAGGCTGGGAAAAGAGCTGAGGGCGGACCTGCAAGTTTGGGCATCATTTCTGGAATGCTATAATTGCAGGGAAATGTTAATGGGGGAGGTGGTGGACGCCTTTGATTTCAACCTTTTTTCCGACACTGCGGGGGGAGGCGGTTATGGGGTTTACTGCGGGGGTTAATGGTGTGCGGGCGGTTGGCCTGATACCTGGGTAGAAAGAGGCTGGGTTAAAAATTTAGCGTTACTGGAACTTTTCCCCATTGTAGTGGCGGTAATACTATGGGGGAGTGATTTTAGGAACAAGAAGGTCCGTTTCTACTGTGACAACATGGGGGTAGTACAAGCGATCAACAGGTTGTCGGCTTCTTCACCGTTAGTGGAACGCCTATTACAGAGGCTAGTCTTGGAGTGTTTGTCACTCAATGCTTGGGTAGTAGCAGTGCACGTACCAGGAGTCGACAACTGTATTGCTGATGCTCTCTCTCGTTCACAGTGGGAACGTTTCCGCCCACTGGCCCCAGAGGCAGGGGAACGCGGGCTGGACTGCCCGAGTTGCCTGTGGGAACTTCTGGAGACACCGTAGTGGGGCTCATACGGGCTTCACTCGCAACCGGTACGTGGAAAACATACAATAGGGCATGGCTATGCTGGGAAGAATGGAAGACCAGATTGGGAGTTGAGATAGATGACTTTGAAATTCCCATGCTGTTGTTCATTGGCCATTGTAGAGAGTAGGGGTGGTCTACCTCTAGAATAAACTGTTGCGTTTCGGGTTTGGCTTTCGTTTTTTGCCTCAAGAATCTGCTGGACGTCACCAAGTCTTTTCCGGTGGTAAGGGCGTAAAAGGGTTGGCGGCATTGTCACTTGGGGGAAGATGATCGTAAGCCGGTGTCTTTTGCCTTGCTCCTAAGGTTGGGGGAGCAATTAGACAACGTCTGTACCTCGCCGTGGGAGTTGTGTTTGTTTAGGTTGGCTTTTTCACTGGCATTTTTCGGGGCATTGCGTTTGGGCGAATTGGTTTGTCCGTCGGTTAAGAGAGAGGGGGTTCTGTTCAGGGATGACGTGGACCTCTTTCCAGATAGGGTGGAATTTCTTATTAGAAGATCGAAAACAGATGGTGAGGGAAGAGGCCGCAAGGTGGTTCTTTTTTCGATCCCGGCTTGTTCAATGTGCCCGATATACTGCTTGCGGGAGAAAGGGGCGGAGGTGCGGGGGACAACTTCCCCTCTCTTGGTGCCCGCGGACGGGTCTTTCCTTTCCCGTTTCCAATTCACAGTGGTCTTCAAACGGTGTCTAGGGCAGTTGGGCATAAAGCTAGCGGGTTACTCTAGCCACTCCTTTAGAATCGGGGCAGCGACGGAGGCGGCTAGACGGGGTCTGGGTCAGAACATGATAAAGTGGATAGGGAGGTGGGAGTCAATTAGTTTTAGATCATACATACGTCCAGAACGACTGTGATACTGAGTTTTACTTTGTTTCATCCTGCATGGTATGCTTCTTTGATCTTATTATTTCGTTACAGATTCGGACCCAGCGCTAATTTGGATAATGGGTCATTTTATACGTTTTCTGGGGACCCATCCGGGCAGCGGTTCGGCCGGACGGCCAGCAGTTGGGGTTTGATCGATCGGTAGCACTGGTAAGATGATTGGGTCATAGGGGAATGGTGTGCTGCCTGAGGTCCACAAGTTTGTTAGGCGGGACAGGGCACCGAATGTGTTGGTGTTGCACGTGGGGGGCAACAATTTGGGTGTGCGGCCGTTGAGGGAATTAGTGAAGGACGTGAAGTTTGATTTACTTCGGTTGTGGGCGTTGTTCCCAGGTTTAATTTCCGTTTGGTCGGAGGGGAGCACGATCTGTGGAAGGGATCAATAAGGCTAGGATAAAAGCTAACCGGGCCATCGGGCGGTTCATGGCAAGGAATAGGGCAGTGGTGGTAAGGCATACCAAACTGTAAAAAGGGGTTGGGGCTTTTTTGCGGTCTGATGGCGTTCACTTGAACGCAGTTGGGATAGACATGTGGTGCCTGGCAATACAGGAGGGCATAGAGACAGCTTTACGGATGTGGAGGGACGCACAGGCTTAAGGGGTCAAGCAAGTGCGTTTGTGGCGGTGGGAGGTCCTTGAAGTTGGAGAGATTCAGGTGACGAGGATGGGAGGGCTCCGCGGTTGGGGCTGGACTCCCATGGCTGGTGTTCAGTTGTGGAAGAATTTGAGCGAGCCGTCAGTGGTGCTTAACGGCTGGGGGCAAGTCAGCTCAAAGATACTGGTGGAAAAATTCCTAGGTTTGGGGCTTCCAGGACCTCCCCCGTGTTACTCAGGGATATGTTGGGAATAAGTTGGATATATATCTTAAGGTTATGTTTTGTGCAAAATAAAAGGTATTTATTTATGTGTTTGTAATAAAACGGCTGCTGTGGCCGATATAATCCAACTCGGTGTCCGTGTTTTATTGGGGTTCTGATAAGGCCAGCTTATGGGGATCGGGCTGGGGGTGGGATTGGGGGGTTGGTAAGGAGGGTGAGCGGAGAATAACCAATACCCCGTCATGTGATTGTCCATGTTGCTTCTGGCTGGATTAATTTTTCCATCACATTATACCATGCTCTTTTCCATAGTTATGTCCACCCTGCAATCCAGCAGCTGTGGTCATGCTTGCACACTATAGGAAAAAGCACTAGCAGGAGCTCCATACAGTATTAGAATGTATTGTAATTAATTTGTACTGTAAAAAACCAAGGTACCACTTTGAGAACCGAGTTTGGGAAATGTTTTTTTTTACAGTACAAATTTCTGAAGTTATTACCTGAAGTCTCGCGAGACTTCATGAAGCAATAACTTTGGCTCATTGGAGCCAATACATTCTAATACTATGGGGATCTCCTGCTACGTACAGTATTGGAACAAAGTTTTTTGCAAACCGACTTCGGATGTTTCATCTGAAGTCAATTCGCTCATCCCTAGTCGTAACCGTGGAAATGAGCAGAGTATAATGTGATGGAAAAATTAATCCAGACAGCAAAGGAGGTAATATGGATGATAACAATGCATTAGTAAGTGACATGTATTAACTTTCTCTGCATAATAATTGCAATTTGCAGAAGTGAGACAACCCCTTTAAGAAATCTGCACTCAGAAGGTCAATATTGTAAAAAGTACCAGAGCATGACTGTGTGAATTAAAAGTACTTACAGGCGCCCATTTGTATAGCGCATATTTCTGTCAAGTTGATTTAGAATGTCCATATCTTCATCACTTAGCTTAAAATCAAAAACCTGAAACATAAAATTTAAGAGAAAACAAAGTGGTACATATAGCAACGTGTGTATTCTTCCCACAGTTCCATGAGTACCTATAAAACTCATCTTGATCTAATTGGTTCAGGTAGTGAAGATATACCCTTAAAGGGAATCTGTCAGCATCATATTGTCGTTTTTCTTTTTTCATGCATCCTAATAAAATCAAATACCTTAAATCCATATGTGTGGTTCATTTTCATTTTCGTCCAGTAGTTTCTATAAAAAAGCGCTTATTCCGATATGCTAATTAAGATCCAGGGAGCCCAGAGGGGCGTTCCTCCTATAGCAAGTAGCCCAGGAACGCCCCCCTGATGTCATGTGCCCGCCGAAAATTTCAAAACCAGAACGCCTCCATCGGCCTAAATTGCCTCCCACAGGCGAGTCTAAATGGGAACCTGTCACATGGAAAATGGTGTCTGAGCTGCAGGCAGCATATTATAGAGCAGGAGGAGCTGAGCAGATTGATAGTTTTATGGGAAAAGATTCAGTAGAACTTGACATTTATACATTTAAATTCCTGCTCTTTCTTGGCTTTGAAGTCAAGGAGGCGGTCCTGTCAGTGATTGACAGCCTTCCTTCTATGACTGTGGATACAGAGATAGTTGTCAATCACTGATAGGGCCGCCTCCTTGATGTCAAGGCCCAGAAGGAGCAGGAACTTAAATGACTGAAATACAAATTTTACTGAATCTTTTCTCAGAAAACCATATAAAAATCTGCTCAGCTCCTCCTGCTCTATGACATGCTGTGCGCAGATTACTTAGTACTTTCATGGTGACCAGTTCCCTTTAAGATGGTTGTACAAATAGTTATTTGTAAGTCTGAAAGTTAAAGGCCATGTACAGTTGGAGGCATTTTTTATTATTGAAATAGCACTCATTTTGAGATAAAAATATTTTAAATTGATATTTATTAAAAATATGGATCCTTTTTTTGTGTACAGAGCTGACATGCTCTAGTAGCACCCTTTGGATTTTCTGTCTTTTCTGTCAGACCAGAAGCTGACAGACTCCTTATCTCTGCTCTCTGATGTCTAAAAAATCATTATAGCTCAGTTCTAATCTTACTGATAAGAATTTGGCTCAAATAAGTGTTTATGACCTCTAGTTTAGACATAAGGTTTATTAGATGACCAGCACAAAGTGAAAGTAGGAGTTACTACACAGTAAGAAGAACAGTTAACCCTTTGTGACAGAATGTCTCAATATTTTTTATAAAGTCCAATTGAAAAAACGATTTTTAGCAAAAAATGAGCAAAATGCAATAAAAAAAAATTTGCATTCAAAGGTGTACATAGCCTTTAAGGGTAAGGTGTCATCAGAAAATGACCTATATTTTAAATCATTTTTATATTAAACAGATTTGTTTAGAATTTTTGTTGATTTTTTTTAAACTTTCAGTGCCATGTATATAATAATAATAATAATAATAATAATAATAATAAAAATAATGTAATAATAATAAACCTCTAAAATTATGCAGTTTTACACTGGCAACTAGGCCTAAGGGTACTTTCACACTTGCGTTATTCTTTTCCTGCATAGAGCTCCGTCAAAAGGGCTCTATGCCGGAAAAGAACTGATCAGGCATATCCCCATGCAATCTGAATGGATAGAAATCCGTTCAGTTTGCATCAGTATGTCTTCCGTTCAGTCACTGTCAGGCGTTTTGGCCGGACATAATACCGCAGCATGCTGCGGTATTATGTCCGTCCAAAATGCCTGATCAGTCGCCGGAATGCCGGATCTAATTCCCATTGACTTGCATTAGTGCCGGATCCGGCATTGTGAAACAACTGAAGGACGGATCCGTCCTTCCGGTCTGCGCATGTGCAGACCGGGAAAACTGTGAAAAAGACTGCAAGACGGATCCGTCCATCCGCATGACAAGCGGAGGGACGGATCCGTTCTTGCAATGAATTTGTAGACGGATCCGCACCCGGATCCGTCTACAAATGCTGTCAGTTGTCACACTGATCGGCGGATCCGGCAGGCAGCTCCGACGACGGAACTGCCTGCCGGATCACACTAATGCTAGTGTGAAAGTACCCTAATATATTGTATGTTGTTCCTGGGCAGTTGACACAATAGACAGGAGCGGACCTGATTGACTTCTGTGGGAGATTTTTCAAGGCATGCTGTGACCTGAGCAGAGGTTGGAAGGGAGTAGATAAGCTGTGATATCACCTATTGTCAGTGGTGTAGTAAAGAGGCGGGTAGTCCGCCCAGGTGTCAGCTATACAGGGGGTGCTTGCGCTAGTGGCCGCACTGTGCTGGCCATCTCTGGCACTCCTGGAGGCGCACAGAGAGCATATCCCTTGATTGCCATTCAGTGAATCACTTACTTAATGGCTCCGGCAGGTTTCAGCAGCTACTTAGTTCAGCTACGAACGAGCGTGTGAACTCTGTAAAATATGCACAACGAGTAGTGCTAGCAAAATTCCCATAGGCCTGCTGTGCAGAAACCTCCATTTAGGTCCGCACAGTAATAATCCCTTATTAATCCGTTGTTAATCCTCATTTAGGCCTCATGCCCTGACTGGTGCCAGTGAGAGTTTCACTGAGAACTTTACTTGTCCTACTCTGAGAGTAGCCCTCTCACTAATACAATCAGTTGGGCTGGTTAGGTTGGGGAATGGAGCCTAAATGGGGATTAGCAATTGATTAATCATCCACTTTTTACTGTGATGTAACAGTGAAATATAGCCGACACCTGGCCACAATGACCAGTATCGGATATAATACTGATCATGGTCATTTAACCCCTCAGATGCTGTGGTCAATAGCAACTGTAGCATCTGAGCGGTTAAACAGGAATTGCCATATTTGAAAATGTCCGAACGAATACATGATAAAAATGCTTTTTCTGCCGGAAAAAAAGGGGATTTGACATTTTTGGGTCACCTTGTCCCCTCCAAAAAATTTAAAAATTCTTACATACCCCAAAAATGGTACCCATAAAACTGCAGTTTGTCCCACTAAGAACAAGCCTTGATACAACTCTGTAGACAGAAATATAAAAACGTGTTATGGCTGTCAGAAAATGGTGATGCAAAGACAAGTTGTTTTTCTTCAAAAGGTTTTTTTAAAAGGTAGTAAAATAAAATAAAAAATACAAATTTGGTATCGCCCTAATCGTATTGAGTCACAGAATAAGTACATCATGTCATTTTTTAATGCACAGTAAGGCCTCATGCACACGAACGTATGTTGGGTCCGCGTCCAAACTGCATATTTTGCGGCTCGGGCGCAGACCTATTCACTTCAATAGGGCTGCAAAAGATGCAGACAGCACTCCGTGTGCTGTCCGCGTCCGTGGCACCGCAAAAAAAATATAGCATGTCATATTCTTGTCCATTTTGCGGACAAGAATAGACATTTCTACAATGGGCCGCGTTCCGTTCTGCAAATTGCGGAACAGAACGCGGAACAGCTTCCGTGTTTTGCAGATCCGCGGATTGCGGACCGCAAAACACCTATGGTCGTGTGCATTAGGCATAAATGCAATAATATAAAAACTCAAAATATCTTTTTGGAATTGTGAGTTTTTTTCAATTTCCAATACAAGACATGATAAATTATGTGAATGAAAAACTAAAGTTATGGTTATTGGAATGTGGGGAGGAAAAAATCTAAATTACAAAAAGAAAATGGGCTAGGTACTTAAAAAGGTTGTCCTCTTTTTAACTGATGACCTATCCTCATGATAGGTCAACAATATCAGATCGTCAGGGAAGTCTGACTCCTGGCACCCCCAACTGTTTGACGAGAAGGCAGCACTCCTACTAGCACTGCCTTCTCTTCATTGTTTGCCTGCTCGCCTTCGCAACTGCACCGGTGAGCAAATGTAATTACAACTATGGTGTCCCCATTCACTTCTATGAGACAGCTCTGTAGTATTCACTTGAACAGGAAGGAGCCATCTCACTGAAGTGAATAGGGGCACCATACATGTAATTACACTGCTGCAGTTGCGACGGTAAGCAGGTGAACAGAGAAGAGAAGGAAGCAAATGTATGAACGCTGCTTTCTCTTTAAACAGCTGATCGGTGGGGGTGCCAGGAGTCGGACCCCATGATCTGATATTGATGGTTTTTAGTGTTCTTTCACTGCATCCATTAATAGAGTGTTGTGTGTCTGTATGAACTCTTTAGAGGGTCACTTCAGAACAAAGACTAGAAAAGACCTGCTTCTCTAGAGACAGCCAAGCAAGGAACAACAGGTAAGTAAAATAGAAAGAGGAGAAATCATAGTGTGGGGGGTAAAAGGGTCAGTCTGTTGCAATCTTACAGTAGTGTTACTGTAGAGCAAACTGCTGAAAAACATCATGTTGGCTATGAAAGCATGGGTGAGAACTGAAAGTTTATGGAATATACTCAAATATATTTTACCTGGAAGTTCTCCTTTATTCTTTGAGGTTTAAAACTTTTTGAAAGCACCACAACACCACATTGCAGAAGATGCCTTATTGCCACCTGAGCAGGTGTTCGTCCATATTTTTTAGCAACTTCAATCAAGACTGGATCTTGAAGAACATAGGGACTGTTCTGATCTATCCTGGAGGAAAAGATTTGGAATAGGGAGGACATCTCCATATGTTATAGATTTTTTAAATAGTCCTAAAGTCTCATGTACCCAATGTCATTATGGGTCTCTGTGGTAGTTATACATTATAGGATACCCATAGCCTCTACCCCATTTGGTAGCACACAGAAGTCTTATTAGTCCAGGCCTATAAGGACTCTGTCCCTATACAAGTTCCATGTACTTCGGGTCTATTTGGTACATATCCATTAAACGATGCTCATAGCTCACAGCGCCATATGGTAGCACAGAAAGGGCCCGTGGGTCCGTAATACAGACCCACAGAGACTCTGTTTGCCATTGTACGGATCTGCCTGAACCCTAAATTATGACATATGCTTTACATTGTTTTGTGTGGATTTGAATGGTTGAGCTGATGATAAAAAATATATTGCTACCAATTAATTTGTTTACTGCAAAAAGGAGACGTATATGGTATATCAGTATTTTCCTTTACTTTACCAGTTGGCATCTCTACTAGATCCCAAAGCACCAAATGCCACCAAAGCGATTTCATGTGACTTGCAGAACTGCAGTAATTTACTCTGATTAAGGTAGATGTGACATTCCACCTGAGAAAAAACAAAGTTCATACTGTAGTTCAGATGTGTGAAAGTCTACACATAAAATTTTCATTCATACCTTTTTTTTTAAAGAAAAATTGACAGGGAAAGATATTGTCAATTTTATTGTCCATTAACATGTGCAGCAACCCAGAGGGAGCAGAGGATGGGAGTGCTAGTAGTCACGATACTCATGCTAGCTGGATCCCTATCCTTGATTCCCAGGCCTCATGGTGAGCAGTGAATGATAGGCAGGAGACCGAAGTGAAGTAAAATAGTTAACTGATAGTCTTTACTGAGCAGAAAGATGCAAAACTCTTCCACCGTCTTGGCATTTGGCAAAAATAAACTATTTCAATTCAAGGCTTTCCAATGTCCTCTGAAACGTAATTCTTTAAAGGTTATGAACACCTTTGGGGGCGGTTTTTTATGATTGCATTTTACTCATTTTGAGACTAAAATAATTTTTGAATTGATGTTTATTAAATATTGTCAACCGTTTCTGCCTTACAGCCTTCACTTTTAACATATCTGCAGTCTATCTTACTTTCTGTTCTACAGAGAATCTGTCAAGCAGCTGCTCTGAAGGCTCCATGTGAAGCTCTTATCTTTGAACTCCTGACAGCTAATAAACACTCAATTAGGCCATATTCCTATCAAATTGAGAGGCTGCTCCATAAACAGTCTATACTTCATTGCCTTCATTGTGCAATGAGGGGCAGGCCTTTATTACATATAGCCCCATCTTCCTCTCAGTATAGTATTTCTATGCCAATAATGGTAAAACAGTGGGAAACATTATGGGACATCAGAAATATGCATTTATCAGCCACTAGTAATGTCTAGTTGCATTGCACAGCATTACCTGATTACAGACTGGCTTGTGCTTCAATCCTTCCATGTTCAGTATAAGTTCCAGCTGCCGTCGGTTAAAGCTTGAAACCCCAATTGATTTGACCAGCCCAGATTCTTTGCACTTCTCCATTGCCTGTAAGTTACAGATACACAACATACTTCATGAGCAAATAAATTCAGACTTAAACCCAGAACCCATTGGTCTGGATTTTTCGATAATCCATAAAGAAAACAGCCAATGGTGTGACAGAATCCATGGATGGCAGGCTTTTGAGTGTCCTTGCAAAGAAAGGTGGCTATATTGGTCACTGATTTGTTTTTGTTTTGTTTTTGAATGTCAGAAATGTATATTTGTGAATGTTGAGATGTTATATTGGTTTCACTGGTAAAAATAAATAATTAAAATGGGTATATATTTGTTTTGTTAAGTTGCCTAATAATTATGCACAGTAATAGTCACCTGCACACACGGATATCCCCCTAAAATAGCTAAAACTAAAAACAAACTAAAAACTACTTCAAAAAATATTCAGCTTTGATATTAATGAGTTTTTTGGGTTCATTGAGAACATGGTTGTTGTTCAATAATAAAATTAATCCTCAAAAATACAACTTGCCTAATAATTCTGCACTCCCTGTATATTTTATTTGAATGCTTTATGGCATTATTTATTACTTGGGTATTGCACGTCCATACTAGTTAGGCACTGCACATACTGCAGTATCTTGGAGTCTATGGTGGTGTTAGCACTGTAGAGCATTTAGTGTGGACATATTTAAGTAATGTATGGCACTGTTACTTGGGAACCATACTGCATAGCACTAATCATTATACGCTGTGTAGCATTACTATTTGTACACTGTATCGCAGTAACCATCTTCAGAAGCCCCAACAGAGGCTACCACATAGGGTACTGTTCAACACAAGGACACCCCTGTGTACATTAACCATTGCCGATGACCTCACACACCTTTCCAGACTCCTGACTGGTAGAACTGCCTATTATCAAGGCAAATGTATTACAGTCTCGCTACAGTCTCTTCCAAGCACTTAGTGGAAAATATAACTTGTGGCACATCCAGCAGTATTAAGTACAAAGTACAGTTTCTGACACCAGATGAGGAGGTATGGTGGTAGGTTGGCTGGCAATAGGTTGGCACTTGCGAGCACTTGTGGATATAGGTTTCTACTGCAATGCAGGCTTGATGTTAGTCTGGCCTAGTGATGGTTTAGGTAGGTGGTGGTGTCTGAACTGTAGTCCATCACCCTTATTGTTATATGTAGAAAAAGTCCAGATCCCAGACACAAGGGCGGTGTTTGGAATGCCATCCCAGCAGCAATAACAGAATGTTGAAATGAAAAGAGATGATTTAACTTCTTGCCGACCGCCTCACGCAGGATTGCGTCCTGCGGGCGGTCGGTCTGTTCCTCTTTGACGCGCCCGCGCGTCATCTCGCGAGAGGCGAGATTTCCTGTGAACGCGCGCGCGTGCGTTCACAGGATCACGTCGGGGAGAAGGTAAGCTACAGCCTGCCAGCGCTGATCGTGCGCTGGCAGGCTGTAGAAGTTAAAAAAATGGCATATCAGACGCTGTTTTGTTAACAGCGTCTGATATGCTTGCTGATCGTTCCTTTGGTGGTCCCTTTTGCTTGGGACCACCAAAGAAACTTTTGTAAGTGCACCAAAACACCACACAGACCCCCACCCATCCACCCCACCCCCACCCCGTCACTGATTAACCCTGATTAACCCCGATCACCCCATGTCACCCCCTGTCACCGCCCTGACACTAATTACCCCCTGTAAGACTCATTCAGACGTCCGTATGTGTTTTGCGGATCCATGGATCCACGGATCCGCAAAACACGGACACCAGCAATGTGCTTTCCGCATTTTGCGGATCCGCACATTGCCAGAACTATATAGAAAATGCCTTTTCTTGTCCGCAATTGCGGACAAGAATAGGACATACTCTATCTTTTGCGGAGCTGCGGCCGGATGCTTGGGGCCGAAACCCGGAAGTTTGCGGCCGCAGCTCCAGAAATGCTGATGCGGCGAGCGCATAGTGTGCTCTCCGCATCACCGCCAGCCCCATTCACACTGAATGGGTCCGCATCTATTCCGCAGAATTTTTGCGGACGTGTGAATGGGGCCTTACTACTTTTTTTTGCACATTTTTTGGCAGAGATTTATTCATCCACATTGATCGATGCGAATGAGGAAATCTGTGCCGTTTTGGTTTTTTTGCAATATTTTGGGCAGAGATTTTTCATCCACATTGATTGATGCGAATGAAAAAATCTGTGCCGTTCATTTTTTTTTCTTTTCAGCCCAGAGGCTGAACGGGAAAGAAAATCTCATTACCCGTATGCTCAATATACGGAGAATCGCAGAAACTCCTAATGCTGGCCATACGTGTAATGATTGCGGAGACCCTCAAATGCCAGGGCAGTACAAAAACCCCACATGTGACCCCATTTTAGAAAGAACACACCCCAAGGTATTCCGTGAGGGGTATGGTGAGTTCATGCAAAATTTTATTTTTTGTCACAAGTTAGTGGAATATTCATGTGTGTCACACATGTGGTATCGCCGTACTCAGGAGAAGTAGGGCAATGTGTTTTGGGGTGTATTTTTACATATACCCATACTTTGTGTGAGAAATATCTCTGTAAATTGACAACTTTGAATAAAAAAATGTAAAAAGTTGTCGTTTACAGCAATATTTCTCAAATGCAGCATGGGTATATGTAAAAATACACCCCAAACACATGCCCTACTTCTCCTGAGTTCGGCGATACCATGTGTGCCACTTTTGCAGCCAAGATGCGCAAAGGGCCCTAAAACCAATGAGTACCTTTAGGATTTCACAGGCCATTTTTATGCATTTGGATTCTCACGCTTAGGGGCCCCTAAAATGCCAGGGCAGTATAAATACCCCACAAGTGACCCCATTGTGGAAAGAAGACACCCCAAGGTATTCCGTGAGGGGCATGGCGAGTTCACAGAATTTTTATTTTTTGGCACAAGTTAGCGGAAATTGATATATATTTTTTTTTATTTTGTTTTTTACAAAGTCTCATATTCCACTAACTTGTGACAAAAATAAAATTTTACATGAACTCACCATACCCTCACGGAATACCTTGCGGTGTCTTCTTTCCAAAATGGGGTCACATGTGAGGTATTTATACTGTCCTGGCATTTTAGGGGCCCCTAAAGCGTGAGAAGAAGTCTGGAATCCAAATGCGTAAAAATGCCCTGTGAAATCCTAAAGGTACTCATTAGTTTAGGCCTTTACTAGGCTGCAAAAGTGTCACACATGTGGTATCGCCGTACTCAGGAGAAGTAGGGCAATGTGTTTTGGGGTGTATTTTTATATATACCTATACTGTGTGTGAAAATATCTCTGTAAACGACAACTTTTAAAAATTTTATACAAAGTTGTCAGTTTACAGAGATATTTCTCTCACCCAACATGGGTATATGTAAAAATACACCCAAAACACATTGCCCTACTTCTCCTGAGTACGGCGATACCACATAAGTGACACTTTTTGCAGCCTGGGTCGCAAAGGCCCAAATTCCAACGAGTACCTTTAGGTTTTACATGGCGGCTCACAATTTAGCCCCGCCCAAAATGCCAGAACAGTAAACACACCCCACAAATGACCCTTTTCGGAAAGTAGACACCCCAAGGTATTCACTGAGGGGCATAGTGAGGCTGTCTGAGAGTTCTTTTTTTTGCCAGAAGTTAGCAGAAATTGACACTTTTTTTTTTTTTTTCTCAGAAAGTGTCATTTTCCGCTAACTTGTGAAAAAATGAAATGATACATGAACTCACCATGCCCCTCCGCGAATACTTTGGGGTGTCTTCTTCTAAAATGGTGTGATTTGGGGGGTATTTATACTTTCCTGACATTCTAGCACCTGAAGAAACATGACAGGTGCTCAGAAAGTCAGAGCTGCTTCAAAATGCCGAAATTCACTTTTTGCACCATAGTTTGTAAACGCTATAACTTTTACCCAAACCAATAAATATACACTTATTGGACTTTTTTTTATCAAAGACATGTAGAACAATAAATTTAGAGAAAAATTTATATAGAAATGTAGTTTTTTTAAAAAAAAATTTACAACAGAAAGTGAAAAATGTCATTTTTTTGCAAAAATATCGTTAAATTTGTATTAATGGCAAAAAAAGTAAAAATGTCAGCAACAATGAAATACCACCAAATGAAAGCTCTATTAGTGAGAAGAAAAGGAGGTAAAATTCATTTGGGTGGTAAGTTGCATGACGGAGCAATAAACGGTGAAAGTAGTGTAGTGCAGAATTGTAAAAAGTGGCCTGGTCATTAAGGGTGTTTAAGCTAGGGGGGCTGAAGTGGTTAAACATTAAACAATTGCAGATACCCCCAGGTTGGGGGTACTTCACTTTTACATATGATTAGAGGGCAACAACCCTTATATTCTGTGCCTTGTTACAAAGACTTTGCAATGAGTAAGGCCTCTTTCACACTTGTGTTCTGAGGATCCGGCAGGCACTTCCGTCCCGCCGGATCCGTCAGAAGGCAAGTCGCCTGAAAGCACTAGAAGACTGATCAGGATCCTGATCAGTCTTCGAAATGCTTTGAGGTTACTATGGCAGCCAGGACGCTATTAAAGCCCTGGTTGCCATAGTAGTAGTGGGGAGCGGGGGAGCGGTATACTTACAGTCTGTGCGGCTCCCGGGGCGCTCCAGAATGATGTCAGAGCGCCCCATGCGCATGGATCACGTGATCACTCTGGAGCGTCCCGGGAGCCGCACGGACGGTAAGTATACTGCTCCCCCGCTCCCCACTACACTTTACCATGGCAGCCGGGACTTTAGCATCCTGGCTGCCATGGTAACCATTGAGAAAAAGCTAAACGTCGGATCTGGCGATGCGCTGAAACGACGTTTAGCTTAAGGCCGGATCCGGATTAATGCCTTTCAATGGGCATTAATTCCGGATCCGGCCTAGCGGCAAGTCTTTAGGATTTTTGGCCGGAGCAAAAAGCGCAGCATGCTGCGGTATTTTCTCCGGCCAAAAAACGTTCCGGTCCTGAACTGAAGACATCCTGATGCATCCTAAACGGATTTGTCTCCATTCAGAATGCATTGGGATAATCCTGATCAGGATTGTTCCGGCATAGAGACCCGACGACGGATCTCTATGCCGGAAAACAAAAACGCCAGTGTGAAAGAGCCCTAAGAACACAAATTTTGTTGTTCAAAATGTATAAACATCTTTTAACATGTCTGTGGTGTTTTTAAGGGTGCAACAATAAAGGATTTTCATTTTTTCAAGAACTGCTAAAGGTTGTCTTTCCTGTTCATCCTGCTGCCAGTCCGAGTTTTTCTTCTTGCACTCAAGCCTGTGATGAGCTGATTCCTGTTTGCTTGTTTTCTATGTTTTTAGGGGCTAAAAATACCATATGAATGGGAATATAAAGGGGTTAGCTAATGCTCAGATTAGGTAATCATTAGGACATCGGCGGGGGTCCGAGTCCCAGCACCCCCGCCAATCAGCTGTTACAGGGAGTTGCCATGCTCACCAGAGCTCTGGTGAGAGCAGCCAGCTCCCAACAGCTTTCCAAGCACAGCGCCATACATAGTATTATGGCTGTGCTTGGTATTGCAGCTCAGTCCCATTCACTTCAATGAGGCTGTGCTGCAACTTGGCCATGGGACGGATGTATGCTGATCTCACATGGTCCAGGGAGAGGCCTCAATGCTCATGGAGAACCAGCCTCTTCTGACAGCTGATCGGCCGGGGTCCCGAATATCAGGCCACCACTTATCTGATATTGATGACCTCTCCTGAGGAATAGTTATTACAGGCTTTAAATGTTGGGAGTTACAGTTTGTGAATATGTAAGTATATATATTTTATACTATTAGCTCTGCACATATCCTGTTCATAGACAGCAGTATTATAGTGCTGTTTGTTTCCATAACACTATTGCATTAAAACTTATGTATTGACATATTTGTGCTTGTGTTATACATGAAATGTAATAAAAAAATTAAATATTCCATGCAAAACATTCCATCAAAATTGTTTCCACACACGCCTTGAAATTCTGGTCACTCCCCAATAATGACTGCTGGAGTTCGGAGTATGTCAATAATCAATGGCAAAGGCACGCAGTAAAGAAGGTAAAGTGCCCCCCACATAAAAACACGCCCAACTAATGCCAGATAGAGAGCCCCCATACACAGAACCATGTCATTGACCCTTGTCAGGACCTTTTGTCATATGAAAAAAACTGTGTAGGTCCTCAAGGCAGTGAACTGTACTGCTCATAAAAGGGACCAGTTTTTAGCACCAAAGGTGCTCGGACGTGTGCCTATGCGGTGGGGTTCTGGACTGGAGCTAGAACGTGTGTGCTTGGGAGAGAGACTTCAGCTAAGTGGTGGTAAAGGGCTGTTGATTTCAGAGATGACCAATGACAGTAACTGCTGCCATTTTGCCTGCCACAGCCATATGTAGGGGCTGCTGCAAAGAGGCAGCAGAGATGTCAGAGAGTGTCTGGGAGTGTGCTGGGCTAGCATCTGCAAACAATGTGAGGGGAGGCTCCTGTAGAGAGAGGCAGCAGATGTACAACAACCAAGTGGGGAGGGAAAGAAGGTGGGAGTGGTAGTGCAGATGGGAGGTGTAGTAGTCACGGAGAATACTCTCCCCACGCTCCCTAAGGCTGTGTAATGATATTATGTAAATGGTAGTACAATGATGCAACAATTTGCCTGTACTTTACTGAAATGATTCAATAGATAATTTACCCAGGCATTGTACATGTTTATAGTTGGCATATGCAATTCCCAAGACTATGTATTGGAGGCAGTGGGTTAAAGGGGTTCTCCGGGCTTTTACTATTGATGACCTATCCGCAGGATAGGTCAATAATATCAGATCGGCGCGTGTCCGACTTCCGACAGCCCCACCGATTAGCCATAAGAGGAGACGGTGCGTGCAGTGCACATGTGCCGTCTCCCTTCTCTCTTCCTGTTCAGCGCTGCTGTCTATGGCAAAGACTGTTACTCTCCCTGTAGAAAGCAGTAACCTCTCCACTAAACGGCTGATACATGCTGTCCCTTTGCACAGCTCTGCTCTGTAGCTGCTTTCAAACTCACTGAGCCAAATTTATTATTTAAATACGTCCCCTTTTGTGGTATGAAAAAGTCACAAACTTCGCATTTGCTACTTTTTCAATGGCGCTTGTGCAAAATTGTGCGCAAGTGGTTTTACTCTCCCGGCCTCAGCCCTTTCCAGTTTTCTGGAGCAGAAGAACACTGAAAGATTTCAGTACAGATGCATGGACCGCCAGATACTGTGCTTATTTTATGATGTGGTGTACACCTCATCATAAATCAGGTGGGGCATCTTGCAGTGCACCTGGTTATCATAGCCTGGAAGCCTGGCGTATGCCGCGCTACAATAAATCTGCCCCACTGTCTGCATCAGACTGACCTCACTTCCTGCTGAAGAAGTGGGGGTGTCAGGCCTGGCTAGCTACAGTACCTGGGGACCCACTGCTATCTCAATACAATACAGTACAATACATTAATATTTGCAGAGAGACACAGCATATGGATGAGCAAGGAATGGAAAAGATGCTGTTGGGTGTAACAAAGACTGCAGGTCCCAGTTGCTCAGACTGGTGGTAAGTTGAGTGGCAAATGCCACTAGGTAGTGCTGTGTAAGGCATCAGTACTCAGTGAGGTGGCAGACTGCAGTCAAGCTGCCTTTCTGCGGTCTTTTATTTTTATTCCAATGATAAGTGGCTTTTTCTTTCTTTTGTTCCTTTTTTTAAATACTTGATTTTCTTTGGTACTTTGGTGAGGAATTATACATAAAGTATGTGTCTATACATTAGCAGAAATCTGGTTTACACATGGAGTCACATTCTGCTGGTAGCAGTATGGGGTTAGCAGTTAAGGCGGATTTACTCCACAAAATTTTCAAGCAGAATATCGGAAAACAAACTTTAGTACTAAATGTGTAATATATGTAAACGATCCCCCGTTAAACTAGGAAAATGTGCGTTCATCGGGCGAAATGATCTTTCATGGAGCACATTAAATTGTCATTTCTGGGCACCAGATCATGCTGTGCGAACAGGAATCTGCTGCCCAGGAACAATGAATTTGTATGAGAACAAGTGATAGCACCAGTCTCAATACATTGTAGGTGACTGCCGCATGTAAGTGCAGCACTTTCCTCCACGGATGAGCAGGGAGTTAATGGGAAGGGACAGTCCCTTCCCAATAATTGCCTGCAGCATCAGCACATGTAAATGTACCTTTTTCCACTGATTTACTCTTCCACGAGCAGGGATATCGATATATAAAGACTCTGTATATGAGACATCTGTCCTAAGAAAAGATGCCAATACACATTAGTCTAAAGCTAAAACCTCAAAACTAATGATTGCAACCAAAGTAATTGTTTTTCAGGTGAAATTCAACAAAGAATAATCATTTTAGCTGACCAATGATAGGCCGTTATTGTCTGAAAAGTTAGCAATGTCTGAAATTTTTGTCTGCTAGTCGGACAAAAGATCCTTCTTCGTTAACATGTTCTCAGGAATATCTTTTGTCCATCAGTCTGGTTTCATTGTTACAGTGGTACAGGCAGGGGTGCACCACCAATTAGGCCAGGTGAGGCGATTGCCTCAGGCAGCACCAGATAGGCGCAAGAGAGGGGCAGCGGAAGGGCCGTGGGCAAGTACTTTCATTGTGGCAAAGGGGTTGTGTTAAGAAATTGGCATTGGGGGGTCGCTGTTTCAGTTTTTACCTCAGGCAGCAGAAAGGCTAGGTGCACCCCTGGGTATAGGTTTACCTTAAATGTGCTGCAGACCTTCCCTCTACCTGTTCCTACCAATGATTTGCAGCTTCTTCCTGCCAAACTTCCATCACTCCCTAGGGTTGGTGCAGTGGTAAGGGGATTGCACTTGCGATTAAGGTGAAAGTAGCTCCCATTTGAACCACCCTGTGACTGAGATGCAGTTGAACAAGTAATTCAACTGCAATTTACTTGGCAGCAATTTGCAGAACATGTCTAAACAAGATAGAGATATACAGTCTTAAAATTAAGTTTTCCCAATAATGGTCTGGCTAGGCTAGAGCAAGTTTCCAAATCCAAATATCCTCTAGATGTAGAAATCTGTTTCTTTTGATAACATTTCCATAAAATTAGCAATTTCTCTGCTATGCAGTTCCCAGCACAGTATTGGATAAATGTCTTAAAGGGGTTCATACTTAGGCTGGCTTCACACGTCCGTTAAACCCGGATGTGAGCAGTCCGTGGTAATGCAGGCTTGATTTGGTCTTTACAGCCGGAGCGCACGGTGTCATTGGTTGTTATGACACCGTGCGCTCCCTACCGCCGCTGCACTACAGTAATACACTGGTATGATCTATATCTTGCAATCTTGTCTATGATCTTGTAATCGTGAGATTTCTGCGCTAATTTCCTCCTCATCCTCCACCTTGTCGTCGGTCTCCACTGTAGGCACAGTTCAGAGTGGTCCTCCAGCATATCGCCTAGGCAAAGCACAGCGTTGTCGCTCAGTTATGCAACTGGTCAGCCTGGGCGAAGGGAGTTATACCAGGGGGAACTGCTCCTTATCATCAACCAAGAAATGTCTCCTCACCAACTGGTGATCCTGACATAGGATCCATGGTCACAGATAAAGGGAAGGACATTCTGTCTGCACTGCGTCAGGGATGGCTAACCCATGTGCCCTGCATGGCGCATGTCTTCAATCTAGTTGTCACATGGTTCCTGAAGTCTTCTATCCAACTGCAAGAACTCTTGGAAATGTCCAGGAAAGGCTACATGCACTTCAGCCACTCTTACCGTGCAAAACACACCCACCTTGACCTGCAAAGGCAGAATGGTGTTACCCTACATCGCCTCATATGCGACGTTGGAACATCACCCTCCACATGTTGAGCAGAGGAAACCAGTGACTGATTTCTTAAAGATGCAGATGAACAGGACCACTTTCTGGTGTAACTTTGACGTTAGACAGTGGCAGCTCATGCATGACACTTGCCATTTCTCAGGCCCTTTGAGGAGGCCACTTTATTTGTCAGTCGCAAGGTCTATAGAATCAATGATGTCCTTACACTCCTTCATGTTGTGGAGGGGATACTGATAAATCTGACTGCAGGGACAGAAGACGTGGCACCTACATTTCTCACCCACCTGAGCACTGTGGAGGCTGAATTGGCACAGGAGGAGAAGGAGGAAATACACACTCAGGAATTCTATACAGAACTAGGTGGTTTATCTGCCGAAGTGACAGGAGAGGAGCAGGAGGAACATAAGGAGCCGGAGGGTGACGATGCACACTACCACGACAGACCGCGGCAGTATGCTGTGGAGATGGAAGCAGGGAGTCTCTCCTAGTCCCTTGCGCTTATGGCCAGATGCATGCTGAGTTGCTTGAGTAGTGACAGCCGCATTACCACCATTCGGCAGAGGGATGACCCTCCCTACTGATCCAAAATAGGGGCCTTTTTTACACCTTCTGTTTTTCATCCCTAACTACACCCGTATTAACCCACCCCAACCTTTTAAACTTGTGTAACCAGTAATTTTTGTCGGGAAAGGTGGCAACCCTAACAACACCCCTGCTCAGAACGTTTATAGGCCTGCTCACTGCAGTAAGCTAAGCCTCATCAGGACTCGCTTCGTAAAAAATTTTTTTTTTCTTTTCATCGCATAACTTTTTTATAGTTATGTCTACGGAGATCTGTGGGGGCTAATTTTTTGCGTGACAATCTGTCGTTTCTGACAATACCATTTTGGGGTGTGTATGACTTGATCACTTTTTCTTCAATTTTCTTGGGAGATAAAGTGATGAAAAAAACGCGAATCAGCCTTTAAAAATGTTTTTTCTGGTACACCATTCACTATATGGGCTAACGTTTTAATATTTTAATTGTATGGGCGTTTTCGTATGCGGCAATATCTATAATGCAATTGTTTATTTTTTTTTATTTTGGGGAATGGGAGTGATTTTAATATTTTTTTATATTTTCAAACTTTTTTTTTTTTTGTTAAGTCCCCCAAGTGGACCACAACAATCATCAGATGTAAATTTTCACCATTAGTCTGTATAGAAATCACTATATCACAGTTCAGTGCTGCCATCTAGTGGCCTGAACTGGGATATACTAACAATGAGTCTGGAAGCCTAGTACAGGCTGCCAATTATTTATAGAACAGCACCTGAAGAGAAATCCCACGCTTTCAGTTGTCGTCAGTGAAGGTAACTCATTGATGTGAGGGGAGGGGGCATGTGGTATATTCTGGGGCCATGAGGGTGAAGAACTGTGTGAGGAGCTTTATGGGGTGTAAATCTGTGAGGGAGGGCCGGAATCGATAGAATGTAACTGTGTTGTTAGATTTGAGGCCCCACTTTTGATTTTGCCCAGGGCAACATTTTGTCTAAAACCGGCCCTGGGGGGAGGAGCACCAGCTCATCAGCAGCATCTTAAGTCTTGAGTCTGTACTGAGCAGTTTTCTTCAGCCACCCAGCAGCAGCGGGACATGGAGCAGAACCTGAACCAGCAGGTAGTGGCATACTTGGACTGTATCCTGTCATGCCAGATCCAAGATCCCCTGGACTACTAGGCAGCCAAACTTGAACACCTTGCAACACAAAATGTTTAGAGACTAACCTAAAGACACCTAAAGATGAATCAGGCATGGACCAAACAGGATTTCCAGACACCAGATGCAACTGACTAGATCATTCTGGCAGTAATGATCTGACTGTAGTGTGTGATATAACACCAGATCATTGTGACAAATGGCCCGTTATTTCTGCCTAAGTGCTGCTGCTACTATTCTGATGCTGCCACCCGCCTGATGCCACACGCCTGCTGCCTCTACAGCCATCGGCTCCTACTATGATCTGGCACCATCTTTTGCTGTTACTGCTACTGCTTTTGCCCCCCTTCCCCTCTTCATGCTGTTGCCACAGTAACCAGTCTGGTACGGGGCAACTAATGTCCCTGTTTGGCTGTGTTGACATTACCAGTAATTTTTCCATTCTTCTGATCCGTCACAAAAAAAAAAGGGTCCTGTCGTTTGAGCGTCCATAAGCCCTCTATTACATGGTCAGTATTTTGTATCAGGATTTAATCATGATTTGGAAACCAAAAGCAGGTGTGGGTCCAAAACACAGAAGACATGCAAATACTGAATTTGCATCACATTTTTTCTCTGTTTTGGACTCACTCCTGTTTTTGCCTTACAAATACTGGTGAAATAGTGATGCAAAAAATTGACCAAATACTGACCGTGTGATAGTGGCTAGGACTTCTTTTCCATGAATAAAACCGAATTCAGACGCAAATCGACAATATTTATGCAAATTGAGCATGAGGCCTCTATCACACGGTCAGTATTTTGCATTAGGATTTGATCATGATTTGGAGAATGGAGACCAAAAGCAGGGGTGAGTCTGAAACACAGAACAGATGCACATATTTCCTTCACATTTTATCTCTGTGTTGGACCCACACTTGTTTTTGCCTTACAAATACTGATCATTCTACAGCTAATAGAAGTGATTCCAAAGTATGTGTTTGCACTGCCACAGCATGAATTATAAGAACCTTTTATTTCTCCACTTTATTGGTGCTGTCTTCATGCCTTTATTTTGCGCCACTAAGTCATTTGGACACAGCTCCTACAGGGGCGTGCTGTATTTTTTGTTTTACTGAAAGCTGCTGTAACAGAAGGGATTAACTAGGAATGTTGGTGGCCTGAACGATGATGCGCATGTCCATATATGTGACCTGCCTGTCATTCTAACGCACAGTAACTGTTTAGCAATGCATGTTGGTGCAATGCACACTGATGTACAGCAAGATACACTCTCATGCAGGTTTAACTGCAGGCCAGGATAGATCTGATTTAACATGCTTCATGACAAATTAATTTGTAGCAAACAGAATTTCTTTGAGAAATTCGACAGAGGGTCTAAATCGAATTTTTGAAAACTTTGCTCATTTCTAATTGTAATCACTTACATATATTATTACATTCACACATAGAAAGCTTAATTCCATTCCAATAACATCTTCTGGGTGCCTTGTTTTTTGTCAATGAGTGTAAATGCAAACACTGCAAAGTGCAAACAGTGGAGCCTTGGCTGAAGTTCAAACATACGGTACTACCATTAACCACTTCAGCCCCCCTAGCTTAAACACCCTTAATGACCAGGCCACTTTTTACAATTCCGCACTACACTACTTTCACCGTTTATTGCTCCGTCATGCAACTTACCACCCAAATGAATTTTACCTCCTTTTCTTCTCACTAATAGAGCTTTCATTTGGTGGTATTTCATTGTTGCTGACATTTTTACTTTTTTTGCTATTAATAAAAATTTAACGACATTTTTGCAAAAAAATGACATTTTTCACTTTCTGTTGTAAAATTTTTCAAAAAACTACATTTGTATGTAAAATTTTCTCTAAATTTATTGTTCTACATGTCTTTGATAAAAAAATTCAATAAGCGTATATTTATTGGTTTGGGTAAAAGTTATAGCGTTTACAAACTATGGTGCAAAAAGTGAATTTCGGCATTTTGAAGCAGCTCTGACTTTCTGAGCACCTGTCATGTTTCTTCAGGTGCTAGAATGCCAGGAAAGTATAAATACCCCCAAATCACACCATTTTAGATAGAAGACACCCCAAAGTATTCGCGGAGGGGCTTGGTGAGTTCATGTATCATTTCATTTTTTTCACAAGTTAGCGGAAAATGACACTTTCTGAGGAAAAAAAATATATAATAAAGTTTCCATTTCTGCTAACTTCTGGCAAAAAAAAAAATCTCAGACGGGCTCACTATGCCCCTCTGTGAATACCTTAGGGTGTCTACTTTCCGAAATGGGGTCATTTGTGCGGTGTGTTTACTGTTCTGGCATTTTGGGCGGGCTAAATTGTGAGCAGCCATGTAAAACCTAAAGGTACTCGTTGAATTTCGGCCCTTTGTGTACCCAGGCTGCAAAAGTGTCACTCATGTGGTATCGCCGTACTCAGGAGAAGTAGGGCAATGTGTTTTGGGGTGTATTTTTACATATACCCATGTTGGGTGAGAGAAATATCTCTGTAAACTGACAACTTTGTATAAAAAAATTAAAAAGTTGTCATTTACAGAGATATTTCTCACACCCAGCATGTGTATATATAAAAATACACCCCAAAACACATTGCGCTACTTCTCCTGAGTACGGGGATACCACATGTGTGGAACTTTTGCAGCCTGGGTGCGCAAAGGGCCCTAAAACCAATGAGTACCTTTAGTATTTCACAGGGCATTTTTACGCATTTGGATTCCAGACTTCTTCTCACGCTTTAGGGGCCCCTAAAATGCCAGGGCAGTATAAATACCCCACATGTGACCCCATTTTAGAAAGAAGACACCTCAAGGTATTCCGTGAGGGGTATGGTGAGTTCATGTAAAATGTTATTTTTGTCACAAGTTAGTGGAATATGAGACTTTGTAAAAACAAAATAAAAAAAAAATATATATCAATTTCCGCTAACTTGTGCCAAAAAAAAATTTCTGTGAACTCGCCATGCCCCTCACAGAATACCTTGGGGTGTCTTCTTTCCACAATGGGGTCACTTGTGGGGTATTTATACTGCCCTGGCATTCTAGGGAACCTAAAGCGTGAGAATCCAAATGCGTAACAATGCCCTGTGAAATCCTAAAGGTACTCATTGGAATTAGGGCCCTTTGCGCATCTTGGCTGCAAAAAGCGTCACACATGTGGTACCGCCGTACTCAGGAGAAGTAGGGCAATGTGTTTTGGGGTGTATTTTTATATATTCCATGCTGGGTGAGAGAAATATCTCTGTAAATGACAACTTTTTAAATTTTTTATTCAAAGTTGTCAATTTACAGAGATATTTCTCTCACCCAGCATGGGTATATGTAAAAATACACCCCAAAAAACACATTGCCCTACTTGTCCTGAGTACGGCGATACCACATAAGTGACACTTTTTTGCAGCCAAGATGCACAAAGGGGCCCAAATTCCAATGAGTACCTTTTAGGAGGGCATTTTTACGCATTTTTCTTCTCGCACTTTAGGGCCCCTAAAATGCCAGGGCAGTATAAATACCCCACATGTGACCCCATTTTGGAAAGAAGACAGCCCAAGGTATTCCATGAGGGGCATGGCGAGTTGATAGAAAAATTTTTTGGCACAAGTTAGTGGAAATTGATTTTTTTATAGTTTTTCTCACAAAGTCTCCCTTTCCGCTAACTTTTGACAAAAAGTTTAATTTTTCATGGACTCACTATGCCCCTCAGCGAATACCTTGAGGTGTCTTCTTTCCAAAATGGGGTCACATGTGGGGTATTTATACTGTCCTGGCATTTTAGGGGCCCTAAAGCGTGAGAAGAAAATGCGTAAAAATGCCCTCCTAAAGTTACTCATTGAATTTGGGCCCTTTGCATCTTGGCTGCAAAAGTGTCACACATGTGGTATCGCCGTACTCAGGAGAAGTAGGGCAATGTGTTTAGGGTGTATTTTACATATACCCATACTGTGTGAGAGAAATATCTCTGTAAATTGACAACTTTGAATAAAAAATTTAAAAAGTTGTCATTTACAGAGATATTTCTCACACAAAGTATGGGTATATATAAAATACACCCTAAAACACATTGCCCTACTTCTCCTGAGTACGGCGATACCACATGTGTGCCACTTTTTGCAGCCAAGATGCGCAAAGGGGCCCTAAAACCAATGAGTACCTTTAGGATTTCACAGGGCATTTTTACGCATTTGGATTCTCACGCTTTAGGACCCCTAAATGCCAGGGCAGTATAAATACCCACAAGTGACCCCATTGTGGATAGAAGACACCCCAGGTATTCCGTGAGGGGCATGGCGAGTTCACAGAAAAAAAAAAATTTTGGCACAAGTTAGAGGAAATTGATTTTTATTTTTATTTTTACAAAGTCTCATATTCCACTAACTTGTGACAAAAATAAAATTTTACATGAACTCGCCATACCCCTCACGGAATACCTTGGGGTGTCTTCTTTCTAAAATGGGGTCACATGTGAGGTGTTTGTACTGCCCTGGGATTTGAGGGTCTCCGCAGTCATTACACGTATGGCCAGCATTAGGAGTTTCTGCGATTCTCCGTATATTGACCATACGGGTAATGAGATTTTTTTTTTCCGTTCAGCCGCTGCGCTGAAAAAAAAATAAAATGAACGGCACAGATTTATTCATTCGCATCAATCAATGTGGATGAAAAAATCTCTGCCAAAATCAGTGACTGCGGTGCGGTGGGCTGGGCGCTAGCTACCTAACAAGTAGCTAACTAACTGGCGGTGATAAGGGACCCTTATGCCCCATTCACACGTCCGCAATTCTGTTTGCGGAACGGAATTGCGGACCCATTCATTTCTATGGGGACAGACTTTGTCCCGCTTGGATCCGGAATTACGGATCCGCGCTTCCGGGTCTGCACTTCCGTTCCGCAAAAATATAGAACATGTCCTATTTTTGTCTGCAATTGCGGACAAGAAAAAGCATTTTCTATATAGTTCTGGCAATGTGCGGATCTGCAAAATGCAGAAAGCACATTGCCGGTGTCCGTGTTTTGAGGATCTGTGGATCCGCAGATCCGCGGATTTGATCCGCGGATCCGTGAATCCACGGATCCGCAAAACACATTTGGACGTCTGAATGGAGCCTTACAAGGGGTGTGATCAATGACAGGGGGTGATCAGGGGTCTAGATGGGGTGATCAAGGGGTTAACAAGGGGTTAATAGGTGAGGGGGTGGGGGGTTAGTGTAGTGTTTGGTGCAACTTTACATAGTTACCTGGTCCTCTGGTGGTCGATCCCAGCAAATGGGACCACCAGAGGACCAGGTAGCAGTTATATCAGACGCTGTTCACAAAACAGCGTCTGATATACTTGTTTGATGCGATTTATATCGCATCTACAGCCTGCCAGCGATGGATCATCGCTGGCAGGCTGTAGTTAAACTCCTGAGACGCCCGCTACTGTGAACGCGCGCGCGTGCGCGCGCGTTCACAGGAAATCTCGCGTCTCGCGAGATGACGCAGATCTGCGGCGCCCCAGAACAGCCCGACCGCCGCGAGAACGCAGTTGTGCGTTAGGCGGTCGGGAAGTGGTTAATCTACAAATATGTTAGGACATATAAAACAGTACAAAATGTTAACTATTTATCTACTAATAGTATCCTAATGCGATACTGCACATGCACTGCTAGCTCCGCTGCCTTTCCCCCAACTACATCCAGAATCTTTCAACTGTATTTGTGTTTTGAGGACATAGAGACAGTCAAAATGTGTGCTGCTGCCAGACTCTAGTTGTCATGGAGCCAGGTGAAAGCGCACCATTTGCCTCAGTTGGTTAAGGGGTTAAGGGTACTTTCACACTAGCGTTAAAGTTTTCCGGTATTGAGTTCCGTCCTAGGGGCTCAATACCGGAAAAAAATGCTTCAGTTTTGTCCTAATGCATTCTGAATGGAGAGCATTCTGATCAGTATGCATCAGGATGTCTTCAGTTCAGTCACTTTTACTGTATTTGGCCGGAGAAAATACCGCAGCATGCTGCGGTATCTTCTCCGGCCAAAATTCCGGAACACTTTACATTATTTTCCATTGAAATGTATTAATGCCAGATCCGGTACCAAGTGTTCTGGAAAAACGGATCTGGTTTTCCAGTCTGTGCATGCGTAGACCTTTAAAAATGTGTAAAAGGTAAATACCGGATCCGTTTTTCCGGATGACATCGGACGGAAACGAGATGGATCCGGGATTTCAATGCATTTGTCAAACGGATCCGCATCCGAATCAGTTTTGCCCTAATGCATTCTGAATGAAAAAATGCATCAGTTTTCCTCCGTTCAATCACCATTCCGCTCTGGAGGCAGACACTAAAATGCTGGCTGCAGCGTTTTGCTGTCTGCCTGACGAAGCGGAGCCAAACAGATCCATCCTGGCACACAATGTAAGTCAATGGGGACATATCCATTTTCTCTGACACAATCTGGCATAATACAAAACAGACAGGCTATGTAATGGCTATAGAAGACATAATACAACCGGTTCCGCTCATGACGGATGCATGCGGTTGTATTATTGTAAGGAAGCGTTTTTGCAGATTCATGATGGATCCCCAAAAAACGCTAGTGTGAAAGTAGCCTAAACCGGCTCTGTTTGAAGGCAATATTTCAATTCCTTATTGTAGCCCTTTTCATGTTGCCTGATAACATGGGTGAATAAATCTATGCAGCTTTCATTTTGCTCGTTGGTGTGCTGTGACTGAAACATTTGAAGGTGGTTAAGTCCAGCCTTGCAAGTGAGTATCCACTATATTGTAGCCTCGATCCGACAAAGCTACTCTTTTAACATTTGGTTTAGTGATGAGTGAACTGCTTAAGATTAGTCTTGTGTTCAATTTGGAATAAATAATTACAAAGGGATCGCCCCCTTAGCAACAGACTACAAGCGTAGTATCTGCTCCCCCGAGTATAAATGCACAACTGCATTTGGGGTTGAGCATTTCCTGTCTTTTGAGACCACGTATTTTTGTCATTTAAATTGTATATTTATATTTGGTGGTGTATAAACTCCAATTTAAATGCGCCTTGATTACCATCCATAGACAGCATTTAGGTGCACCTGTGAGGCCTGCAACATATCAGTCAGCCATGGGTGGGACTCAAAGCCTCCTTCCTCCTCCCATTGTATGTGTGATTAGTCAGACTGGAGGGAACTGGGAGCTGTTTGCTGTGAGTCGGACCTTACGTTGCTGTAATTTGTCCACTGACCCTGGTACTGCCCATGGTACAGGTAGGTTTAGTGTTAGGTCCCGTGCCACTTGAGAAACCTTGCCGTGGTGCGCGGGCTCAGGTATGTCCTTAATATAAGGATATACTGGCTCATATGACATATGCGGTGAAAGTGAGAGTACTGCAGAAAGTGTAATGGAGGGGGCGAGAGTTTTTGTGAAAGTGAATCTTGTGATGGGACTTTACTATTCAGGAGGAGAACTGAAACGGGACAGGAATGCAGTTGTTTCCACATTGCTATAGTGTGAGAAGGAGGAGGGGTATCCTCAAATAGATATGGTAGATAACAGGCAGGGGTTAGTGGGGAAGGGAAAGGGGCCAGCTTCGGACAGTTTCTGTTCCCATGCCAAGCCAACAAAAGGCCTTTAGTCAAGGGGTTGATTTTAGTCAGCGAAGGTTGTAGCTTAACATTGGACCACATTAGAGGAAGAAGCGAGCTATGTAAGCCCTCTTTTTTTAGAACAGCAGACATATGGTAGAGTTACCCGTATATTTGTTCACATCTAACCATCTTTGCAATTGTATGGCTGTGTAATAAATTTTTATGTCCGGTAGGCCAATTCCTCCTTTCTGTCTAGATCGCGATAATAGTTTATAGCTTACTCGAGGCCTAGTGTTCTTTCTATTTTTGGCCAGTTGAGTGTTCACCTGATTAAGTAGAGGGCGATAGTTCAGGTTATAAACCAGAGAAAGGTAATTCGGTACTTCCATCCCCTGTCGGGCATTTTCATGAGTGTATATAATACCTGATCATATTATAGTCCAAAATAGATGCTCATTGTCTTTAAGAGACTGAACGAACCAGAGTTTTGCTACACGGCTGGAACAGGCCAAGATTTGAGGTCACACAGAGTTCAGTCTGTGTAAAAGTTTACTGAATACTGAATACAGAGTGTATTGTTTTAAAAAATTATTGCCACAGATGTGGTCTTATCTGTTGGGAGAATACTGGATTCTCCAGACATGTCCGTCTGAAGAGAACAGGGCCCATTCATATCATTATGGTCCATAGATCAACAGTGTGAGTAACACTCAGAGAGACGCCTAGAGGTCTATCTTTAGTTGTTTCAATGTCCAAGTTAATCCTTATCTCTGATTTACGACGACAAGGGTCAAATGTATATAATACAAGAGTGCCATAGTTAAGTCTTTATAGTATGGTGCTAATAGCTTGCACAACAGTGCCATCCAGAGACAGATGGATATCATGACACCATTCTCCACAGTCGCATTATGGGTAAATATGATCTCATAGGATCATTACCATATGAGTGTATGATTGGAAGATCTTAATCCAGGGGGAAGGTAATGTAAGATAAGGATTGGGATATTTACTGTTGGAAGAAGGGGATTTCCAACAAGCAAAGAACATTCCAACATTCCAGGATAGAGCACCAGGATCATCATCATAGCCAGAACACCCAAGAGAGAGGGGTCTATCAATATGAAAGTCATGGTGAGACAAGCGATGATGGACCACCCAGCTTTCCTAGGAGCAGAAGTGTGATATCTGCTAGGACTTGGTAAGAGACATAAAGAATGATATTTAATTTTATTAGGACTAATTGGATAATGTGGGTGAAGTCATACCATCTAGATTGGCGAATACATAAACACATTAATTAATTAATTGATCATCTCCATATTGAGATGTAGTCTTAGGATATTGTGAGGCTTCATTCTACCTGCAGAAGAATCAAGACTCATAATCTAGCAAAGTATTAAATGATTGTGTGTATATATATATATATATATATATATATATATATATATACATATATAAATATATTGATAGTAGCATTATTTGCCAAGCTAGGTGATAAATTCCCACTGAAGATACTTGTTCCCAGTTCTTCCCATTTCTGTTGTGTGTCTTAATAGTCTTACCAAGTCAAATATGTGAAAATAGTCCAGGATGGGGCGGAAGGATACAATTATCTCTTCTAAGTTATATCCTTTGATGGATTCGCTCATTCCTGAAGTCATGTGAGGTGTAGTTGGTTAGAGGGGGGCAGAGTGTATTCACCATTCCATATTGGTGTCTAGAATTAGACATGCCCATCATGATATCATGAGGTTTCCTCTGGACAGAAGTGATGTATATAATGTAACTTCTTATTTTGATATCCTAACCAAAAAATAGCTTTGTTATAATGTGACAAGTTGCTTCTACCCACATGTATTATGTTTATTTACTTATTTTAAGCTTGTAATGCTTTATATCAACGTCTTATATATTCATTGGCATATATCATTGTGTTTATTCACTTATTTATGTTTATAACCTTGTAACTAATAAATCTGCATGTTTTTAGAATACCTGCGTATTATTGTATAATGCAAAACTACATCTTTAGCATTAATATCATCTCACATGAAAAGAACTTATTATCTGAGGAAATAGTCGGCCTCAGATGTGAATTGTATCGATTGGGTTATCTACAATTCACCAGGTCATGATTTCAGGAAGTTATATAAATTCTTGATTAATTATTTATATGACCATAATTAATAATTCTTATTTGAATTATTATTATCCCGACACCCCAAATATTTTATCGCAGTAGTCTGCCAGATGAAGAACAATGATGCTTTCAAGCTTCCTATTTCCGAATCTAATGTGACGTTTAGAACTTCAGATTTTTCTAAGTTAATTTTAAAATTGGATAGGCTACCAAAGTCCTAAAATATGGATAGAATATGTGGGAATGCGACCTTAGGGTTGGTGATAAATATCAGTAGGTCATCCGCATAAACAGCAACTGAATGGGAACCCGACGGCGCATGTAACCCGCAAATATGTCAGTGACTTTTAATGGCCCTAATTATCGCCTCCATGCATATTACAAATAAGCTAGGGGAAAGAGGACAACCTTGGCGGGTCCCATTGGTGATGGAGAAAAAGGGGGACAGTGTGTTGTTGACTTTGACCCTAGCCGAGCGGTGTGTATACAGTGAGAATATTGCATTTATAAAGGGAAGGGGGAAGCCAAATGAAAGGAAAGATTCCTTTATAAAGATCCAATCAATCCTGTCAAAGGCCTTCTCAGCATCCATGCAGAGAAGGACCAATGGAATGTTAATTTATTTAGCTTAATAAATTGCGAATAATACCTTCTCTGGAGGGGACAAACCCTGTCTGCTCAGCATGTATCAGGGATGGGAGTAGTGCTTGGATATGTCTGGCTAATATTTTGGCCCAAAGTTTCACATCACAGTTTAAGAGGGATATGGGGCGATAGCTACCTCAAAGTTCTTTATCCTTGCCTTCTTTTGGGAGAACAGCGATGTGTGCTTCTAAAGCCTGCTTTGGGAACACCCCTCCCCTCTGTAATGAATGAGATAAAGTTTGAAAGTGTGGTAACAGGATGTTTGAAAACTTTTTATAGAAATTAAGGCCGTCAGGGCCCGGGCTTTTCCCTATGGGTGTGGAGGACAATGCTTGTTGAATTTTGAGGAGTGTAATAGGGTCTACCAATTTTAGGGAACTTTCTGAGGTTATCCTTGGGAGCTGCAAGGATTCCAAAAGCTGTTTGATATCCTCTGTATGTTCCTCTCTCCTCTTAGGGTCTTCATTTAGAGGGTATGTGAGTTCGGGCAGAAAAACCTCTGAGTAAGGAGGTCATAATTTTCCCTCCTCTATCTCAATTGGTTCCCAATAGATTTTTGAGTTGTCCCCTCAGAGTAGTTAGTTCCGAGAGTTGAGAAACTACTAGTGATCTTTTGTGTGAGCGTATAAGTCTTGCGATTCTACCAAGCAAAGAGTCAATCTCCTTCATCCGTTTCTTTTTGACCGCTGTGCTCAAAGCAATGAATTCCCCCCTGATGTAGGCCTTATGGGCCTCCCAGATCATAGGAAAGGGAACACCAAAAGTAATATTATTCCGGAAAAGGGTAGATAATTTATCAATAAGTGCTGACACTGCTCTTTCGTCTTGTATGAGGGTTTCATTGAGTCTCCAGGACTTCCGACCCAAAGAGGAAAGACGCTAAGTGATGTGCACAGGGGCATGATCAAAAACAGAGATTGACCCTTTTTAAGGGCAATACTAACCCCTTTGCTGCCATGGAACCATTGCAGCTGTGAAACCAAATGTCAAAAGATGAGAGGTGGAGCTGAGGAATCACAGTGCCGAATGACATATGTTTAGCACGCTGTCCCTCCAAGCTAGGAGGTGATCGGCTTAGGCAGGTCTCCCCTAATGTTGTCTGGTGCTACTTCTAAACTAGGAACCTAAGCACTAGACTGGTCGGCTGCCTCTGTGTGCATGGAATGTCCCGCCAAGTTGTACGGGACACTAACAGACTGTGCCTGGCTGTAATACAATTCAGCAGCGCAGGGCATTTCATTTTTGTGGTGTTTGATGGTGCTCCGGCTCCTGATGAAATAGGGCACAATTCACTTGTGCCTTATGGAAACGCGTCGAGCCTCTCTTAATTTTATACACTGAGGAATAGGTTATGCTAACAAATTTACATTCCTCAGTTTTGCAAACAGCACCATTTCAGTGGTATGGCTAGCTAGGCGCGCTCTAGCCATGTTTATATGTCTGTAATCATACTGTCAGGCCTGCACCAAGGGCTATAGGGTATAGCGTAGACTCTTATTGAGCAGCCCTGTGACTACTTTTTCTTTACACTCAGGGTGTTACCCCAATGAATTTTTAACTAAATTGACGATAGTAAAATTGTTTATTTTTTTGTCTTTTAGCGTTCTATGAATCATTATGTGTTACTAGTATTCAAAGAGAACGCGTACCCTCAATACCTGTAATTTTGGTTTTGGAGCTTAGGAATCTTGTGGGATTTAAAAGGGTCTCCTGCAAGAAGAGTATGGAGGGTGAACTCCTCCGAATCAGGAAAAAGATCTGAGATCTCTTTTGGGGAACAATTTACATGGCTGCCATAAAAGATGGTTGGCGTTGCTTTGGTAAGCTGCGAATACGGTTTGCAAGTGACACTCCAATGTGGTCAAATTCATCCTCCTTCTCCACCCTCTGGATCATTGATGAAAGAGCCTCAATCTCAACCGATGGCTGAGCAGAGCTTCTGTTGCGCCTGCGGTTTACCCGACGAGGAGCCACTTGAGTGGTTGATGTATTGTTTTCCTGCGATTGTGAAGCAGCCTGTGATGAAGATTGCGAAGTGGATATACCGTCTTGGTCTTCACAAGTTTCAAGGAAAGAAGAATCTTGGCTGTCCACAACCACTGATGTCCCTTCAAATTCCTCAGAAGATGTCTGCCTAGGTGGCGGAATGTTTCCTTCAGACCTATATTAAAAAAAATAAAAAATGGATTTCTCAGGGGGCTAATTATTACACATTTTAAACCTTTTAAAATAAAAATTCCTACTTACGGTCTAAGTTCTCGACTAGTAAGCAGAAACTGCAATTCGTCGTAGTATGGGCACTTCTTATTGCAAGGAGATGACCCACTCTGCTCTTGCTTGTTGAGATATTTTTTAAACCGGTCTCTGACAGTCCTCCACCGATTTTTCACATCCTTAACTAGAGTACAGAGATATATATGTTTTAATAGGTGTTTTTACATAAAATTACAGGGATCTCCCTTTATTTAAACTGAAGATCTATCCTCTGCAGGGTGTAACGATCGTGGCCGCAGGGAGTGCGACCGCGACCGGGCCAGGCAGGGGGAGGGGCCTGCTGCGCTCCCATGTAGCGGAGCCCGGCATTTCACTGTACTTAATGCCGGGCCCCGTCAGAGCGCTCCTTTCACCTCCATTATGTGCACTGCTTCGCTGGGCCTTATCCCGGAAGCCTGGAGCAGTGAAAATAATGCAGGTGAGAGGAGCGCTCTGACGGGGCCCGGCATTAAGTACAGTGAAAATGCCGGGCTCCGTTACATGAAGTCTGTGGGCAGTCGGGGGCACTTCTGGAGGCCAAGGGGGCACTACTAGGGGCTGTGGGGGCACTACTGGAGGCAGTAGGGGACACTACTAGGGGCAGTGGGGGACAATACTAGGGGCTGTGGGGGCGCTTCTGGAGGCAGTGGGGGGCACTACTGGAGGCAGTGGGGGACACTACTGGGGAAATTATTGGGGGCAGTGAGAGGCATTACTGGGTGATCAGGGTGTGACAATTGCGGACACAGAGGGTGTGACCGGGCACAGTGTCGGGAGGGCCCCGATCCAAAGTTTGTCATGGGGCCCATAGCACTCTAGTTACGCCACTGATCCTCTGGATAGATGATCAGCATCTGATGGGCGGGGTCCGACACCCGGGAGCCACTGCCGATAAGCTGTTTGAGAAGGTAGCTGCGCTGGCAGTAGCGCCTCGGCCTTCTTGCAGTTTAACGCAGGCCCAGTGATGTCGCGACTAGTATCCCTGGCCTGGGTGGGGATAAGCTCTGTTCTCTTGAATGAAGTTTAGCCCGCCCAGGCCAGTGATACTAGTCACGACGCCACTGGGCCTGCGGTAAACTGCGAGAAGGTCGAGGCGCCACTGTCAGCGCAGCTGCCTTCTCAAACAACTGATGGGCTGGGGTCCGACACCCGGGACCCACTGCCGATCAGATGCTAATGATCTATCCAGAGGATAGATCTTCAGTTTAAATAAAGTGCAGTACCCCTTTAAATAATAGTACTTACTAATGACTTCTTGTTCATTGATAGTAGCGGAATCCCATTGAGAGTACAGATTTCGGCATACAAGGGTCCAGGCATCTTTCGTTTGGTGCCGATCACAGTAACCCTCTTCAGCTGCATCCCATAAAATGGGTTGCGACTCCACCTGGAGATGATAAAATAATAAAATGGAACAAAATTTTAAAACATCAAATATCAAACACACCATAACTTTACTAAACTACATGCTGACATCCATGCACAAAACGATGCAAATGCACCACAAGTAGTGACACACATACCAACATACCTGCACCATAACATATTTTCAGTCTTACATACATGCAAAAAATACATACAAACATCATGCAGACATCCATGCACACTCTCAGATTGCACTTACCTGGACAATAAGCCTGGAAACATTCAGACTCATTCGCTGATACCAATGGGGCATCTCCATTTTCTCTGCTTCCTTCTCTTCTCTTCATGAAAAGACATAAAATGGTGGCTGATTCTCCTCCCCTTATTACATCATTTCCCCTTCCTATTGCATACATGCGGATTTTGATGCGGATCCGCATCAAAATCCGCACTGTGTGCGTGCACCATCCGGATTTTATCCTCCCCATTGAAGTGAATGGAGAAAATCCGCAAGATATCCGGACAGGAAAAAAAAAAAGAATTGACATGCTGCGGATTTTAAAATCCGCACCGCAGGTCAAAATCCGCGCGGAAAAAATCCGCATCGTGTGCATTGAGAATTTCAAATTCTCATACAATACAATGTACAAGATGTACGGTGCGGATTTTCCGCACGCAAATCCGCGCGGAAAATCCGCACGCAATCCTGATCGTGTGCATTCAGCCTAAAGGAGTAAAAGGTGTGTTTAGTCATCTGACATTCTGAGTACATATAACTACCTTACCACTCACGCGACGGTCCATCCGGGAGGTGTGTCCTGGCAAATAAACAACAAAAGAAAAAACAAAAAGAAAATCAATGATGACAAAGGTGATAATCGCACAGCATTGATGGGTTCAAGCTGGACTAACCCTAGAACCCTGTGAAAGGGTCCCAGAGCAGACGACAGCTCATCCGGTTCGAAACCACCAACTGCAAAGTAAGCAACGGGGGGAGGCGTGAGGACCACACCATAATCAGTCCGACCCACACAGGCCACCCCATTAGCTAGAATAACAGACCTAAGAGTGAGTGGCAAAGACAGTGCCAATAGACTACCCAAAGTGTAAACCCTAACAAGAGGAAGGCACAATGAACAAAGAGAGATATCTCGTGGAAGTGGGGGGATACAGGGTAACAAGAAGAAGGAAAGTAGAGGAAGGGGAATGAAAGAGAAAGGGAGAAGGAACAAAGAGGAAAGGGAAATCAAATGTCCACTGGCCTAACCGGCAAACCATGAGTTACCAACTTCTATAAACCCAAAAGCAAAGAAGAACATCCCGCAATTCTTCGGTAAATCGAGCGGGTCAACACAAAGTAGTGAGAGAGCTCCGATAACCAGTAGCACCCAACCAACAGTACTACAATAAAGGATTCGATCCATATGGACCTAGCCTGACTGAGACAGAAAAAAGGGGGAACAAGGAGTCCCTGAGATTGCAGATTCCTTGCGCTTTGTCGCTTCAACTATTAGAGTTCTGGGCTCTTGCTCTCCTAGCCTTTTGAGGGCGTCTCCTCTCTCTGACCGTGGACCAGGAATCTGGTGGTATAGGTAAGGCTGATAAATCATCTTCTAACGGTATCAGAAACCAGGAAGAAACTTTCACCAGCGGAATGTCCAACTTGGTCCAGGCTGCTGGCAAGTACTCTGGCGAGTGGATGACCAACTGCTTGTTATTTTTTATAATCGCAAGCCCGAAGGGGTAAAGCCACCTATACAGCAGGCCACGCGCCTTGATATGCTCCAGAAGGGGCTTCATGGTTCTCCTCTTTGCAAGAGTAGTGGGAGACAAGTCCTGATATATATGAACTGGTGATGTCTCCAGAAAAATCTCATCCTTTTCCCGCGCTCGGTGTAATATAGCAGAGGTGTCAGCAAAGTTCTGTATCTTGCAAAATTAATCTCTAGATGGGTCAGAAGAGTTCGGTTTGGGGAGCAAGGCTCAGTAAATATGCTCTATTGTGATGGATGCAGCCCTGGTCTGGCCTAATATGTCGATAAAAATGGAGGTTGCGGCTTGATGTAGTTCCTCTGTAGTGAACCCTTCAGGGATGCCTTTAATACGCAAATAATTCCTCCGGTTGCGATTTTCTAAGTCCTCTAGCTGAGTAAAAGCGTTGTTAATTTGGCGCTGCTGCTCCATAATTTTACTGCGCATAGAGCCACCGAAGGAGAGCAATGCAGTGTCATGCTCCTCTAGATTATCCACTCTGCCCCCGAGATGGCAGAGATCAGCTCCAATATCTTTAAGTTTCAGCATAATGGGACGCAGAGCTTGTGTTATAGTTTGCTTAAGGAAGGCTTGGGTGATCGGCGCTGTGTCACTCACCCCTCCGGCCACACTCTTCAGGTCTGAGTCATCTGTTGCTTCCGATTCCAGCATGTCGCCGTCCAGCACCATCTTAGATGCCTGCGTGCTGATGGAACTTTCCTTCTTTCTCAGGTATTTATCCATCTCTGCCTGATGTCTCTGCGGTCTAGGTGTTCACGGGTTCTCTGTACTCCAGTCCTTGCCGACTTTCCCCATGGTGTGTGCTTGAAACGCTAATAATAGCGGATTAGGGTGCCAAGTGAGAGAGGAGCTCCAGTCTAAGCTACCTTCTCTATGTCAGGCTCCGCCCCTAAAGTCTCATTTTTAACATCAGTGTGAGGGTGTAGTCAGATGTTACTGTTTGCATCCACACAGTTGTGCACCTAATCTTGAAATTATTTATTCTATATATCATTCCACATCCACACATTTTACCATCTGATGTAGGATGTCTCTGTGGCACTTGTGGTCTGCTGCGGGCATCCTCCACTGTATGCATTTTTGGCTGGGAATCGCCCTTAGCAACAGGCTACAAGCGCAGTATCTGCTCCCCCGAGTAAAATGCACAACTGCATTTGGGGTTGGGCATTTCCTGCCTTTTGAGACCACGTATTTCTGTCACCCAAATTAGATTTGGGTCTGATGTGCAAAAGCATAGTTGAGGACATGTGGAAGCAACCGTGTAAAGTAAGTGAGTAAAGAGAGTAAAGGTTAGGAGAGGAAAGGGACAGTAAACAGGAAAGAGTCAGTTGAAAATATGGCAGTCACACAAAAGGGTTGGCTGTCATATAGGGACAGCTGTATAGAAAAGAGATGGATTAGTTGTCTAGGCAAAGACATGGACAATCCAAGTACAGAAAAGAGAGAGAAGTCGTCCATGAGTGGCTTAGCTGATCTCTGACCAGAAGATTCGCTAGTATTTTATTTGATAGTGGTTCCTGTAAGATTTGTAATTATTCAAGTGAATGTACTGCTTTATGGTAAAGAAGAAGTTAAAATGAAAGATAAAGATCATCTTCATTATGCAATTTAGTATGTGTGTCTTTAATTATACCACTCCCAACTGTGTCATCACACTAAAACTTCTATAGTGAATAAAAAACTGTTTGGTGTTGGTAGCACGGTTACTTTGTTGCTTTCAGTGCTATAGATTATAAGAGTTTCACTGCACTTATGTTTGTAGACAGCCCTCTACCAGATGTACTGACTACTGGTCTGAGCTATTCATGACCCCCTATGCTTTATGTTTGCCGGTATGCTGCGACATTATACAGGGTCAATCAAGCTCATTTTAAATTTTGATTTATTAAAAGATTTGTTTTAACAGTTTTTTCTGCAGGCAGTGATTTAAAGGAAACCTGTCATCAACTTTATGCTGACCTCCCTGAGGGAAACCCCTCCCAGCTAGGGTTTCCAGACTGTCTGAACCTATGTAGCCGAAACCTCACACACCTCAGACCAGTCTCATGGTCTGAGGGTCTCCAATATTGTTCCTTCTTCATGCTAGGGAGATGGGGCTGGACCACCCTGGAAGACTCATGCAACATGCATATCGGAGAGGAGGTAGAGTCCACCGGTTACCAGAGCCCAAGAAAACATACGTACAGTAGTTGGGAAAACCCTCCCAGCTAGGGTCCCCAGACTGTCTGAACCTATGTAGCCGAAGCCTCACACACCTCTGTCTGCTCTGAGGGTCTCTAATATTGTTCCGTCTTCTGTAAACTGCAGAATCAGGGTAATAAATATAGTTTTGTTTTGCTATTAACCCTTGCTGTCTTACAGGAAAAATGTATTAAACTGGAAAATCTACATAAACAAGTGAAATTTTTAAATTTCTTCTCTAATATTCTTTTAATTCTTGTGGAACTCCTAAAGAGGTTAACAAAGTTTGTAAAATCATATTTGAATAATTTGAGGGGTATAGGTTCTAAAATGGGATCATTTATGTGTGGTTTCTATTATGTACCGTAAGTCCCACTAAGTGACTTCATAACTGAATTGGTCCTCTAATTACCGTATTTTTCGCCCTATAAGACGCACCGGCCTATAAGACGCACCTGGGTTTTTGAGGAGAAAAATAAGAAAAAAAATATTTTTAACCAAAAGGTGTGCTTTTGAAGTAACGGTGGTCTGTACATGACAGTATTATGGGGGGGATCTGTGGATGGCACTGTTATGTGGGGGAGATGTGGATGGCACTGTTATGGGGGGATCTGTGGATGACACTGTGATGGGGGATCTGTGGATAGCACTGTGATGGGGGATCTGTGGATAGCACTGTGATGGGGGATCTGTGGATAGCACTGTGATGGGGGGATCTGTGGATAGCACTGTGATGGGGGGGATCTGTGGATAGCACTGTGATGGGGGCATTTATGAATGACACTGTAATGGATTGGATCTGTGGATGACACATATATAGCATCTTATGCTATATGTGTCATCCACAGATCACCCCAATTACAGTGTCATCCAAAGATGCCCCCTTTTCTAAACATCTGGCCCGTCGTGACTGCTTAGGGGGCGGAGCCTGGCAACACATGGCGGGCGACCCGCGGCTAACAGCGTGACTGCTTTCATAACATTCATAATCTTTAATCATGTCCCCTTATTCCCTATAAGCCCAGTACAGTAACGCTCTGCTAACCTGCTATACCGATCCTCTAGCAGGCAGAGCGGTGCGGCGGCAGGCTGCTGTGTAACGTCCTCACTGACGTCATCTGCCTGCTCCTCCTGCTTCATTCATAAAGGGAAAGGAGCAGGCAGATGACGTCAGTGAGGACGTTACACAGCAGCCTGCCGCCGCACCGCTCTGCCTGCTAGAGGATCGGTATAGCAGGTTAGCAGAGCGCTACTGTATTGGGCTTATAGGGCATTCGCCATATAAGACGCACTGCCATTTTCCCCCCACTTTTGGGGGAAAAAAAGTGCGTCTTATATGGCGAAAAATACGGTACTTTTTCTTTTTAGGTAAAATAAATAAATAAATAAATGACTGAAGATGGTGCACTACAATGGCAAATGCAATTGACAATATATGGGGTTTTGAGCATTTTCTAGTTTGAATGTGCCTTAGTTTTATCTGTGGGTAACATTCAGGTGCACCTGGGCATCCTGCGTCACATGAGCCCGTTATAGGTGGGACTCACAGCCTCCTCCCATTGTATGTGCGATTTCACGCTGAAGGTAACTGGGAGCTGCTGGCTGTGTATCAGACTTTATGTACCTATTAGTACCCGCGCCAAACTGAGAGACCTTGACGGGGCTCTGGTATGTTCTTGATATAAGAATATATTAGCGAACTGTCTCATTTTAATATCAGCTTGAGGGTTTAGCCATATATTGTCAATTGCATTTACCATTGTAGTGCACCATTTTCAGTGATGTTCTGTTTTCATGCCCCATCTGCACATTTGTCTTACACGTGGTCCGTTGCAGGCATCCTCCATTGTATGCATTTTTTTTTGCTGGGGATTGCTGTTAGCAACGGATCACATGGGCAGGATTTGCTCCCCCGGGTATAAACGTGCAACAGCATTTGGGGTCTCGAGCAGCTTTTTCCATTTAGAGCAATTTATTTCCGTGATTTTGTTTATAAATAAAGGTGAAATATATGGACTCAAATTTACCACTGTCATGAAGAACAATGTGCCAGAAGAAAATGATCTCAGCATGGCTCGGATAAGTAAAAGCGTTCCAAAGTAATTACCACATAAAGTGAAACAAGTCAGAGTTCCAAAATTTGGCCTGGCTCTTAAGGTGAAAAATGGCTGTGTCCTGAAGGGGTTAATATTTTCATGTGGCAGAGCCCTATATAAAAGATTACATTCTACCACCATGAAGGATGTCTACTGTGATAGAAGCTCAGCTCCCACTACCTCCCTCCTCCAGATTTCACTCACCACCCAAGCTAAAAAGTATCCCAACAACTGGCATCAGCCAAAAGCAGTTAGGGAGGATTCACATCACATTTTTGCCATACGTTTAACATATACAAAAAAATATATACTTTACTGAACTTTGCAGGATACAAAAACGTGGTGTGCTATACTTTTGTATCTTTTTTCCCCCCAATGTATACCTTAAACGGATGGCAAAATTGTGATGTGAACCCACCCTTACATATACAGTACCTGCCATAAAATTCCCAATAAAGTACCCAACAGTGCCAAATTCAGAGTGCGACCTAAAACAGTACCAGCCAGAGAGTATTCCCATACATAAACTTAAGTGCCCCTGAATATACCCTATAAACAGTGGCAACCAGAGAACAGCTCCTTTAACAGTGCCAGATACAGAATACCCTACAAATCGTTTCCGTTAGGGAGTGTCCACCTAAATTGTACCACACACATTGCCCTATAAACAGTATAAACCAGTGTTTCTCTACATACTGCCAACCAGAGAATGTGGTCTCTAACATTACCAGCCAAAAAATAAACAAGGTCACCAAGAGAGTGCCCCATAAACAGGGTCAGAAAAAGTGCCCTCATAAGTATAGGAAGTGACCTTTAAGCAGCAAATAAGGAGTCACTCTTACATCAATTCCTTACCTGACGGCAATTAACACTCCCTGTGGTAGAGGCAATGACAGGCATATTGGCTACCACTCAATAACCCAGGGAACCGACGTTTTTGATTTTCCTTCAGAAACTATAAAACATTTCCACAAATCAGCCAGTCTGTATAAGACACTCACCTCCTGTGGAGCATAGGTACCAAATCCCACCACTGGCATCAGATGCCCATCATTTAGCCTTACACGGGAATCTGGTTTCAGTGCCATGATGTGTCTGTTCACTGTGGAGAGAAATCTCACTACAGCTTATTTATACAGGAAGTCACCTGGAAGCAGTCAATGACTGATCAGTGACACTCAGTGACTCGCCTGACCTTACTGAGTGATGGTCCCTGTGGTAGATGCAATGAGAAACCTCACTTCACTGATAAGGAAGGCTGGATGTACCTCAACTTCACTCCTATCAATAATTTCATTTACTTTCTGCTTGTTTCATGTGCTTGGAACTTTGTCACCATAACAAATCCAAGCCAGTTACGATCCACTGACAGGTATTCTGCAATGCCAGCAGCTCTGCTCCCTCCTCATACGTACCGAATATGACATTTTGCTTTTATATTACCAGTTTAATTTAATTGCTAGTTTAATTGCTAGTTTAGTTTAATTGCTAGTTTAGTTTAATTGCTAGTTTAATCCTGATTAATAGAATCAGGATTAGAAGCAAAAAGCAAAAGATTCACAGATGGTGCCATTGTGTAGTGATTGCGGCAAGTATAATAAAAAAAGAAATTGCGGCACAAAAAAATAAACATGCGTATTTTCTAAGTCAGTCTTTAAATTGCGCCTAATTTATTATCCTCCCACCTGAGGGGTTAAATGCCGCGGATCGCAGCGCTCTGTCACAGGCAGGTGCCGGCAATGTGTTTCTTCTGCCTGTATTTATATATGAAACATTACTAGTCATTGGTGGCCAGTGCTCCCCCCCCCCAGTATTAAAACATTGGTGGCCAGTGTGGCCCCCCTGTCCCCAGTATTAAAACATTAGTGGCTAGTGTGCCCCCCCCCCTTCAGTATTAATATAATTGGTGGCGGTGGCCACAGGGTCCCCTCACCTCCTCTCTTCTGATCGGAGCCCCAGCAGTGTAATGCTGGGGCTCCGATCGGTTACCATGGCAACCAGGACGCTACTGAAGTCCTGGCTGCCATAGTCAGCTCCCTGCTGCTGTGTGTACTATCCACAGGGCAGCAGGGAGAGGGTGAGATCCTATTCACCCTGATAGAGCTGTATCAGGGTGAATAGGATGAAAAGATCCCAGGTTCTAGCCCCTAAGTTAATAAATAAACTGTGAAAAAAAATAAAAAATTATATAAAAAAGTTTTAAAAAGTACACCAAAATATTAAGTATAAATCACCCCCTTTCCCAATTTTACATATAAAATATATAAACAATAAATAAATAAAATATTACATATCGCCGCGTCTCTAAAGTCCAAACTATTAAAAAATCCTCTTTTATGCGGTAAACGCCGTAAAAGAAAAAAAAAAAAAAAAGAAAAAATGCACGATTCGCCATTTTCTTTTAGTCGCCTTGTCCCCCCCAAAATATAGGACAGGACTGTTGTAATATGAGCCGGCGGTTCCATAAAATGTGCAATGCACGCAGCTTTTTTTGGCGTTTTATTTTTTATCGCGTGGTATACTTTTTTATGGTATCGATACTGAATCAAAATTTTGATATCGAAACAACCCTAGTAACATGGACGTCACACGGATGGATCCGTGTATTGCGGACCATAAAATACATAAAGTCGTGTGCATGAGCCCTTAGACTGTTCTTACGACAAAACCTGCCGCAAAATAAGGTGCACCCACATACGCAAATCGGACGGAAATAAGGCGCAGAAGTTTGAAAATTTCAGATTTTGTCTTAAAACTTAAAATAGGCGCAACAGGCGGAAATGCCTCCAAAACAGGCACAAAAACAGTTGGTAAATGAGACTAAAAAGCCCCATTGAAAATGAATGGGTCCGCATCCGTTCCACATAATTGCAGAACGGATCTGGACCATTCATCTGGACGTGTGAATGGACCCTAAAGGGCAGGTTCACATCACCATTTTGTTTTCGGCTTCACAGAACCCCCCCAAAAAAAGCTTTATTTTGAGCATCTGTTATGCTTATTTTGCATCCGTTATTTTAGACTGAAAAAAGTCCCCCACAAAGCCACATATGGCTAAAACAGATGTAAAATAAGCATAACTAGCATGATGGATGCTCAAAATAAAGGATCCGTTTTTTTTTGTTTGCTTTGTTTTCTAATCTTCAGACGGGAAACCAAAACAGTGATGTGAACCCCAACAGAGCTGAGCAAAGAAACTTTGCTTGGCTGTCTAAGGGTACTTTCACACTAGCGGCATAGCTATCCTGGCAGGCTGTTCCGGCGGGTGAACAGCCTGCCGCAGGGCCGGCGCGTCCTATACGCGGAATAGGCAGCCGCGTAGAGCGCCCCTTGGGAAGGGGTGCTGCTAGGAGCGCCGGCCCTGCCTCATGCTGCAGCCGCCCGAACGCTCTGAATTGAGCCTCAGGCGGCTGCAGCACTGCCCGGGCTGGTGCGTCCATGAGGGCGCACCGCCCGGGCGCAGCATAGAGAGGAGCTGACAGGAGGGAAGCGCTCAGCACTCCCTCCTGTCAATTCCTCATTGTAGCGTGGCCGAGCTGTTTAAGGTCCGCGGGTACAGGAGCATCTGTCTCCTGTACCCGGCCGGACTGACATGAAGTGCGCACAGAGTGTGCACTTCATGTCAGTCCCCTCGGGTACAGGAAACTAAAGCTCCTGTACCCGTGGAGCATAAAGAGCCCGGCCGTGCTACACTAGAGGTAAGGGGGGGGGGGGAGAAAGAGAATAACAAGGGGGGGGGGAGAAAGAGAATGCCAAGGGGGGGTGGGAGAAAGAGAATGACAAGGGGAGAGGGGGAGACTGACAAGGAGAGGGGGAGAATGACAAGGAGAGGGGGGAGAATAAAAAGAGTGGAAAGAGAATGACAAAGGAGAGGGGGGAGAGAGAATGACAAGGGGAGAAAGAGAGAAAGAGAATGACAAGGGGAGAGATAATGACAAGAGGGAGAAAGGGAATGACAAGAGGGAGAAAGGGAATGACAAGGGGGAGTGTGAAGAATGGCAAGAGTGGGGAGAGAATGACAAGAGGGGAGAGAATGATAAGTGGGGGGAGAATGACAAGGGGGAGAATGACAAGGGGGAGGAAGAATGACAAGGGGGAGAGAATGACAAGGGGGGAGAGAATGACAAGGGGGGAGGAAGAATGACAAGTGGGGGAGTGTGAAGAATGACAAGAGGGGGAGTGTGAAGAATGACAAGAGGGGGAGAGAATGACAAGGGGGGAGAACTGGCGTTAGTTAAAGGGGTTCTGCAGTTTAGTTACAACTGATGATCTATCCTCTGGATAGATCATCAGCATCTGATCGGCCGGGTCTGACACCCGGGACCCCGCAGATCAGCTGTTTGAGAAGGCAGCGGCGCTGGCAGTAGCACCTCGGCCTTCTCGCTGTTTACCGCAGGCGCAGTGACGTCACGACTAGTATCACTGGCCTTGGCGGAGTTAAGCTCTGTTCACTTGAATGAAGCTTAGCCCCACCCAGGCCAATGATACTAATCGTGACGTCACTGCGAGAAGGCTGAGGCGCTACTGCCAGCGCAGCTGTCTTCTCAAACAGCTGATTGGCGGGGGTCCCAGGCGTCGGACCCCTGCGATCAGTTTAAATAACTGCAGAACCCCTTTAATATGGCAGATCATATGGGTGGGGCATTGTGATGTCACATGGGGGGGGGGGGCGGCAAACTTTTCTTTTGCCTAGGGCGGCAAAAATCCTTGCACCGGCCCTGGCCTGCCGGATCCGCCATGCCGCAAGTACCCGTGCACTGCCGTGCTGCCGCTCCTTCCCCATTGCACGGTCGGAGATCGCCGGATTAAAAGTACTGCAGGTCCGACTTTTTAGTTCGGCGATCTTTGCCGTGCACTGCCGTGCTGCACCGTAGCGCCGCTCCCCGCCCCATTATAGTCAATGGGGACGGAGCGGCAGCACTGCAGTGCATGGGTACTTGCGGCATGGCGGATCCGGCAGGCTGTTCACCTGCCGGATAGCTATGCCGCTAGTGTGAAAGTACCCTAAGACGATACTATTTCTTCTTATTGAGGGTGCTAAGTATGCATGAGACATATTGTAAGCCAGTCAATGTTCCTCTGGGTTTCTGGGAAACAATATATGAAAATTAGCACATCTTACTTCTGCGGGCATCAGACAGGCTTAGGCTACTTTCAAACCTCCAGTGTGAATTCTGGCAGGCTGTTCCTGCAGAGAATTCATCTGGAATTCACTGGATACTGCACTGCCGGATATGAATGAAATGTTCACCGGCCCCATTAAGTATATTGGGGTTCGGCGGAGAATTCCGGCAGCCAAGCAGAGAACTGACCGGACACAAACCTCTGTATGCTGCGATTTGTGTCCGGATGATTCTCTGGTTGTCTGTCGGTTGGAGTTTTACACTGGAGGTGTGAAAGTAGCCTTAGGGACACGGCCGCACCATCAATTAGGCGAGGCCCTGGATCTAAGTCGAGGGCAGTGGCAGGGCCAAGGGAAACGAGAGCTTCCATTCTGGAAATATTCATCTCTCTATATTCAACTATATCAAAATGACGCCATCATCATTGTCCGCTTGAGACAGGCAGCATACAGCTAGAGACACGGGCCGGAAGAGGCCTGCACCACATCGCTGATAGCCGCATGGAGGTATATTGGGGCATTTTATACTGGCACACATGGGTGACACTATGAGGAAGGGGGGGGGGGCTCTATGGGGACATCTACTTCGACACTATATTGGGGTATTTTATACTGGCACACATTATGGGGGCACTGTGGGGACATTTGCTCAACTGGGGGCACTAAGAGGAGGTATTTTTTGTACCGGAACACACATGGCGGCATTGGCACACATTACAGGGATACTATCAGGACATTGGCTCTACTGGGGGCACTAAAAGGATGTATTTTTTTATACTTTCACACAGAAGGGGGCAATTTTTGTACTTGCACACATTATGAGGGCACTATGGAGACATTGGATCTACTGGGAGAACCAAAAGAGGCTATTCTTTGTACTGACACCCAGTGGGGGGCATTGGCACACATTATGGGGCACTATGGAGACATTGGCTCTACCGGAGGTACTAACAGAGGGTATTTTTTGTACTGGCACACAATGGGGGCATTTTTTGTACTGGCTCACATTATAAGGGGGTATTTTTTGTACTGGCTCACATTATAAGGGTCCTGAAAGATGAGGAAAGAGATCCAAAAGGTTGTTTTCCAGCTCACCTTTTAAATTTTGTAGCCCCCTGCACGGAGTTAGTCGAGTCAGTCCATGAACTAGTTGTAACAAATTGAAGGAAGTATACTCCAGCACGGTTCCAATGAATTTGTAGTTGCACTTTATTTTCAATTCTCCAAACAGCGGTAGCAAGTACAGACAAAAAATTCCACCTCTACCACAACAGTGATGCGTTTCGAACAGTCCTTCTTTTTCAAAACTAAAGTGCAGTCTAAACACAGCCTTTAAAAAGGGGAAGTGAGAGATGAAGGAATTGAAACCTTCCCTCCAGGGGTAGGATTCAAATTTTTAACAACAGGTTCCCTACCCAATGGCAGACATGCGGCGTCATGATATATTTACATATACATAAATCAAATTTATTTAACACACATAAATACACCATATATATACTACACACACATAACGCCCAACATTTAAAAAGCCTATGGAGCTAAACCATCAGCAGCACGCCGCAACAATTTTTTTTAAATGTTAGGCCACACCTCTAACTCCACCCAATGTCTATCTGTACATGTCTAAATCCTGCCTAGTCTCCATTGTGCCCCCCACACAGTAGTTATGCCAGATTCGGGATGGTTGGGAGGTATGTATACTTAAACAGATTATAGAGACACTACACTCACATATATCATGTATACAGTACACTCACATAAATACATCACATATACAATATACATCCATATACAATACACCATACAGTATATAAATTATACATAGGCTACACTTACAGTAGATATACCTACACCATATACATTTTGTACTCATTTTCAGAATGGTGGCCGCACAGAGCAGATAGCAGAACAGAGGAGAAAATGGTGGCCGCACAGAGCAGATAGCAGAACAGAGGAGAAAATGGTGGCCGCACAGAGCAGATAGCAGAACAGAGGAGAAAATGGTGGCCGCACAGAGCATATAGCAGAACAGAGGAGAAAATGGTGGCCGCACAGAGCAGATAGCAGAACAGAGGAGAGAATGGTGGCCGCACAGAGCAGATAGCAGAACAGAGGAGAGAATGGTGGCCGCACAGAGCAGATAGCAGAACAGAGGAGAAAATGGTGGCCGCACAGAGCAGATAGCAGAACAGAGGAGAGAATGGTGGCCGCACAGAGCAGATAGCAGGACAGAGGAGAAAATGGTGGCCGCACAGAGCAGATAGCAGAACAGAGGAGAGAATGGTGGCCACACAGAGCAGATAGCAGAACAGAGGAGAGAATGGTAGCGCACAGAGCAGATAGCAGAACAGAGGAGAGAATGGTGGCCGCACAGAGCAGATAGCAGAACAGAGGAGAGAATGGTGGCTGCACAGAGCAGATAGCAGAACAGAGGAGAGAATGGTGGCCGCACAGAGCAGATAGCAGAACAGAGGAGAGAATGGTGGCCGCACAGAGCAGATAGCAGAACAGAGGGGAGAATGGTGGTCGTACAGAGCAGATAGCAGAACAGAGGAGAGAATGGTGGCCGCACAGAGCAGAATAGCAGAACAGAGGAGAGAATGGTGGCCGACAGAGCAGATAGCAGAACAGAGGAGAGAATGGTGGCCGCGCAGAGCAGATAGCAGAACAGAGGAGAAAATGGTGGCCGCACAGAGCAGATAGCAGAACAGAGGAGAGAATGGTGGCCGCACAGAGCAGATAGCAGAACAGAAGAGAGATAGCAGAACAGAGGAGAGAATGGTGGCCGCACAGAGCAGATAGCAGAACAGAGGAGAAAATGGTGGCCGCACAGAGCAGATAGCAGAACAGAGGAGAAAATGGTGGCCGCACAGAGCAGATAGCAGAACAGAGGAGAAAATGGTACACAGAGCAGATAGCAGAACAGAGGAGAAAAATGGTGGCGACAGAGCAGATAGCAGAACAGAGGAGAAAATGGTGGCCGCACAGAGCAGATAGCAGAACATAGGAGAAAATGGTGGCCGCACAGAGCAGTTAGCAGAACAGAGGAGAAAATGGTGGCCGCACAGAGCAGATAGCAGAACAGAGGAGAGAATGGTGGCCGCACAGAGCAGATAGCAGGACAGAGGAGAAAATGGTGGCCGCACAGAGCAGATAACAGAACAGAAGAGAAAATGGTGGCCGCACAGAGCAGATAGCAGAATAGAGGAGAGAATGGTGGCCGCACAGAGCAGATAGCCGGACAGAGGAGAAAATGGTGGCCGCACAGAGCAGATAGCAGAACAGAGGAGAGAATAGTGGCCGCACAGAGCAGATAGCAGAACAGAGGAGAGAATGGTGGCCGCACAGAGCAGATAGCAGAACAGAGGAGAAAATGGTGGCCGCACAGAGCAGTTAGCAGAACAGAGGAGAAAATGGTGGCCGCACAGAGCAGATAGCAGAACAGAGGAGAGAATGGTGGCCGCACAGAGCAGATAGCAGGACAGAGGAGAAAATGGTGGCCGCACAGAGCAGATAGCAGGACAGAGGAGAAAATGGTGGCCGCACAGAGCAGATAACAGAACAGAAGAGAAAATGGTGGCTGCACAGAGCAGATAGCAGAATAGAGGAGAGAATGGTGGCCGCACAGAGCAGATAGCCGGACAGAGGAGAAAATGGTGGCCGCACAGAGCAGATAGCAGAACAGAGGAGAAAATGGTGGCCGCACAGAGCAGATAGCAGAACATAGGAGAAAATGGTGGCCGCACAGAGCAGTTAGCAGAACAGAGGAGAAAATGGTGGCCGCACAGAGCAGATAGCAGAACAGAGGAGAGAATGGTGGCCGCACAGAGCAGATAGCAGGACAGAGGAGAAAATGGTGGCCGCACAGAGCAGATAACAGAACAGAAGAGAAAATGGTGGCGCACAGAGCAGATAGCAGAATAGAGGAGAGAATGGTGGCCGCACAGAGCAGATAGCCGGACAGAGGAGAAAATGGTGGCCGCACAGAGCAGATAGCAGAACAGAGGAGAGAATAGTGGCCGCACAGAGCAGATAGCAGAACAGAGGAGAGAATGGTGGCCGCACAGAGCAGATAGCAGAACAGAGGAGAAAATGGTGGCCGCACAGAGCAGTTAGCAGAACAGAGGAGAAAATGGTGGCCGCACAGAGCAGATAGCAGAACAGAGGAGAGAATGGTGGCCGCACAGAGCAGATAGCAGGACAGAGGAGAAAATGGTGGCCGCACAGAGCAGATAGCAGGACAGAGGAGAAAATGGTGGCCGCACAGAGCAGATAACAGAACAGAAGAGAAAATGGTGGCCGCACAGAGCAGATAGCAGAATAGAGGAGAGAATGGTGGCCGCACAGAGCAGATAGCCGGACAGAGGAGAAAATGGTGGCCGCACAGAGCAGATAGCAGAACAGAGGAGAGAATAGTGGCCGCACAGAGCAGATAGCAGAACAGAGGAGAGAATGGTGGCCGCACAGAGCAGATAGCAGAACAGAGGAGAAAATGGTGGCCGCACAGAGCAGATAGCAGAACAGAGGAGAGAATGGTGGCTGCACAGAGCAGATAGCAGAACAGAGTAGAGAATGGTGGCCACACAGAGCAGATAGCAGAACAGAGGAGAAAAGGGTGGCCGCACAGAGCAGAAAGCAGAACAGAGGAGAGAATGGTGGCCGCACAGAGCAGATAGCAGAACAGAGGAGAGAATGGTGGCCGCACAGAGCAGATAGCAGAACAGAGGAGAGAATGGTGGCCGCACAGAGCAGATAGCAGAACAGAGGAGAAAATGGTGGCCGCACAGAGCAGATAGCAGAACAGAGGAGAAAATGGTGGCCGCACAGAGCAGATAGCAGAACAGAGGAGAGAATGGTGGCCGCACAGAGCAGATAGCAGAACAGAGGAGAGAATGGTGGCCGCACAGAGCAGATAGCAGAACAGAGGAGAGAATGGTGGCTGCACAGAGCAGATAGCAGAACAGAGGAGAGAATGGTGGCCGCACAAAGCACATGGCAAGGGACAGCACATGGCAGCATAGATGAGTACACAGGTGATGGCATTGGCATCACTACACAGAGGAGCATATGGTGGCACTGGTAGCACAGCTGCACATAGCACTGATATGAAGGAGAGCGGTTATAGTCACAAAAGACGTAGGTGTTTTTTGGCGTTGTTAATTCTTTTTTCAGTTTTTTATTCTCATCAGAAGGATACATCAACTGTCTGGGGTGTCTGGGGCCATGGGCAGAAACAAAGCACTAGAACAGCCAAACTTACCTACACAGTTCTTCTAGTGGTCACCTCAGACAACCAGTATACAACAGGAAAGAACATGTCTCGCCTAAGAATGCGCCTAAATAAACAGAGGCTGGGCTGTCTGTACACTGCCCACCAATGCCTACTATTATAATAAAATTGGCCCCTATAATTGGCTGGCAGCAGTACTGGCAAAGCCTGTGCCAGTACTGCGGATCTGACTCTTGGGAGAGGAGGGAGGGGACTTTAGCTCTGGATTCATTTGCTGCGTGCCGGGGATTTGAGTGAGTGAGCAGCTGCTGGAGGGTTTAGAAATTTATTTATGCTGCAGGACCGGGTCGGGATTCCTGCTTCTTACCGGTCCTGCGAACAAAGGGTTCGGCAGAACCGGAGAGAACCGGCTGGATCCCATGCCTGCTTCCCTCCCCTCTGCAAGGCATGTTGGTTAATTAGCCTTGCTCTGCACTGACTGCACTAAATCATTATTAACCCATGTGTTGCTGGATCGCAAATGTGTTGCTGGATCATAAATAAAACTAACTTTTAAAAACAGCAATGGTGATGGTTGTTCACACTGTGCATAATCCTCTCAGTTTTGTTATCTTGTGTTTTCTCCTTTTGGTTGTTGCTGTTGCTGACAAGATATATCACTTATCAGACATTTGCAAAAAACGCACAGTGTGAACACCAACTTAAACTACCATTGTAATATTTGCTTCAAATAATTCATGATTATGCATTGCAAAATGAGTAAAATTAGTGACACTGGTCATACGTTGGTTACAGATCTGTTTTCTTAGTAAAAATACATAAGCTCCCTTTTCATATTTAATCCTTTAGGGAATCTTGTATTTAAACAAAATATCCAGAAAGCCTCCCTTAATAAAATAGCTTTTTTCAAGTTTTTACCTCTTGGTGGTGGAGTGACCTTTACTATTGCAAATGTTCTAAAATGTTTCAAGCTGCGGTTGTGTGTTGTAATAAAATGCCTTGCAGCATTTGAAATACCTGTACTGGAGGAATTATTAACATAATAAATGTGTTCTAACATCCGGGTTTTGAAGCCAATATACATTAAATTTCACTCCGTACATACTATGGCATGGCTGTGCGGGCATGCTGGGAGTTATAGTTTTGCAACAGCTGGAGGCACACTGGTTGGGAAACACTGATCTACATAAAAAGAGACATCACTGGATATAAAAGGTATGTGGCACCCTGTATGTTCTGTAGTGCTGTATGTAATGTTAGCAGGAAAGAGGCTAGGTTGAGAATTTGGCATGGGGATAAGTGGAGGGGGGGGGTCAGTTTTTGCCTTATGCAGCAGAAAGGCTAGGTGCACCGCTACTTAGGAAAGCAAATTTTAATATGTTCCCAAGAAACCCAGAGGGGCATTGCCTGGCCTACAATACTCTGCAAATGTGCTCTGCATGCTAGGCTCTCTCTCTCTCATATCCTTAGTTGTTGGTTCCTGGGTGCAGTTGAAGAAAAGATCTGGAGCACCCGCCTCCCACTTAAGGTAGGCAGACTAGGTCCCTTAAGATTATTCATTGTATGGTATTAGTGAGTTTGAGTAAAACTCTGTGGTTTTGTTATGGCACAGTTTTTAACCCCTTCAGGACTGAGCTATTGTTCGCTTAAGGACCAGGTCAAATTTTGGAAATTTTTGGTCAATTTATGTGGTAATAACTTTAGAATGCTTTTACCTATCCAAGCCATTCTGAAAAAGTTTTCTCGAGACACATTGTACTTCATGCAAAAATTTTTTTTTGACTTGCACATCCATAAATCTAAAATGCAGACAGCAAAGAAAATACGTATGGCAGCACACTGTTATACATGCAAACAAAAGACATAGGGATTAAGGATTATTTTGGATTACAGTGGTACTATATATACATGAAAAATGGGAGCTCTTCGTGCACATTTTTGATCAAATGTGTGTCAAGCCCATCTACCAACGTCAAGGTGGCTCCTGCAGATGGGTACCTAATACTAACAGAACTGCCTCTCCTGGGCCTAACCTAAGTTTACAATGTTTAGGGCGATGTAGGAACCAACTATATTTATACTCTGCTTAGAAGCTCTGGTTCCATGGGCCTAATACACGTTTAATACAAAAATGTCCGCAACGATTTCCATTTCTTATGTATAGTAGGTATAGTACCACTGTTATCCAAAATAATCCCTAATCCCTAGTTCTTTTGTATATTCTGTCTAACAGTGTGCTGCCATATGTATATTGTTTGCTATCTACATTGTACTTCATGACAGTGGTAAATTTGGGTCGATATATTTATTATTTATTTCTAAAAAAAAGTCCAAAATTTACAAAATTTTTTAAAAAATCTGCTTTTAAGACAGATAAAGATACCTCATAAAATAGTTATTACTTTACATTTTCCATATATCCACTTTATGTTGGCATCATTTTGTAAATAGATTCAACAACAAAAATGGACAGGCACACCGAATCTGGTCAGAAGAAATTTGATATTCACAGTCTAGTCATTACTATAAATTTATTGTATGTAAGATAGTATGAAAAAGTAAAAGGAGTATGCAAGTATCGGTTTCAGATAAAATATGGAGAGACGGATAAGACGACCGTAATCAAAGTCCATCCATCCGTCCGTCCATTGGTGGATGGATGGACTTTGATTACGGTCGTCTTATCCGTCTCTCCATATTTTATCTGAAACCGGATACTTGCATACTCCTTTTACTCTTTATATCATCTACATACAATAAATTTATAGTACGGACTAGACTGTGAATATCAAATTTCTTCTGACCAGATTCGGTGTGCCTGTCCATTTTTGTTGTTGAATCTATAGACCATTTGTTGTGGGTCCGGTGAGTACCCATACTTGGACGTTAGTGCACCCACTTTCCTATCTCCTTTGCAGAGTGAGCCACCCATTACACAAATATTTATTATCATTTTGTAAATGTCATTGTATTTTTTTTTTTGGGATGTTAGATAGAGTACAATTTTAGATGCAATTTTTAAATTTTTTTAAGAAAATGTCCAAAACCCGTTTTTTTAAAGGACTAATTCAGTTATGAAGTGACTTTATGGGCTTACATAATAGAAACCACCCATAAATGACCCCAGTTTGGAATCAGCACCCCTCAAGTTATTAAAATATCATTTTACAAACTTTGTTAACCCTTTAGGTGTTCCACAAGAATTACATTTTTTGCACATTTTTCATTTTAATATTATTTTTCCTGTAAGGCAACAAGGATTAACAGCAAAACAAAACCTAATATTTATTGCATCTGGTCGTATGGACACAAGGCAGGGCGCCATGTCACATTTGAATACTCCTTGATACTCCTGTACAATAGAAACTTCAAAAAAGTGACCCCATTTTGGAAACTACGGGATAAGATGACAGTTTTGTTGGTACTATTTTGGGGTACATATGATTCTTGATTGCTCTCACGCTTTTTTTGAGGCAGGGTAACAAAAAAAATGGCTGTCTGGCAGTTTTTATTTTTTGTTTTTTTTACAATGTTCACCTGACAGGCTAGATGATGTGCTTTTTTTATAGACAATATCAAATATGTCTACTATTTGGGATGCGGAAACATTATACAGGAGAGGTACCACAGGTAATTGCACTGCTGTCAACAGCGGCTAAGAAAACATTACAGTCAATGTCACAGATATTTGGGATGAGGAAACGTTATACAGAAGATGTAGCACAGGTAATGGCGCTGCTGTCAACAGCGGCTAAGAAAAAATGACAGTCAATGTCACAGATATTTGGGATGCGGAAACGTTATACAGGAGAGGTACCACAGGTAATGATGCTGCTGTCAACAGTGGCTAAGAAAAAATTACAGTCAATGTCACTGATATCTGGGATGTGGAAACGTTATACAGGAGAGGTACCAGAGGCAATGGCGCTGCTGTCACCAGTGGCTAAGTAAAAATTACAGTCAATGTCACTGATATTTGGGATGTAGACACGTTATACAGGAGAGGTACCACAGGTAATGGCACTGCTGTCAACACCAGCTAAAAAAAAAAATTACAGTCAATGTCACAGATATTTGGAATGCGAAAGCTTTATACAGGAGAGGTACCACAGGTAATGGCACTGCTGTCAACAGCGGCTAAGAAAAAATTACAGTCAGTGTCTCAGATATTTGGGATGCGGAAACATTATACAGGAGCGGAACAATGGGTAATTGCGCTGCTGGCACTAGCGGCTAAGAAAAAATTACAGTCAATGTCACTGATTTTTGGGATGAGGAAACGTTATACAGGAGATGTAGCACAGGTAATGGCGCTGCTGTCAGCAGTGGCTAAGCAAAAATTACAGTCAATGTCACAGATATTTGGGATGCGAAAACGTTATACAGGAGAGGTACCACAGGTAATGGCACTGCTGTCAACAGCGGCTAAGAAAAAATTACAGTCAGTGTCTCAGATATTTGGGATGGGGAAACGTTATACAGGAGATGTACCACAGGTAATGGCGCTGCTGTCAACAGCGTCTACGGAAAAAGTACACTGGATGTCACAGATATTTTTACGATGCGCAAACGTTATACTGTAGATGTAGCGCAGGTAATGTAACTGTCCGCGTTGGACACTGTCTACGGAAAAAGTACACTGGATGTGACGGATATTTTTAGTATGCGCACGTGTTAAACAGGAGATGTAGCGCAGATAATGTCGTTGTCTGCAGCGTCTACGGAAAAAGTACACTGGATGTCACAGATATTTTTTGTATGCGCACATGTTAAACAGGAGATGTAGCGCAGATAATGTCGCGGAAACGTTATACAGGAGAGGTACCACAGGTAATGGTGCTGCTGTCAACAGCAGCTAAGAAAAAATTACAGTCAATGTCACAGATATTTGGGATGGGGAAACGTTATACAGGAGATGTACCATAGGTAATGGCGCTGCTGTCAACAGCGTCTACGGAAAAAGTACACTGGATTTTACAGATATTTTTACGATGCGCAAACGTTATACAGTAGATGTAGCGCAGGTAATGTAACTGTCCCCAGCGGACACTGTCTACGGAAAAAGTACACTGAATGTCACGGATATTTTTAGTATGCGCACACGTTAAACAGGAGATGTAGCGCAGGTAATGTTGCTATCCGCAGCATCTATAGAAATCGTACTCTGTATGTCACAGATATTTTTAGTATGCGCACACGTTAAACAAGAGATGTTGCGCAGATAATGTCGCTGTCCGCAGCGTTATACAAGAGAGGTACCACAGGTAATTGTGCTGCTGTCACCAGCGTCTACGGAAAAAGTACACTGGATGTCACAGATATTTTTACGATGCGCAAACGTTATACAGTAGATGTAGCGCAGGTAATGTAACTGTCCGCATTGGACACTGTCTAAGGAAAAAGTACACTGGATGTGACGGATATTTTTAGTATGCGCACGTGTTAAACAGGAGATGTAGCGCAGATAATGTCGTTGTCTGCAGCGTCTACGGAAAAAGTACACTGGATGTCACAGATATTTTTTGTATGCGCACATGTTAAACAGGAGATGTAGCGCAGATAATGTCGCGGAAACGTTATACAGGAGAGGTACCACAGGTTATGGCGCTGCTGTCAACAGCAGCTAAGAAAAAATTACAGCCAGTTTCGCAGATATTTGGGATGCGGAAACATTATACAGGAGAGGTACAATAGGTAATTGCGCTGCTGTCAACAGTGGCTAAGAAAACATTACAGTCAATGTCACTGATATTTGGGATGAGGAAACGTTATACAGGAGATGTAGCACAGGTAATGGCGCTGCTGTCAACAGCGGCTAAGAAAAAATGACGGTCAATGTCACAGATATTTGAGATGCGGAAACGTTATACAGGAGAGGTACAATAGGTAATTGCGCTGCTGTCAACAGCGGCTAAGAAAAAATTACAGTCAATGTCAGTGATATTTGGGATGGGGAAACGTTATACAGGAGAGGTACCACAGGTAATGGCGCTGCTGTCACTAGCGTCTATGGAAAATGTACAGTGGATGTCACAGATATTTTTATGATGTGCAAACGTTTTACAGTAGATGTAGCGCAGGTAATGTAACTGTCCCCAGCGGACACCGTCTGCGGAAAAAGTACACTGGATGTCATGGATATTTTTAGTATGCGAACACGTTAAACAGGAGATTCAGCGCATATAAAGTCGCTGTCCGCAGCGTCTACGAAAAAAGTGCACTGGATGTCACAGATATTTTTAGGATGCGGAAACATTATACAAGAGATGTAGGGCAAGTAATGTCACTATCTGCAGTGTCTACGGAAAAAGTACACTGGATGTCACAGATATTTTTAGGAAGCGCAAACATTATACAGGAGATGTAGCGCAGGTAATGTCACTGTCTGCAGAACACACCGTCTACGGAAAAAGTACACTGGATGTCACAGATATTTTTAGGCTACGCACATAGGAGATGTAGCACAGATAATGCCGCTGTCTGCAGCGGACAAACAATTGCACGCTATTTAGCGTAGGTTGTGCTAAAAATATATATTGCTGCCAGATACAACAATAGTCCTTAAAAGGACTTTTGGGTCTCTAACAATTGTATGCAATTTAGCGCAGGTTGCGCTAATATTACATATTGCTGCCAGATACAACAATAGTCCTTAAAAGGACTTTTGGGTCTCTACAATTGCACGCAATTGCTCAGCTTGCTGTCAGCGGAGGATAATTACGCAATGCTATGAGGCTGGTATGTAATTTTTTCCAGGGCTGGTTTTCATACCCAGTCTGGCCCTGTATACATCACTTACTATCTGGGAAAGAATACTGTAGAGGTAACATGCCGGTACACAATGAGTGTCTGTCTGTCTGTCTGTTCCTTATGTGCGACCAAACGACTGGAACGATCTTGACCAATTTTGGAACACAGGTACATCAGGTATCCAGGAAGGTTTTAGACCGGGTTTCTAGGACATACCGTTTCTGAGACACTTAAACCATATGTGTGGTCAATTGATGTGTATAAAGAAACCACAGCAAAGCTCACAAGCAAAAATTGTGCTGGTAATTGTATCTGTCACAACTTACGCAACTTGCACAATTTCAATATACGATTCAACCACATGATTATTATGCGGTGGAGAAAAATTGCTATTACGCTTCAAATCAAACCTATTAAATGCTAATTTAACCTCCTGTTTATTAGTACGTGAACGAGTGAAACCATCCTTATTTGTAAAGAAAAAACTTCTCAGTCTCAATCTTCTAAAGAAGCGCTGCAGCTCAAGTTCGAAACTGAACCAATCACGTGTACCTGTGGGAGAAAAAGTTAAACCTCGGCTCAACACCTGGACTTGTTCAGAACTTAATTCGACTGAAGAAATGTTGACCACCAATTGAGTCATTTCTTTTGATTGCGCCTCGTGGGTCTCCCCGACACACTCTTGCTGGGACCCGGATGATTAGGTGGCATGTTTCTTCCAGTGCCGATGATGTCTCCTCCCTCCCCTACGACATTGCCGCCTCCTGATTTTTTTGGTGTTCCTAAAAAAGCTGATGTACTAGATTCATCCGTGGATTCGAAATCACATGTTGTGAAACCGAAGTGTCCTTGTTCAAACCTCCTACCCTTTCTCCTCCGTGGCTTATGCTGAAATGATGATTTCTGCCAATTGTAAACTTTGCCCGATTGATAGTCCTCCAGGTCTCTATGCCACTTATCACGTTTTGTTCTCTCAACTTCACTCCTGTGGCGTGATGTATGTTGAGCCACTCTCTGTTTATGAGTTGTGAAATCCTCCGCACTCATGTGGTTCTGAATCTGTGTATCCAGACCACTCAATGTCCTCTTAATGATATCTCCTTGTGCAGATAATCGATATTTAATAACATAAGCTCAAAAGAATATCTGTTATTCACAGCTTCAAATTTTTTGCAGAATTCATCATTATTGGGGAACAGATTAGGGCGGAGGTGAGACCTAAGTCCCCTTGGTATCCTTTGATTTCTGTAATATTCCTTCAGTGTGCTAAGATGCAGCTCTATAGTAATCAATTTCTTAGACTCCTGTTCATATTTGCGTTTCAACAACTCTATAGATGGAGTACTCAAAAAGGAAACATCAGTAGTGTCCTCCCCAATCAATCTATGGATCTCATCCTCTGTATACATGCATTCATGCTTATTCGAAGTCTCTAGGTCCCCGATACACACTCCATAGGTGTTGACATGGAGACCCCCTCAGGTCTGGGTAAGAACCTAGAGACTTCGAATAAGCATGAATGCATGTATACAGAGGATGAGATCCATAGATTGATTGGGGAGGACACTACTGATGTTTCTTTTGAGTACTCCATCTATAGAGTTGTTGAAACACAAATATGAACAGGAGTCTAAGAAATTGATTACTATAGAGCTGCATCTTAGCACACTGAAGGAATATTACAGAAATCAGAGGATACCAAGGGGACTTAGGTCTCACCTCCGCCCTAATCTGTTCCCCAATAATGATGAATTCTGCAAAAAAATTTGAAGCTGTGAATAACAGATATTCTTTTGAGCTTATGTTATTAAATATCGATTATCTGCACAAGGAGTTTGATATCATTAAGAGTAGGGTTATGGCCAAAGGGTGAGAGAGGCGCTCATAGGGTGAGAAAGTTTAGACGACAACCCCTACCTCCAAAGTCAGGTAGATTTTATAAACTCACCTGTGAAGGTTGCACCGGATTCGGGTGCAACTGCGTTGGAGGGAGGCTGTAGGAAATGTAAATAGCGGGTCGGTGCTGCCAGATACGTCCGGATATCCCTGAGGCGAAGGCCAAGTCGCCACTTGGGAGACTACTGGAAATAGTGGCTAAGCTTGTCACTGTATAGTGATCTTGCTAGTGGATGATCACATGGCGCATAACCACAACCTGATGCAGGATACAACAAAGTTTAAACTTTATATAACACAAGAGAGTGAATCTGGATCGCACATCCTCAGTACTATGCTTTTAATATAATGACTGTCCTTCAGCATAATAACATGGCATCTCAGCCCAATTTGTAATACATTCTATGCTGTGCATAAATGAGGCATTAGTATACAGTTTGATCAAAGAGCATAGGCCCACTTACCGCTGACAAGGTTGCCTCTACAAGTGGGGACCTACTCTAATTTTATGGCGCGTAGTGCGCGGCGACCACCGACACCCCAGCACGGCACCAGCAGCAGACAGCGGGACCCAGTAGCCCACAGCACCCCCACTGTGCAGCAAAACCACCTTGGCTCTAAGTCTCACCAGCCTCGGCACCGAGGCAGCAATGACAGACACGCAGTACTGCACCATGTGAACGAGTGCAAAGAGTTCACCCAGTCACAGCCCGGACGGAGAATATACAGCAGCATGCATGTATTATCTTAGTCCTGAAATGTCAAAAGACTGAACTGTAGACATCCTGATGCATACTGAACAGATTTCTCTCCATTCAGAATGCATTAGGATATAACTGATCAGTTCTTTTCCGGTATAGAGCCCCTAGGATGGAGACTCAACAAGAGGCAGGCAAGTAGCCGACAGGCAAAAGTGCATACTTATGCGACATACTCAAATCTTATACATATATACAACACTACATTATTTACACATACAAAAATCACATACATATCACTACACAGAATGAACGCCGCCATTGCCCATAGACTGCCACAACATCCGCACTTCAGGAGAGACTAGTGATGAGCCGGCAGGTGCCATATTCGATTTGACGAAATTCGCGAATATTCGAATGAATATTCGTTTCATATTCTGGTCGAAATCGAATATTCGGCATTTTTTCTAGTTATCGCGATTAACATGCGATTTAAATAATCGCATATTGCGATTTGTAACTTAAGGCTACTTTCCTATTGGTTTCATATCTGAATTAGCGAGGATGACGAATATGACGAATGTATTCGTCTGCATTCTTCAAAACGTAAGATAACGAAGTATTCTACATCTTCGTTTGCTAGCCTATTCGCCAACCTGCCAATTTAGCAATCAAATAGGAAGGTTGACTTACTAGATAGCTGTATTAATTCGCTATGCGATTTTTTTTTTTAATACAATAATTATATTACTTGATAAAATTATTATAAGTATTCTATTTATTAAAAAAATAATAAAAATCGCATAGCGAATTTAACACAGCTGTCTGGTAAGTCAACCTTCCTATTTGATTGCTAGAATTAGCGTAAGTTGACGAATAGGTTGCTAAAACGAAGATGTAGAATACTCCGCTATCTTCGTTTTGAGGAATATGACGAATACATTCGTCATATTCGTCATCCTCGCTAATTCTACCAAGCCAACCATAACTTCTGTGTTCATGGAGCGTCCCCATCACCATGGGAACGTCTCCATATACTAAAATGTACTGTCGGATTTGAGGAATTACGTTGGAAATCGCAATGCGATTAATCTAGTTATATTAATCGCATTGCGATTTCAACTTGGAGCTGGGTTTATAATGGGTCAGCTTGCTAGAATTAACGAAGTTAATCGAATATGGAATATAGCAGCAGTGTTAAGTTGAAATCGCAATGCGATTAATTTAACTTAAAGTATTCGCATTGCGATTCCATCTTAGAGCCGGAGTTCCTAATGGTTGTATTGCTAGAATATAATTGAAGATTGAGAATATAGCGCTATGTTCTCAATCTTCGTTATATTCTAGCAATACAACCATTAGGAACCCAGCTCTAAAGTTCAATTCGCAATGCGATTAATATAACCTGTATTACTCGCATTGCGACATAACTTTTACGAAGACTGAATTCCCAATCTCGTTATATTTTAGCAATACAACCATTAGGAACCCAGTTCTAAGTTGAATTCGCAATGCGATTAATATAACCTGTATTACTCGCATTACGATTACAACTTTTACGAAGACTGAATTCCCAATCTTCGTTATATTTTAGCAATACAATCATTAGGAACCCAGTTCTAAGTTGAATTCGCAATGCGAACATATACTGCAGATTAAGTAATTGAAACAGAGCTGGGTTCCTAAATTTTTGTTAGTTCTAGATAGCCATAGCCAAACAATAGTGAAGTAAGGGCTCTTTCACACTGGCGTTTTATCTTTCTGTCCTAGAGTTCCGTCCTCGGGGCTCTAGGACGGAAAGATACTGATCAGGATAATCCCAATGCATCCTGAATGGAGAGAAATCCGCTCAGGATGCGCTCTGGACATCTTCCGCTCAGTACTGAGACTTTTTTGCCGTAGCAAAATCTGGAGCATGATGCAGATTTTTCTCCGGACCCAAATCCTGAAGGCATGCCGAAAGAAGGATCCGAATTAATGGCCATTGAAAAGCATTTATCCAGATCCGGCTTTAAGCTAAACGTCATTTAGGCACATCGCCGGATCCGACGTTTAGCTTTTGTGAATGAGTCACCATAGCAGCCAGGACGCTAAAGTCCCGGCTGCCATGGTAAAGCGTAGTGGGGAGGCAGGGGAGAAGTATACTTACCATCTGTGCGAGCTCCGAAGTCCCGGGGCCCTCCACAATGAATGATGTCAGAGCGCCTTCATGAGCATGGATCACATGATCCATGCGCGTATGGCTCTCTGACGTCATTGTGGAGCACCCCGGGAGCCGCACGGACTCAGGTATCTGCTCCCGGCTCCTCCACTACTACTATGGCAGCCGGGACTTTAGTAGAGTCCTGGCTGCCATGGTTACCTAAAAGCATATTGAAGATTGATCAGTATTCCAATGCTTTGTTGTCTTTATGCTAGACGGATCCGCGGGCATTTCTTACGACGGAAGTGCACGCCTGGATCCTCACAAGGCAAGTGTGAAAGAGGCCTAAGTTGCATATACCCCAATGCAAGAATATTACTTTGCATACTTTATTTTTTAAGTACATGTCTCTCTTAAAGGGGTGGTCACTCTTAAAGGGCAATGCCGGGTCATCATCAGCTAGGAGATGGCCAAAAAGCACCGTAAAGGGATGCAGAAAATGGAGGAGCTACTTTCCCAACTCACAATGTTCCCATAGAGGCCTTTTTTATTTTGTTAATAAATAGTTTTTTCTGAGTTATAACGCGTGATTTCAGTTTTTTATAATGTTATGTTATGGTGTAATTCTACTGATAACTTTATTTATTCTAAGGCCCCACCATTAACAAAGACTGCTGCTATTATCCTCACCACTATGAGTTCTGTGTAGGCCTTATACTACCAAATTTCCATGTACCTGCGGTTGCTGTATGTCATCATACTGATGAGTTTTGGATGGAAAAAATTGCCTTAATGTAACCAGAGTTGTTAAAATAAAACAGAAAACCAAAAATGATTTAAAACCAAACCAAACTTTATAAATAAAATAAAAAAATTGTTTAAAGAAACATAAAATAAAAATTAAATAAAACTAAGGCAGGGCTTTCAGGACATCATGCTGGCTGATCAGCTCCGTTATGGCCTTCTGATGCCACTCCTCCATGGCCTTCATTTCTTGGCTGATCTTCAGCTGCAAAGCCCTCATCCGCCTGGAGTGCTCCCGCTGCAGCAATATTATTTTTTTTTCATGTCTTTTATTACTGTACAAAAAATAATATATTAAAAATCAGATTAAATAACTTTTATTGATTAGTGTATAAAGGAGCTGGCCATTAAAATCACAATCAGTTATATAGTTCTTTACTTAGGAATATTTCAATAGAGTATTTTATTTAAAATATTTGTGGGATCAGTTGACTGTTTGATTGGTACTATTTTGGGGTGCATACGTCTTTTGATCGCTTGGGTTTGGAATTTATGTCATGGAACGTTACAAAATATGTATACTGTATAAAATATGTCTGTTTTTGACAGTTTTAAAAAGAAAATATTTGTATGGGATTTGCCAAAGGGGTAAGAACACGCTATATTGTTATAGAGCTGCTTTTTACGGATGCGGCTATACCAATTATGTGCACTATATTATTTATGTAATTTTTAGATTACATAAATGAATATATATGAGAAGACGATTTCTAATTTATTCTTCTTTAAAAAAATTTTTAGTCTTTTTTGTCTTTCAATTTTTTAAATTTTGTTTTATGTATCTATTTTCTTTTTATCAAAAACCATCTGCATAGTCTATTGTAATACACTGTATAGTCAGTGCCACACTTACACTAAGGCTGATCAGACCTCAGGGTCTGATCGGCCTTAGGTAATGAGACAACTAGGACGCCATTTGTAAGGCGTCCGGGTGCTATGGAAACCATCTTGCCGCTAGTGAAGCAGCAACGGCAAGATGGAAGAGAGAGGGAGCTTTCTTCCTCTCAACCACATAGATGTCGCTGGCCTGAAACAGGCTTTTTTTAAAGTGCTGCGCTACGATTGGTTAGTCTGCAGAGACAAAACAATCAGAGTGCTTACTAGCAAGGGAACACTCTGATTGGTCCCTTGCCGGCTTACCACTTGTGTCTGCTCCTGGGGAGTTGGATTCGGGCTGTGACACTTTATAGTGTCACAGCCCCAGGAGCAGTTTGGGCGTGGCCGTACATCAAAATGCAGCAAGTCACTTGTTATTTGGTCGCACAGTTATGTCAGAAAGCATGAAGGGGTTAAAGGATAAAGATTTAACATGTTTGTTATGGTTTTCTGGAAGAAACTGACACCAGTGACTGAGTTAAAACACCCACAACACATATTATTTACCCTCCTGGCGGGGGTGGTCACCAGCTCCTCCTCCTCCTCATTCTCCTCATGAGAACCGGGATGGTCTGAGGGTCCGGCATCCTCATGCTGTGGGGTAGGGGCAGAGGGTCCTGCCTGCTCCTGCTCCTCCTCCTCCGACACCTCCTCCTCCACCACCACTGCCTTTTTTGAAGGCCTGCGGCGGACTGAGGGGACGGGATCACCTATAATGGCAAAATTTTCTTAAGTTATTAAAACCTCGTAAAGCATAACTGTACCTATACATTACAGAGTGTTGCTGAAAGATACAAGAGTCATGTAAGCATTGTACCTGGGCAGATTTTTGTTCCGTATCTCAGTGATCCGCTCCTGGTGTCTCCTCTTCAGGTCGGACCACTTTTTTATAATGGCCATCCGCTTGTGTGTGACATTGTGGTCACGGTATAGCTCATAACCGATCCTCCTAAGGATCCGCTGCTTGTCCACGCGGGACCTGGTGGTGTCGTACTTCATCTCAAGCATTCGCTGCAGGATAAAAATGCAACCATATAATCCCAAATTTGTCAAATAAAAGTATTAGAAATGAATGTCATCATCTCAACACAACAAAAATGTTTCAGTGTTTGAAAGTAAAACATTAGATTTAACGTTACAGTTATACAATCGAATTATATTTAAATTGTATGTGTGTGTAGTATGAGCAATCGGATATTGGCCATCTGAGGAGAGATGTACCCGTCTAGTGAGGTAACGGTACAGTATGGGGTGTACAGCTGGTCCGCCTCCACATGGTGCACCCTGGGTAACGCTAAATGAACCAGCAAATAATGGCGGTCAAACATTACTTCTCCTAACCAACCAGACGCATATTAGAATCCAAAGACTATGTGTGTGTGTGGAGGGATATACACTGTGGGGTATACGGTGTGGAGTATACGATGTGGGGTATGCACTGTGAGGCAGGAAAATGGATGTGCATTGTGCATATGAGAGATGTTTCTCAGCTGTCCAATGTGTCCATACATACATGCTACCAGACATAGTGGTGTGATGTCTTAACAGTACTTAGTGCACCTATCATTAACCCCTTCACGCCCAATGACATAGCTGTACGTCATCTGGCGGTTGTGGCACTCTTTGGAGGTGCGCTTACTGAGGTCGGGTTCCCACCCCTTAGTATCAAGAAGGAAATAAACTCCAGTTTATGCGTTGAAGATAAGTTTCTTTAATCAGAAGTGCGGTAAATCATATACATGCGTAGGACGTTTCGCCACAATACGGCCTTCATCAGACTGATACCGCTCTGAGGACTGTTTGGAAAATGGGCGTGTTGGTAGCAAAAGTAGACCACTGTCTATGTAGATATGCGGACGCAGGCCTTCCCTGCTATCGGGTCCCCATTACAGCAGCACGGTGACCCGATAGCCACCGCACCCGCCGCCCACTACACGCAAAGCCGCAAACCGCAGGTCTGAATTGACCCCCGGCACATTAGTCCCAAGGTGCCTGCTGATTGATTTCAGCAGGCACCCAGTTCTGATCACTGCCCGCCGCGTAGCGGTGATCGGAACTATACATGATGTACCGTTGTGTCATGTGTCCTTAAGGGGTTACAAACCCGTAAAATGGCGTGGCATTGCTTTTATTTTGCAATTTTTGGACATTTTGCATTTTGTTTGGCTTCCCAATACATCTTATGCAATATTAAATGGCGGAGTTAGAAAGTACAACTTGTCCCGCAAAAACAAGCCCTCATATGGCTATGTGAACAGGCAAATAAAAAGTGATGGCTCTTTGAAGGCAGTGAGCGAAATAAGAGGCTAACAAAAAAACTCTGGCTTTGACAGGGTTAATATGCCCTGAAGCAAGAAAAATGAGAATTTGTATAAATACATTGGAATAACAAGCCTGTGATATGTAATACAGTGCTGTAATGTGGAATTACTTACAGTAATCAGGAGATCTTCCTCGACTTCTTTAAAATTGCTTGAGACCATTTTCATGCGCGTCACACACGAGTAATGCACCGCGATTCAACCTTCCTCCTGTCAACAAACTCGCAAGACAAAGCCACGCCCGTATAGGCTCACACGAATATTTCAATGACGATTCTCGCGATAGAAACACCATGTGCATATTGCGAATGCAACTTAGCCAACTTCCTATTGGTTGTCTTGATGGAATGAAGGATTATTGACAATATACTCCGCTGTAGTTAGATGCTAATGCGAGTAAACTTACTCAAATTACTCGCATTACGCATCCAACTTAGTTCTGTGTATAGGCAACGCCCTAACAATGGTTGGCTTGCTAGAATAAACGAATATGACGAATACGAATATAGCGCGATATTCTCTATATTCGTTAAGTCTAGCAAACAACCAATAGGAATGTTGCCTATACACAGAAATAAGTTGGATGCGCAATGCGAGTAATTTAAGTAAGTTTACTCGCATTGCGCATCCAACTTAGACAACTTTCCGATTGGCACAGTAGCTGCCGCCGCCTATGCCTAAAGCCTATTCCACGCTTAAGTTGGATGCGCAATGCGAGTAATTTAAGTAAGTTTACTCGCATTGCGCATCCAACTTAGACAACTTCTCCGATTGGCAATAGTAGCTGCCGCGCCTATGCCTAAAGCCTATTCCACGCTCTAAGTTGGATGCGCAATGCAGTAATTTAAGTAAGTTTACTCGCATTGCGCATCCAACTTAGACAACTTTCCGATTGGCAATAGTAATGCCTAAAGCCTATTCCACGCTCTAGTTGATGCGCAATGCGAGTAAACTTACGTAAATTACCTCGCATTGCGCATCCAACTTAGTTGCCTTGCTTGCTAGGATTTAACGAATATAACGAATACGAATATAGCGCTATATTCTGTATATTCGCTAATTCTCGCAACCCAAGTACCCTCGCCCTACCATTAGGATTTTGACTATACACAAAGTTGGACGCGAATGCGAGTGATTTTAGTAAGTTTACTCGCATTGCGCATCCAACTTTTACCATGGTCTAGATAACCGTGATTCTCAAATCCGACAGTACATTCTAGCATGGAGGCGTTCCCATGGTGATGGGGACGCTCCATGCGCAGAGGAAGTTGGCACTCGGCAGACGGGCACTGACTGGAGCGGGAGGGGAGCATGGAGTCCTCGGACATGTAAGAATAAATGCTTTTGGGAAGTGGGAGGGAACAACTTTAAAAAAAAAAAAAAAAAAAAAAGCGAATATTCGAATTTGCGAATATATAGCATTATATTCGAAATATTCGCGAATTAGCGAAGTGCCGATATTCGCGATTTAAATTCGCTATTCGAATATTCGCGCTCAACACTACTACGCACATAGGAGATGTAGCACAGATAATGCCGCTGTCTGCAGCGGACAAACAATTGCACGCTATTTAGCGTAGGTTGTGCTAAAAATATATATTGCTGCCAGATACAACAATAGTCCTTAAAAGGACTTTTGGGTCTCTAACAATTGTATGCAATTTAGCGCAGGTTGCGCTAATATTACATATTGCTGCCAGATACAACAATAGTCCTTAAAAGGACTTTTGGGTCTCTACAATTGCACGCAATTGCTCAGCTTGCTGTCAGCGGAGGATAATTACGCAATGCTATGAGGCTGGTATGTAATTTTTTCCAGGGCTGGTTTTCATACCCAGTCTGGCCCTGTATACATCACTTACTATCTGGGAAAGAATACTGTAGAGGTAACATGCCGGTACACAATGAGTGTCTGTCTGTCTGTCTGTTCCTTATGTGCACCAAACGACTGGAACGATCTTGACCAATTTTGGAACACAGGTACATCAGGTATCCAGGAAGGTTTTAGACCGGGTTTCTAGGACATACCGTTTCTGAGACACTTAAACCATATGTGTGGTCAATTGATGTGTATAAAGAAACCACAGCAAAGCTCACAAGCAAAATTGTGCTGGTAATTGTATCTGTCACAACTTACGCAACTTGCACAATTTCAATATACGATTCAACCACATGATTATTATGCGGTGGAGAAAAATTGCTATTACGCTTCAAATCAAACCTATTAAATGCTAATTTAACCTCCTGTTTATTAGTACGTGAACGAGTGAAACCATCCTTATTTGTAAAGAAAAAACTTCTCAGTCTCAATCTTCTAAAGAAGCGCTGCAGCTCAAGTTCGAAACTGAACCAATCACGTGTACCTGTGGGAGAAAAAGTTAAACCTCGGCTCAACACCTGGACTTGTTCAGAACTTAATTCGACTGAAGAAATGTTGACCACCAATTGAGTCATTTCTTTTGATTGCGCCTCGTGGGTCTCCCCGACACACTCTTGCTGGGACCCGGATGATTAGGTGGCATGTTTCTTCCAGTGCCGATGATGTCTCCTCCCTCCCCTACGACATTGCCGCCTCCTGATTTTTTTGGTGTTCCTAAAAAAGCTGATGTACTAGATTCATCCGTGGATTCGAAATCACATGTTGTGAAACCGAAGTGTCCTTGTTCAAACCCTCCTACCCTTTCTCCTCCGTGGGCTTATGCTGAAATGATGATTTCTGCCAATTGTAAACTTTGCCCGATTGATAGTCCTCCAGGTCTCTATGCCACTTATCACGTTTTGTTCTCTCAACTTCACTCCTGTGGCGTGATGTATGTTGAGCCACTCTCTGTTTATGAGTTGTGAAATCCTCCGCACTCATGTGGTTCTGAATCTGTGTATCCAGACCACTCAATGTCCTCTTAATGATATCTTTGTGCAGATAATCGATATTTAATAACATAAGCTCAAAGAATACTGTTATTCACAGCTTCACTTTTTGCAGAATTCTCATTATTGCTAGGGCGGAGGTGACCTAAGTCCCCTGGTATCCTTTGATTTCGTAATATTCTTCAGTGTGCTAAGATGCAGCTCTATAGTAATCAATTTCTTAGACTCCTGTTCATATTTGCGCTTCAACAACTCTATAGATGGAGTACTCAAGGAAACATCAGTAGTGTCCTCCCCATCAGTCCATGGATCTCATCCTCTGTATACATGCATTCATGCTTATTCGAAGTCCCTAGGTCCCCGATACACACTCCATAGGTGTTGACATGGAGACCCCCTCAGGTCTGGGTAAGAACCTAGAGACTTCGAATAAGCATGAATGCATGTATACAGAGGATGAGATCCATAGATTGATTGGGGAGGACACTACTGATGTTTCTTTTTTGAGTACTCCATCTATAGAGTTGTTGAAACACAAATATGAACAGGAGTCTAAGAAATTGATTACTATAGAGCTGCATCTTAGCACACTGAAGGAATATTACAGAAATCAGAGGATACCAAGGGGACTTAGGTCTCACCTCCGCCCTAATCTGTTCCCCAATAATGATGAATTCTGCAAAAAAATTTGAAGCTGTGAATAACAGATATTCTTTTGAGCTTATGTTATTAAATATCGATTATCTGCACAAGGAGTTTGATATCATTAAGAGTAGGGTTATGGCCAAAGGGTGAGAGAGGCGCTCATAGGGTGAGAAAGTTTAGACGACAACCCCTACCTCCAAAGTCAGGTAGATTTTATAAACTCACCTGTGAAGGTTGCACCGATTCGGTGCAACTGCGTTGGAGGGAGGCTGTGGGAAATGTAAATAGCGGGTCGGTGCTGCCAGATACGTCCGGATATCCCTGAGGCGAAGGCCAAGTCGCCACTTGGGAGACTACTGGAAATAGTGGCTAAGCTTGTCACTGTATAGTGATCTTGCTAGTGGATGATCACATGGCGCATAACCACAACCTGATGCAGGATACAACAAAGTTTAAACTTTATATAACACAAGAGAGTGAATCTGGATCGCACATCCTCAGTACTATGCTTTTAATATAATGACTGTCCTTCAGCATAATAACATGGCATCTCAGCCCAATTTGTAATACATTCTATGCTGTGCATAAATGAGGCATTAGTATACAGTTTGATCAAAGAGCATAGGCCCACTTACCGCGACAAGGTTGCCTCTACAAGTGGGGACCTACTCTAATTTTATGGCGCGTAGTGCGCGGCGACCACCGACACCCCAGCACGGCACCAGCAGCAGACAGCGGGACCCAGTACCCACACAGCACCCCCACTGTGCAGCAAAACCACCTTGGCTCTAAGTCTCACCAGCTCGGCACCGAGGCAGCAATGACAGACACGCAGTACTGCACCATGTGAACGAGTGCAAAGAGTTCACCCAGTCACAGCCCGGACGGAGAATATACAGCAGCATGCATGTATTATCTTCGTCCTGAAATGTCAAAAAGACTGAACTGAAGACATCCTGATGCATACTGAACAGATTTCTCTCCATTCAGAATGCATTAGGATATAACTGATCAGTTCTTTTCCGGTATAGAGCCCCCTAGGATGGAACTCAACAAGACGCAGGCAAGTAGCCGACAGGCAAAAAGTGCATACTTATGCGACATACTCAAATCTTATACATATATACAACACTACATTATTTACACATACAAAAATCACATACATATCACTACACAGAATGAACGCCGCCATTGCCCATAGACTGCCACAACATCCGCACTTCAGGAGCTGGCAGACATTACACCGGAGGTGATGTATGTATACGGGGTTAATAAAAAAAAAATTAAAAACTGTACAAGTCACAACACTGAAAACATCACCCAGAATGCATGCGCAGTTTAATACATCACAAGTTGCAGCATATGTAGCCAGCCTTAAGTTGCAAAGCTATAACCCTCAGCATGCCCTGACAGCAACAGATTATAAGAGAGTGCTGAGGATTGTAGTATCACAGGGATATAGGAGCACATGGTAGATGGAGCAGTCACAGATCTTATATGAGGTCATTCTGGCCATTTGGGGCCACTGGGCAGGCTATATTCATGTAATACTACAATCCTCAGCATTATCTTATAATCTGTTGCTGTCAGGGCATGCGGGAGTTAGGCCGCAGATGCACACGGCCGTGAGCGGTCCGTGGTATCCCGGCCTGGAATCCTGCAGAGAACAGGAGCGCACAGCGTCATTAGTTGCTATGACGCCGTGCGCTTCGTGCTGCCGCTACAGTACTGTAATACTCTGGTATGATCTATACTATTGTATTATAGTACTGTAGCGGCGGCACGAAGTGCATGGTGTCATATCAATCAAGGACGCTGTGCGCTCCTGCTCTCTGCAGGATTCCAGGCCGGGATACCACGGACCGGTCACGGCCGTGTGCATGTGCGGCCTAACCCTTAGCATGCCCTGACAGCAACAGATTATGAGAATGCTGGGGATTGTAGTATCACAGAGATATAGCCTGCCCAGTGGCCCCAAATGGCCAGAATGACTTCATATAAGATATGTGACTGCTCTGTGTGCTCCTATATCCCTGTGATACTACAATCCTCAGCATTCTCTTATAATCTGTTTCTGAGCCTGTCAGGGCATGTTGAGGGTTATAGCTTTGCAACTCTTTAGGTCCTGGCTAGGCACTAGGCAGCTAGGCATAGCTAGGCTATATATGCCTACAACTTATATGATCTGATCTGTATAATGACTCTCTCTTTCTCTCTACAAGTTGAACAACACTACCATTCGTTCACTAACCAGCTGTCCTTGTGACTGTCTTGTCCAGGTGTTGTAGTTGTCCTGAGTTGCTCCTGGGCGCGGGCGGCGCCTGCCCAGCGAGATGATCCCTTCGCCTCTCTTACTCTCTAGTTCTTCTGGCGACTAGCTGCCCCTGCTGACTGACTGAGCCTGCCTGCCTGCTCCTCCAGTTCCAGGTTCCCGCCGCTGCCTGTGTGCAGACAGTCACACCCCCGGCCCCAGGCCCCAGCCCATTATGTGACCGTCCCGTCCGCTCGGGTCCGATTTCGGCTGTGCCTGTGTTGCTGGGGCAGAGCGGCAGCCGGGCGGGATTCTTCTAGCGCTCAGGCAGCGCAGCTGCATGACATGAGAGCGGCGGGCGCAGCGACGGCTGCCACTTCTAAGTTAAGTTTCCTACAGGTTTTTTTTTTAACATCGAATCACAGCGCCCCCTTCTAAATTGCGCCCTAGGCGGTTGCATAGGTCACCTTACAGGTGGCGCCACCCTGAATACAAAACATACAATAAATAATATAAATAACCAACCCTCCCAAAAGGCCTTCCAACATGAAGGCCCCGCCCAAGAAGAACCTGAAACACGGGAAGGGTCCTTGGAGCCCTGTAAAACGACGGGTATCTGCCCCGCCCCTTAATTGAACTAAATTACCTCTAGCCGATAATCGCCAGCTCAGAGGCAGAAATCGGTAACCATGGGCGACAACGTAGGCAGATACCCGCCATATCATGCCCAAATTCCAGTACCAGGGGAGTCCAGAGCCACTTAGCTCCCTCCCCGCCACGCCAGATCCACCACAACCACCAACTCCAAGGACCCACCACCGCCCTGGCCGCTATGACAGTATAAACCATAACCTGCTGGACCCAAACTAAAATCCACCCAGAACCACTACTGCGCCGAACCAAGGACCACCACCACCCAGGAAACCCCCACCCCCGTTGGACAAAATGCAGCCCAAAAGGGGTGGGTGGGCGGGGGCTGCTGCAGATTCTGTCGCACCTTCCAAAAATGGCTTCTCTTCCCGTGCTTTCTACCCTCTTTATCACCTTGCCCCCACCCCTAATGCGCCGCCCCACTTCAAACCCACCCATTAACCTCTTCCCTCCCTACATCTATCTCCCTCCAGGCCTCTGTCATGCCAGGCCTCCACCAAGTCCTGCAACCTAGGTCCGGCCTGTACTTGACAAGCGTACTGTCGAGTCGTTCCCCTTTTCTCTCATTTCCCAGCCCAATAAAGACACCACACCATAAGTGGATTTTATTGGCCACAGCAGCCATTTATTAAATACAAAACATACAATAAATAATATAAATGACCAACCCTCCCAAAAGGCCTTCCAACATGAAGGCCGCGCCCAAGAAGAACCTGAAACACGGGTAGTGTCCTTGGAGCCCTGTAAACCCGACGGGTATCTGCCCCGCCCCTTAATTGAACTAAATTACCTCTAGCCGATAATCGCCAGCTCAGAGGCAGAAACCGGTAACCATGGGCGACAACGTAGGCAGATACCCGCCATATCATGCCCAAATTCCAGTACCAGGGGAGTCCAGAGCCACTTAGCTCCCTCCCCGCCACGCCAGATCCACCACAACCACCAACTCCAAGGACCCGCTACCGCCAACAAACCAAGGTGGTGACACCTCACCTCCTTGAGTCCCGCCACACCCGCAAAGCCAACTCAATCCCATCCTGCAAACCGGAGCACCATAGATCGATCCCCACTCTGTTCAGGTGTACTTCATCCCCTTCCAAAACTTCCCCACACCGGCTTCCAAATCCCTATGACGCACCGCAAAACCGCCATTCCTCACCACAAAACGCCCCACCACCCTATTAACTTTGATTCTAGCTTTATTAATAATGTTGAGCGAACAGATCGAGCATAGTTCGGGTTTTTACCGAATTTCGGGGTGTTCGGGACCCAGACCCGAACATTTTCAAAAAAGTTCGGGTTTGGGTCCGTTGTTCGTCGATTTCTTCCCGCTTTCTGAAGGGCTGCACAGCAGCCAATCAGCTAGCGTTTTACTTCTTGCCCTAAGAAGCCATCACAGCCATGCCTACTAATGGCATGGCTGTGATTGGCCAAGTGCAGCATGTGACCCAGCCTCTATTTAAGCTGGAGTCACGTAGCGCCGCACGTCACACTGCTCTGATTAGTGTAGTGAGAGGACGCAGCTTCTGTGAGGGCGAGATTAGGCAGGGAAAAGTCAGCAACTACACCTAATGAAGTGATCGATCTACAGCTGTGAATCATTCAACTTCTGCTAGTTAATTGCTCACTGGTTTTTAGGCTGCACAGAGTGTTTTTCTGTCACTTTTTTTCTGGGGTGATCGGCGGCCATTTTGTGACTTGTGGTGCACCAGAACAAGCTGCCACCAAGTCCATCAATCCATCAATACTAGTTTTTTTTTTTTTGCTATATCCTACATCAGGGGCTTGGCTGTGCTTATTGTCACCACTAGAAACTCAGGATAGCAATTTCTATATTTTATTAAGGTGTTAAATACAATTGCCAAAACACCAATCCCCTAAATCTGGTGTTCCAGCTTTGGCTAGCCAAGTGTGATACTGTCTGCTGTCTGGCAAAGGATAGATCATTTTCTGGGGTAAAATTCAATTGCCAAAATAGCTATACCCTGAATCTGGTGTCCCAGCACTGGCTGGCAAAATATAATAGTGTCTGCCAAAACATATATTTTGTTATGGGGTGATATTCAATTGCCAAAATAGCAATACCCTGAATCTGGTGTCCCAGCTGTTGCAGGCCAAGTGTTAATCTGTCAGTAAAAGGGTATATTTTGTTCTAGGGTGAAATTCAATTGCCAAAATAGCAATACCATAAATCTGGTGTCACAGCTGTGGCTGGCAAAGTTTCATAGTGTCCGCCAAAACATATATTTTGCTCTGGGGTGAAATTCAATTACCAAAATAGCAATACCCTGAATCTGGTCTCCCAGCTGTTGCAGGCCAAGTGTTAATCTGTCCGTAAAAGGGTAGATTACACTCAAGGTGTATATACAAGTGCTGAGAGGGTCATCCTCATTAACTTCACTGTCCTCTATGCATCTCCCATTGTATTTCTGTCCGTTAAGGGGTATATTACACAAAGTGTTAAAATACAATTGCTGAAGGCATAATCCTACATATTTTTTCTCACTCTACTGTGCATCTCCAAGTGTAAATCTGTCCTTAAAAGGATACCTTTCATCCAGGGCCTAAATACTAGCCCTAAAAGAGATATTCCCCTAAATCAGTGGTTACTGCTGTGCCTGGATTAGTGTAATACGCTACATAAATAAATAGGTAGATATTGTTAGGTGCCTGTAAAAAAAAGGCCTGAATTTGAAATCAATACATTGGGCCAAATATTTTTTTTCTTATTGTGGTGCTTGGTGAACGGTAACAATGAGGAAAACATCTAGTAAGGGACGTGGACGCGGTCATGGTGGTGTTAGTGTAAACTCTGGTGCTGGGAGAGGACATGGCCATTCTGCCACAGCCACACGTCCTAGTGAACCAACTTCCTCAGGTTCCAGTACCCGCCAGAATTTACAGCGATATTTGGTGGGGCCCAATGCCGTTCTAAGGATGGTAAGGCCTGAGCAGGTACAGGCGCTAGTCAATTGGGTGGCCGACAGTGGATTCAGCACGTTCACAACATTATCTGCCACCCAGTCTTCTGCAGAAAGCGCACAGGTGGCGCCTGAAAACCAAGCCCATCAGTCTGTCACATCACCCCCATGCATATCAGGGAAACTGTCTGAGCCTCAAGTTATGCAGCAGTCTCTTATGCTGTTTGAAGACTCTGCTGGCAGGGTTTCCCAAGGGAATCCACCTAGCCCTTCCCCAGTGGTGGAAGACATAGAATACACTGATGCACAACCACTGATGTTTCCTGATGATGAGGACATGGGAATACCACCTCATCGGAGTCCGCACGTCTCTGATGATGACGAAACACAGGTGCCAACTGCTGAGTCTTTCTGCAGTGTGCAGACCGAACAGGAGGTCAGGGAGGAAGACTGTGTGGAAGACGATGCAGGGGACGATGAGGTCCTAGACCCCACATGGAATGAAGGTCGTGCCACTGACTTTCATAGTTCAGAGGAAGAGGCAGTGGTGAGACCGAGCCGACAGCGTAGCAAAAGAGGGAGCAGGGGGCAAAAGTACAACAGCCGCCAAGAGAGTTCGCTTGCTACTGGCCACCGCCACCAGGGACCGAGCACCCCAAAGGCAGCTTCAAGGAGTTCCCTGGCATGGCACTTCTTTAAACAATGTGCTGACGACAAGACCCGAGTGGTTTGCACGCTGTGCCATCAGAGCCTGAAGCGAGGCATTAACGTTCTGAACCTTAGCACAACCTGCATGACCAGGCATCTACATGCAAAGCATGAACTGCAGTGGAGTACACACCTTAAAAGCAAGGAACTCACTCTGGCTGCCCCTGCTCCCTCTTCTGCTGCTGCCTCGGGCCTCTTTCTCCGCCTCGGGAGGAACGTTGGCACCTGCAGCCCACCAAACAGAGGATGTGCCACCGACACCACCACCTGCGTCACCAAGCATCTCCACCATGTCACACGGCAGCGTTCAGCTCTCCATCTCACAAACCTTGAAGAGAAAGCGTAAATTCCCACCTAGCCACCCTCGAGCCCTGGGCCTGAATGCCAGCATTTCTAAACTACTGGCCTTTGAAATGCTGTCATTCAGGCTGGTGGACACAGAAAGCTTCAAACAGCTGATGTCCATGGCTGTCCCACAGTATGTTGTTCCATGCTGCCACTACTTCTCCAAGACAGCCGTGCCTTCCCTGCACAACCAAATATCCGATAAAATCAAGTGTGCACTGCGCAACGCCATCTGTGGCAAGGTCCACCTAACCACAGATACGTGGACCAGTAAGCACGGCCAGGAACGCTATATCTCCCTAACTGCACACTGGGTAAATGTAGTGGCGGCTGGGCCCCAGGCGGAGAGTTCCTTGGCGCACGTCCTTCCGCCACCAAGAATCGCAGGGCATCATTCTTTGCCTCCTGTAGCCTCCTCCTCCTACTCGGCTTCCTCCTCCTCTGCTTCCAGCTCATCCAGTCAGCCACACACCTTCACCACCAACTTCAGCACAGCCCGGGGTAAACGTCAGCAGGCCATTCTGAAACTCATATGTTTGAGGGACAGGCCCCACACCGCGCAGGAGTTGTGGCGGGGTACTAAACAACAGACCGATGAGTGGTTTCTGCCGGTGGGCCTCAAGCCCGGCCTGGTGGTGTGCGATAATGGGCGAAATCTCGTCGCAGCTCTGGGACTAGCCGGTTTGACGCACATCCCTTGCCTGGCGCATGTGCTGAATTTGGTGGTGCAGAAGTTCATTCACAACTCCCCCGACATGTCAGAGCTGCTGCATAAAGTGCGGGCCGTCTGTGCGCGCTTCCGGCGTTCACATCCTGCTGCTGCTCGCCTGTCTGCGCTACAGCGGAACTTCGGCCTTCCCGCTCACCGCCTCATATGCGGCGTGCCCACCAGGTGGAACTCCACCTTGCACATGCTGGAGAGACTGTGCGAGCAGCAGCAGGCCATAGTGGAGTTTCAGCTGCAGCACGCACGCGTCAGTCGCACTGCGGAACAGCACCACTTCACCACCAATGATTGGGCCTCCATGCGAGACCTGTGTGCCCTGTTGCGCTGTTTCGAGTACTCCACCAACATGGCCAGTGGCGATGACACCGTTATCAGCGTTACAATACCACTTCTATGTCTCCTTGAGAAAACGCTTAGGGCGATGATGGAAGAGGAGGTGGCCCAGGAGGAGGAGGAGGATGAGGGGTCATTTTAGCACTTTCAGGCCAGTCTGTTAGAAGTGGCTCAGAGGGAGGTTTTTGCAGCAGCAGAGGCCAGGTACAAATGTGGCCAGCCAGGGCCCACTACTGGAGGACGAGGAGGATGAGGAGGAGGTGGAGGAGGATGAGGATGAAGCAGGTTCACAGCGGGGTGGCACCCGACACAGCTCAGGCCCATCACTGGTGCGTGGCTGGGGGATACGGAGGACGATGACGATCGCCTCCCACAGAGGACAGCTTGTCCTTACCTCTGGGGAGCCTGGCACACATGAGCGACTACATGCTGCAGTGCCTGCGCAACGACAGCAGAGTTGCCCACATTTTAACGTGTGCGGACTACTGGGTTGCCACCCTGCTGGATCCCGGTACAAAGACAATGTGCCCACCTTACTTCCTGCACTGGAGCGTGATAGGAAGATGCGCGAGTACAAGCGCACGCTGGTAGACGCGCTCCTGAGAGCATTCCCAAATGTCATGGGAACAGGTGGAAGCCCAAGGCGAAGGCAGAGGAGGAGCAAGAGGTCGCCAATGCAGCTGTGTCACGGCCAGCTCCTCTGAGGGCAGGGTTAGCATGGCAGAAATGTGGAAAAGTTTTGTCTCCACGCCACAGCTAACTGCACCACCACCTGATACGGAACGTGTTAGCAGGAGGCAGCATTTCACTAACATGGTTGAACAGTACGTCTGCACACCCCTCCACGTACTGACTGATGGTTCGGCCCCATTCAACTTCTGGGTCTCCAAATTGTCCACGTGGCCAGAGTTAGCATTTTATGCCTTGGAGGTGCTGGCCTGCCCGGTGGCCAGCGTTTTGTCTGAGCGTGTATTCAGCACGGCAGGGGCGTCATTACTGACAAGCGCAGCCGCCTGTCCACAGCCAACGTGGACAAGCTGACGTTCATAAAAATGAACCAGGCATGGATCCCACAGGACCTGTCCCTCCCTTGTGCAGAATAGACATTTATAACTGCCTCCCCCTCAACCATGTATTCTTGTACTCCGGGGCACTTCTTTATTGAATCCTCATTTTTTAACTTTACCATGATCTTGCGGTGCAACCCAAAGTTGAATGAACCTCTCCTCAATCTGGGTGCTGGGGCCGAAATAACTGAAAGTGGCCTTCTCCAGTGGTGGGTGATATGACGCCTTATTCCTTGCTGTGGGACCTCTCTCCTCTGTCTGGGTGCTGGGGCCTAAATAACTGAAAGTGGCCTTCTCCAGTGGTGGGTGATATGACGCATGATTCCTTGCTGTGGGACCTCTCTCCTCTGTCTGGGTGCTGGGGCCGAAATAACTGAAAGTGGCCTTCTCCAGTGGTGGGTGATATGACGCCTTATTCCTTGCTGTGGGACCTCTCTCCTCTGTCTGGGTGCTGGGACCTAAATAACTGAAAGTGGCCTTCTCCAGTGGTGGGTGATATGACGCCTTATTCCTTGCTGTGGGACCTCTCTCCTCTTTCTGGGTGCTGGGGCCGAAATAACTGAAAGTGGCCTTCTCCAGTGGTGGGTGATATGACGCATGATTCTCTGCTATGGGACATCTCTCCAATTGATATTGGTTAATTTTTATTTATTTTATTTTAATTCATTTCCCTATCCACATTTGTTTGCAGGGCATTTACCTACATTTTGCTGCCTTTTGCAGCCCTCTAGCCCTTTCCTAGACTATTTTACAGCCTTTTTAGTGCCTAAAAGTTCGGGTCCCCATTGACTTCAATGGGGTTCGGGATAAAGTTCGGGTCGAGTTCGAATCCCGAACCCGAACATTTTCGGGAAGTTTGGCCGAACTTCTCGAACCCGAACATCCAGGTGTTCGCTCATTGGTACTATTTTTTTTCAAACATGTTTTTGTGTTGCCAATTTTTATGGTCTTTTGCGGGATGAGGTGAAGTCTTTCATTGGTACCATTTTGGTACCTCTCCATATTACGCTTTTTAACCTGGTGTTCACCTGAAGTTGTAAATTATGTGATGTTTTTATAGAGCATTAATATGTAGAAGTATCTAATCTGGAAGGAGCACTTTTTTTGTTAAAACTTTATTTTTTAATTTTTATTAAAAAAATTTTTACTTTCTATTTTTATCCCTGTAGGGGACTTCAAATGTAGATGGTCTGATTCCTTCTACAATGCATTACAATACATAATATATTGTAATGCATTAGAACTGTCAGTATTACACTGGCCGTTGCCTATGTCACCTAACCTAGGGGCTGGGCCTCATAGACCACATAGCTGGCAAGCCCTGAGGCCTTTTAAGGCCATGGGCTGCCTTAGCAGCCATCAGTTCCCTGTGATCGCAAAGTAGGGAGCTGATGGGTTGAGAGAGCGAGCTCCCACCCTCTGTAAATCTCTTAGATGTGGCATTCAGCATCTGAGTTTCTACCAATGCTGGCGGTTACATTAGGGGCTTGGCGGTCAGTAACATCTAAGTCCCTGCCACCAATCAGCACCCCGTAAATATATGGCATGTGTTGGGAGCTCACTTGCAAGTCTGGAAGTGGTTAATACAGCTGGAAGTGGTTCATACAGTGTCTGCTGCACTTTTGCACACAGGTGCCCAACATTTTGGATAGCCAAAGTGGGACACTCATGCTTCTTTGTGTGAAAGATCCATTTAATTCATGCATGTCTGTATGCTTGAATGGTATTAATTACCTACATGTACTATGCCTGCTGTGTATCCTTAAATAAAGCCTGTTGTGGTGAGGGGTGGGAGTTAGGGGGGCTTCAACCTCTTAAGGACGAAGGGCATACATGTACGCCCTTCGTCCGCACTTTAAAGATGGCGCCCGCTCCCGCGCGGAGCGGGCGCTCAGCTGCGGGTAAAGCTTGATTCATCAAGCTGACACCCGCAGCTCATGTCCGTGACCGGCAGCGATGCCGGTCGCGGACATTAACCCCTCAGATGCCGTGGTCAATCCTGACCACGGCATCTGATCAGCGCAAACCGAAGTTTCACTTTCGGTTTTGCTCAGCTCCCTGATGGCCACAAGGGGGCCGGGCATGCATGTAGTACCCTAGGTTTCTGTGAATGAAACCTAGGTTACTACTAAGTATTCCTATGGAGTCTATGACTGTAATAGGCTCCATAGGAAATATGTGATTTTCTCATATATTCCAATGCTATTGCATTGGAATATATGAAATAACAATCTGATGATTGCATCTTATAGTTCCCTATGGGAACTATAAGAAAGTGGTAAAAAAAAAAAAAAAGTTTAAAAAATAAAAATTAAATAAAAAAATATAAAAATTCAAATCACCCCCTTTCCCCAAAATGAAAATAAAATAAATAAAAAATAAAAAATTACACATAATGGGTGTCGCAATGTGCGAAAACGCCCATACTATAATAATATTAAAAAATATTCACCATACGGTAAACATAAAAACTGAAAGAAAGCGTCCAAATGGCTAATTCGCCATTTTGGGCGCTTCATTTCTAAAAAAATGAATAAAAAGTGATCAAAACATCATACGCACCCCATAATGGTATCAATTAAAAGTTCAGATTGCCCCGCAAAAAATGAGCCCCTACACTGCTCCGTACGCATAATTACAAAAAAGTTATAGGGGTCAAAACATGGCGACAAAAAATAAAATAAAAAAATTCCCACTTTTAAATTTTCTTTCACTATCAAAACGCAAGAAAAACTATACATATTAGGTATTGCCGGATTCGTACTGACCTGAAGAATAAAATTAACCAGTCAGTTTTATCGCAAATCGAACGTTGTAATTTAAAAACCCGTAAAACTGTGGTGAAATTGCTTTTTTTTTGCAATTTCACCCCATTTGGAATTTTTTTCCCGTTTCCCACTACATCACATGCAAAAATAAATGGTAGCGTTAAAAAGTACAACTTGTCCCGCAAAAAATAAGCCGTCATATGGCTATGTGAGCGGAAATATAAAAATGTTATGGCTTTTGGAAGGCAGGGAGTGCAAAACAAAAACGCAAAAATCCCAAAACCCCCGGTCCTTAAGGGGTTAATAGTGCTTGTTATACTAACCGGTTTATCATTTTGTGCGCATGTACGTCAACCTCTGTGATACCTAAGATTCTAGCATTAATTTTGATGCTGTCATGTACTATTTTATTGTACAATGCATATTGTGTACTGCACAAATTTGTTGTCATTCTTGTTGGATAAATAAAAATTATCTGATAAAAAAAAACTAAAAAAAACTGCTGTGCCTCCATGTATTGTGGCCTGCCGTGCCCAAGTGTATTATGACTACATGGGGGGGGGGGGGGGAAAGGTGATGCCAAAGACATACCCTAATAGACTGACTTTCAGATATCCACTGACAGCATAACACAATGTACTACATAAGTAAAGCAGTGTATTATGGAAGTGACCAAAAGCATTTCAAAGTCCCCTTGTGGTACTACTTGTAATAAGTAGTAAAAATAAGAATTCAATAAACCTCTGCCCATTCCCTTAAGACCCCAGGATCTCTGGCGAAATAGGTCGGGGGGCAGTGTTTGAGCATATTTTAAAACAGCACGTGGCAAGGCAGTTATAAAAGATAAGATAGAATTAGATAGCTGTGATACAGCATAGTAAACGAGGCAGCTGCAGCGCGCAGCCGACGGTCTTTTGGCAGTGAGAGATTACAATAATACTTTGTAGCCAAGGAGCAGCAAAGTTCCAATGTGTGTTTGTTATTAGATACACTGTTCCATGCCTGATTTTTTGAAACAACCTATCCCTAAATTATAGTTTCTTAAAAAGTTATAATAAACGTGAAGTTTTAAAATAACACAATTCACATATGTAAAGAAATAGGCTTCTATTAGTCTCAGACTAAGGCCTCTTTCACACTTGCGTTGTTAGGATCCGGCGTGCACTTCCGTCGCCGGAAATGCCCGCCGGATCCGTAACAACACAAGTGACCTAAAAGCATTTGAAGACTGATCAGTCTTCAAAATGCTTTCAGTGTTACTATGGCAGCCAGGACGCTATTAAAGTCCTGGTTGCCATAGTAGTAGTGGGGAGCGGGGGAGCAGTATACTTACCGTCCGTGCGGCTCCCAGGGCGCTCCAGAATGACGTCAGAGCGCCCCATGCGCATGGATCACGTGATCCATGCGATCACGTGATCTATGCGCATGGGGCGCCCTGACGTCACTCTGGAGCGCCCCGGGAGCCGCACGGACGGTAAGTATACTGCTCCCCCGCTCCCCACTACACTTTAGCTTCCTGGCTGCCATGGTAACCATTCAGAAAAAGCTAAACGTCGGATCCGGCGATGCGCCGAAACAACGTTTAGCTTAAGGCCGGATCCGGATTAATGCCTTTTAATGGTCATTAATTCCGGATCCGGCCTTGCGGCTAGTGTTCAGGATTTTTGGCCGGAGCAAAAAGGGCAGCATGCTGCGGTATTTTCTCCGGCCAAAAAACGTACCGGTCCTGAACTGAAGACATCCTGATGCATCCTGAACGGATTTCTCTCCATTCAGAATGCATGGAGATAAAACTGATCAGGATTTTTCCGGCATAGAGCCCCGACGACGGAACTCTATGCCGGAAAACAAATACGCAAGTGTGAAAGAGCCCTAAGGCTACTTTCACACTCGCATTTTGGCTTTCCGTTTGTGAGATCATGGGCTCTCACAAGCGGTCCAAAACGGATCAGTTTTGCCCTAATGCATTCTGAATGGAAAAGGATCCACTCAGAGTGCATCAGTTTGCCCTCTGATCAGTCTCCATTTCTGTCCGCTTGACAAAACTGAGCCAAACGGATCTGTCCTGGCACACAATGTAAGTCAATGGGGACGGATCCGTTTTGTCTGACACAATCTGGCACAATAGAAAACGGATCCATCTCCCATTGACTTTCAATGGAGTTCATGATGGATGCGTCTTGTATTATGGATAATACAAACGGATCCGTTCATGACGGATGCATGCGGTTGTATTATTGTAAAGGATCCGTTTTTTGCAGATCCATGACGGATCCGCCCAAAACACGAGTGTGAAAGTAGCCTAACTGTAAATAATAAGGATATTGATAAACATGCCTATACGTATGTCAAGGGTCAACATGACTGAAGTACATATAGACTCAGACTCTTATGTATTTTAGCTTCAGCAGTTGGTTTATTTCTTTTGCACAGAACTGAAATTTTTCAAAGCTTCCCCATTTTTCATGTACACAGGTCAGAGATCCTTATTATATAGTAGTTGTGCCACAGTAAAATGGAGGAATTTAATATTCTTCATTTAATGGAAATTTTGGGTGATCCTTCCATCTGCAAAATCAAAAAGTATTGTGTTATAATTGTGGAAGTATGAGAATCAGTTCTATTGTCTCGATCCGGTTGTTAAAATCAGAATGGAATCACAGAATTGTTTGGTGACTGAATCGAGTTTTGGTGATCTACATTGTGGTCAATCACTGACCCCAGTATAGAGCACCTTAGATCTTCTACACCAGATATTGTCTCTGCTACTGTCCTAAGTCTTGTCTCACTTAACTCTTTAACAGCTGATGTGAGGTCAGGGCTAATTTGCATAAAAATAAGATTATTAGATTCCTGCATTAGATCAGCTGACTAATCAGTGGCTAGCGTTTAATGTATTAGCTTCTCCTCTGCCAATCTTGGGTAATGCACCTTCCCCTTCTATGGCCCCCATCTCAAGAGCAATTCTTGGGGAGGGTTCAGAATCTGATACACTGATCATCCTTAAAGGGGTTATCCAAAGTCTAAAAGATGCCCCCAATGCCCAGGCCCCTCATACAGATTATACTTACCCTGCTCCCCAGCACCCGTGTCAATCTTGATCCCCACACAGTCGCCGCTCCATCTCGGGTGACACTAGGGAGGCTCGTGCCTGTCTGGGCCTGCTATTGCCTGCCCCAAATCACCCCCCCCCCTTCCCCCCCGTTATCTGCACGACGGGGAGATGCAGCGGTGGCAGTGTGGGGATCAGGAGCGAAACGGGCACTGAGTGGCATAATTTAGACTTTGGATAACCCCTTTAAAGAATCACTGTACTGTCACACAAATTTAATTGAATAGAGAATGGTATAACTTGCACATTTCTATATAATTTCATTAAAAAAATATGCCTGTATCCACTCGGAAAAAAAAAGCTGTAAAGTCTACTGCCTGTTGTCAGGCAAGATCTGTCCCTGGTAACAGAGACACAGAAGACAGCAGAGAGGAAGTGGGGCATGTCAGGGCTAACTGAGATTGTGAGACTGATAAAATAACTGCTTCTACACAGCTTTTGAATATCACAGCCTTTTTTTGTGTCTGATTTCCACCTCCTTATCTGTTCTAGGAGTTCCAGAACTGTAAACAAAAATACTGGGAAAAGACAGGACATCACAGCCATACAGTGCTGGAAGACTTCACAGAATTGCTTTTGAGTGAAATTCATCTAGCTGTGCAGCTGAAACAGGACATTATATGGCTGAAAAAGACTTTAGTGAAGCCTCAAAAAACAATTTTTTCACAGTTATTATTGTACAAAAAAGCACAACCATTATGTGAATTATTATTATTTTTTTTAATAAATGCCTAATATCATTTGCGTCCACCTTGTACTGCAAAAAAACAGCTGACTAGTCTAGGTAGGAATGCCACAAGAACTCTGAAGATTTCCTCTGATATCAAAGCTATGGACAAATTTAGAGCCTTTTTTTTATTGATTTAGATGGATTTTGAGCTACAAAAAATTGCAATAGGTTTTTAGTTAAAATGTTTCTGTGTTTGGCTTGTGCAGCTAGAAATGTATATCTCACAGTACATAGCAGCTGCAGAATGCTATTAGTAATAAATCTGTAAGAAGCCTGAAAGAACGTCTAAGTTGATTTATGATTTATGTTCAAAGTTGAAGCCCCAATTTGTGATTTTTGCAATATTTTTAGAAACTCTTCTACAGTGTGTTTTACTTACTTTTGCATGACATAACGTCTATTTTGGTTCAGTCCGTTCAGAGATTTCATTTCCTCTTCACTCAACTCAAATGCAAAAACCTGAAATTGCAATAATCAATGACAAAAGTCACTTTTTCCATTTCTAAAGGTCCATTTTCACGATAACTTTTTTAAACCACCCGCCAATGATCCCCTCATGGAATGGTTAAAAATAGGATGATAAAGGATGCTTTCCTTATTTATTGCTGTGTGTATTTAAACCAAGCCAATATCATTGTGATCTCATGGAAACTTATTGATACAAGTAAAGGGCGTAACTGGAATGCCCACATTTGCTGAAGGGAGACGAGGATGGTAGAAATACTATTAATATTTATCTGGTATTTACATAGTCCTGCTTCCACCTCATTGTCCAGAGCCTAATGAAAAATGGTGTGCATAGTTTTAAACCAATCGTTTTATTGCTGCAGTGTACAGATGTATTTTTTCTGCTTTACAAACTATGGGACACATTTATTAAGACTGGCATTTTAAACGCCGGTCTTAATTAGCCCTTGCGCTGGCGGTGGATCCCCAAAGTTATACATAACTTCGGCGTATCCATTACCGATTCTAAATGTAAGACAGCTTCCTTGCTGTCTTACTTTTAGACCATTTTCTACACCTAAACCACAAACAGACTGTTTTATGATCATCTTCTGGCCACTGCTCAGTACGGCTCCATTCTACGTCTTCAGGATGTCTGTGGAGAAAACCATGCGCACTGCACGCACAGATACTGGGTGGGATTAGGACTCTCATCTAGGAGGGTTTAGGACTTTTGAAGGTCACAGCGCTAGAGAGAGACTCAAGTGGGTGAACTGTAGTCAAGGTAAGGTACCACATTTATTAAATGTGTGTACATCTATAGCTATATATGACCAGTACATATATATATATATATATATATATATTTATATATATAAATATATATATATGCACAGTATCTCACAAAAGTGAGTGCACCCCTCACATTTGTGTAAATATTTTATTCTATCTTTCCATGGGACAACACTGAAGATATGACACTTTGATACAATGTAACTGTTTGCGGCCTTTGTTGTTCATCATCTTTAGAAGAGGCTTCCTTCTGGGACTATAGCCAAGCAGACCAATTTGATGCAGTGTTTGGTCTGAGCAATGATAGGCTGACTGCCCAGCCTTTTAACCTCGGCAACAATGCTGGCAAAACTCATACGTCTATTTTGAAAAAAACGACCTCTGGATATGATGCTGAGGATGTGCACTCAACTTCTTTGGTTGACCATGGAGAGGCCTATTCTGAGTGGAACCTGTCTTGTTAAACTGCTGTATGGTCTTGGCCATCACTGCAACTCAGTTTCAGGGCGTTGGCAATCTTCCTATAGCCTAGACCAGTGATGGGCAAAGTACGGCTCTCCAGCTGTTGTAAAACTACAACTCCCACCATGCCCTGCAGTAGGCTGTAGTATAGCTGTACACAGTCTTTGCATGCTGGGAGTTGCAGTTCTGCAACAGCTGAAAAGCCACACTTTGCCCATCACTGGCCTAGGCCATCTTTATGTAGAGCAACATTTTTTTTTTTAGATCCTCAGAGAGTTCTTTGCCATGAGGTGCCATGTTGAACTTCCAGTGACTAGTATGAGAGAGTGTGAGAGCGATAACAGCAAATTTAACATAGCTCTCGGACAGGAGCACCAATCAACCGGGAGGAGTGCCAGGCGTCACACCCCTCCTCCAGCCTATCAACTATAGCTAACTGTACAGGGGGTCAGTATGTATAAAGAAGTGAACCATTCGGCGGTGAGTATAATAAGGGAACCTTTTAAACCGACTAAGGCAGGGAAGCACCCAAGGGACGTGGTGCGAAATAACGTGTCTCCTTGACCACAAAAGCTATATGCAAAAATAAAAAAGCCATTATTATGAAGATAGAGACTACAAATAGACCTAATAAATGTATAAGACATGCCAGAACATCAGCACTGTCATTATATTGGTCTTATATTGTAGTATGATATACACAATAATGGCTTTTTTATTTTTGCATATAGCTTTTATGGTCAAGGAGCGGCTTTATTTCCCACCACGTCCCTTGGGTGCCTCCACGCCTTAGTCAGTTTAAAAGGTTCCTTTATTATACTTACCACTGAATGGATCACTTCTTTATACATACGGACCCCCTGTACAGTTAGCGATAGTTGAGAGGTGGGAGGAGGGGTGTGACGTCTGGCACTCCTTCGGGTTTATTGCTGCTCCCGTCCGAGAGCTCTGCCCACGGGTGTGGCTTGGTTCATTTAATAAGCGGCACTCGGCGGCCGCGCCACAGCCGCAATAGTGCCGAAGGCTGGCTGCATGCACACCATCAGTGGCCGGCAGCTATATTGATTTTTTGTAACTTTGTGTCTAATACTGTAGCTCTTGATGAAAGGCCGAGAAAATCTCGGCACTAGAAATGAAAAGCTTATAGGGCATCAATTAGTCAGGGAGGAGACCTAATAGCATGATAGCAGGCCAGTTTGGAGATAAGGCTACAGGCATAAACATAGTGAATAGAGTGGAGCAGTGACTGCTAGTATTCCACTGTATATCACTACATATCACTACATATTAGGATCCTCCAGCGCGCAGCGTGTAAATAGATGGGATTGACTAGTCCTTAACAGGTTATCTAGAGTGCTGTATAATAACAGTAGGGCTAATTAGGTCCTTAACACAACAGTACTTTGAATGGCTGAAAACCATGGAATATTATATGTGACTCAGCCGTGTGTGCTGGCTTAACACACAGCACTGTGATATAGGCCTCATGCACACGACCGTATGTGTTTTGCGGTCCGCAAATTGCGGATCTGCAAAAAAAACGGATGACGTTCTCCGTATATGGCATCCGTTTTTTTTGCGGATCCGTTATTTTTGCAGATCCATTGTAATAATGCCTATCCTTGTCCGCAAACTAGAAAAAATAGGACATGCTCTATTTTTTTGCGGAACGGAAAAACGGACACACGGAAACGGAATGCACACGGAGTACCCTCCTTTTTTTGCGGACCCATTGAAATGAATGGTTCCGCATATGGTCCGCAAATAAAACGGAACGGACACGGAAAGAAAATACGTTCGTGTGCATGAGGCCATACTGTTAGTGGTTTGGATTCATCAGGTGGTAAAAGTATATATAATTTGTGAATGCACTTCTGAGACTCTGATACCCAGCCTGATATGTAATTTTGTGAACTACCACTTTATAATTTTTCTACTTATTTTAATGTGATATTCAATAAACAGTTTTTTTAGCGATTTCTATTAAGGCAGTTAACCAGTTTATATCCATAATCGTGTACGTCTAAAATTATCTTTGCATAGTTATCCCAATAGTGGTAGCAATACCACAGAGGCAAGTGCACCGGCAGACCAGAGGAAAACCCCAGACGGCGAAGGGCCAGTGAGCCCCGTTCTTCACAGAGCCCCTGGTGGTGGGGATGAACTTAGCCAAGGGTTGCACCTCCAGGAAAGTCCCGGTACACTTGGCCTCTACCTGCAGAGAACCATGCTGGTGCAAGCCACACACAAAGGTCTGGAACCCAAAAAAACAGGACATGGATCAGACAAGACAAACAGAAACCAGCACACAAGCAGATGCCTAGACCCCAGCATGGCAGGTCACAGACAGAGCTGCACACAGACTAGATGTCCTCCCTCCGGAGAACCCAGAAGCCCTCTCACGAATGAAGGACGTACACAGGACAGGAACAGAAGCAGTAGGCACTGCAGGCAAGACATGGAACAGACTAGATACAACAACGCTTTACCAGGCGACACCACAAAAAAGGGCAGATGGCAAAAAAAAACTGGGTCAGCAGAAAGGGGCTACACCCAGCAAAGCACAAGACAGACTAACCCCCTTGGTGAGCAGCAAGGTGCTACAACCAGCAAGGCACAAGACACACTGACCACAAGTCCCACAGCTCACAGATAGATATAGCTGCAATAATGAGGAAACCTGATAAGCCAGACCCAGACCAGGGAATGTTAACCCCACCTGAACCAAGAGAAACCACCTACCAGAGAACAAACTATACAAGTGTCAGTTCACACCAGTCACAGAATGCAGCAGCCAGCACACCCCAAACGACAACCAGCATACACAACATAACTGTAGTCAGTATGAGGTAACAAGTAGTGACAGAACCGCACTGTGATACAAACTCAAAAGCATCCATACTTAGACCATGTTTACACACAAGGCCGCAACCAGCATGCATCGCAGAACTAGCATACATGGGAACATCCACAGCCAGTACCCAAAGCACATGCAGCCAGCACGGCACTTGTGACAGGAGCCACAGAGATATTGACATGGGAAGACACAAACACAGGCCACAGTTCGCACACAACACCGCTGCCAGCACGCAACCTCAAGCAACAAGCATACACAGGATTCAGCTTGCAGCCAGTACGCGAGAGGGCATACAGCCAGCCTACACGGCCACAACTGTCACAGTGAACCACACTGTGACATATACAAGCTGTACACTGACTACTTTACATTGTATCAAAGTGTCAGATCTTCAGTGTTTTCCCAGGAAAAGATATAATAAAATATTTTCAAAAATTTGAGGGCCGGACTGCATACTTGTGTAACTATAGCTATTTATGACCTGCCTGTATATTTAAGTGTACTCTATGTGTCTATAGGCACAGTATGTGTGTATATGTAAGTGTATTAGGTATCTTTGTCCATAGATATGTATGACATGTGTGTGCATGTATATGAGTGTACTGTATTTGTGTGTCTATAACTCTGTTTGACCTCTGTATATATATATTAATATATATATATATATAAGTGTGCTGGTCTATAGCTGTATATTACACATGATAGGCCAAGATAAACACTTCAGCAGGCAGGAATGAAAAAGATAGGATTAGGCCTCAGGCATATGACCGTATCCATTTTGTGGTCTGCAAGTTGTGGATACTATCTGTGTGTAGTTCGCATTTTTTTTGCGGAGGTATCGATTTCACCCATAACAGTGCCATCCACAGTGCCCTTCAAGTGCGATCCACAGTGCCCCCAAATGCATCCACAGTGCCCCAAGTGCCATCCACAGAGTGCCCAGTAACATCCACAGTGCCCCCAAGGGCTATCCAGTGCCCCCAAGTGCCATCCACAGTGCCCACCATGTGACGTCCACAGTGCACCAAGTGCCATCCAGTTCCCCCATGTGACATCCAGAGTGCCCTCCAAGTACCATCCACAGTGCTCACTATGTGCCATCCACAGTGCCCCCCATGTACCATTCACAGTGCCTCCCAAGTGCCATCCACAGTGCCCCCATGTGAAATACAAAGTGCCCCCCAAGTGCCATCCATAGTCCCCTTCCCAGTGACATGCACAGCATAGTGACAGCACAGAGGCTGATCACTATGCTGTGACACTGAATAGGCAACATTAATATAAAAAGACTGGCACACCACCTATTTCACGGTGCTCTGTGTTTAGGACAAGTCCAGCAAAATCCAAAAACAAAAAAACACGGCACTCATATGGCAAAATGATGCTGAAAAAATTACATTTATTGACTTGCCACCATAATAGACATTTTTTTTAGAACGCTATTTAAAGCGCCGGAGCACAGCGGCGTGTGTGCCACCTGCTCCATCGCTACTTCTTCACTACAGGTACGATTATACTAACGGATTGAACCTCCTCTACTTCCTATGTCCTTTTCCTACCCTGTGTCTTGTGTGCCTTATGTTGTTAGGTACTCTGGTGCTAAACACTGGTGTCAATCTAGGGAATATGAGTATGAGGTACATATGACTTCTGCTATTCCGGATGAAAATAGACATCAGAAATAGTTTCTGCATATTGCCTTGAGTTACAATTTGTAGAATATGAAGACGAGATGCATATCTGTATAGTGTCTATTTAGGCATATGGCTGACCTGTTGAATTGTTATTGTTGTCCGTTTATGTGTACTAAAATCTTGCCTATTATATTTGTCAACTCTATTTAATGTATGTGTTTATATGTGTTATTTCTAGGCCCTGATGAAGGTCCTTGTGGACCGAAACTTTGGCCCTTATGAATAAAATGTCTATTATGGTGGCAAGTCAATAAATGTAATTTTTTCAGCATCATTTTGCCATATGAGTGCCGTGTTTTTTTGCTTTTGGATTTTGCTGGACTTGTCCTAAACACAGAGCACCGTGAAATAGGTGGTGTGCCAGTCTTTTTATATTAATATTGTGATTTTGTACGTGAGCGCCCACCGATGTCAGCGTCAACTTTTTCCTATGATGCATCCACAGCAGAGGACATAGTGGCACGAGTCAATGCGTCAAGTCAATTTTTGCATATTCCTCATATTGAGTTCCATACCCGGGATTGGGAACGTGAATCAAAAAGATTGATAGCCTCTGAGTTACACTGTACTACACTGGCTGAATACTATAGAAGTGGTCGAATTCCAAGGGGCCTCCGTGTTCATCTACGTCCAAATTTGTTCCCAAATAACAAGGAATACTGCGATAAATTTGAGAACATTTTGAATAAATGTTCATTGGACATTATTGTGTTGAGTATTGACTTTTTACAGAAGTCTATTACAGAGAGTCGTGAGAAATTAGCCGCAATTGAAACCCAGCTGACGTCGACCATTTCTACACAAGAATGGACAGATCTAAAGACAAAGACGGATAAGATCTTGGAGGAACACAAGAAATATATTGAACGCACAAAAAGATCTAAATACCTGCGTGATATTGAAGATTATCAGTTAAAAAGGGTATACCGGTGGCAATGGCGAGTGTCCGACAATTCTGGATATCAATCTTATGGGGATTATGCCTCATCGTCCTCTGGGAGCGAGAATTCAACACGTTATCGACCACCTCGTTTTTTTCACGGGAGAGGCTCCCGTCCACGCAGAAGACCACACGGATACGGACGGGACGAGGTTCCAGGCACCCAGGAACCAATCAGTATGACAACCAGGTCACAGGTATAGATCTGGTGGTGAATATTTCTTCTCGTTCGTTAACTCCAATTGAACTTGATGTCTTATCCAAGGGTCTGTCTTTCTGCCCTACGGACTATCTACATACATTTACAGTGTCACAGGAGTTACATAGATTTTATAGGTCCCTACGCTTGAAGGCACATTTCTCGCGTCAGGAACCTAGAAGTAATACTGCAATGGAAATGTCTTCCCCTTTATATATTTCATCTTTGGGTTTACGAAACAAAAGTGATTTCTCTCCTCCTAAGATATATCATGGGGTTGAGGCATATATTGATATAGTGAATAGGGAGATACAAGGAGTGATGGAGGCATACAAGAGGGGGGCCTATCCTATGCATTCTAACATGTCTAGTTCTGAAATATGTGCGTTAAAGGCATTAAGGGATGACAAATTAATTGCAATTAAACCCGCCGATAAGGGGGGAGCAATTGTAGTTATGGATACGTCTATGTATAAAGCTGAAATCCTACGTCAATTAGCTGATAACGACACATATACAAAACTGACATGTAACCCGACGGCTGGTATTCAGAAAGAGATTATGACGTTTCTCCAATATCACATGTCAATAGGCAATATTGATAAGATGACTTATGAATTTCTCTATAAAAAAGATCCGGTAATTCCGGTATTCTATGTATTGCCTAAAATACACAAAAATTTGCAATGTCCACCGGGCCGCCCGATTGTAGCCTCCATCGAATCGCTCCTTTCCCCACTAGCTATATATTTAGAGAAGATCTTGACGCCCTATGTACGCTTGACGAAATCCTTTTTGTTGGATACATCTGATTTTTTACAAGTGATTGGATCTATAGGATCCTTACCAATAGATACTCTCTTAATCACTTTGGACGTTGGCAGCCTGTATACCTCCATCTCACATGATGGAGGTATCCAGGCTGTCAGGATGATGCTAATGGAGAGTTCATTGACTTCAGGACAACAACTTTTTTGTGTGGATATGTTGCGTTTTGTCTTAGAAAAAAATTTCTTTATGTTTGGCGACTATTTTTACTTGCAACGTAGGGGAACCGCAATGGGTTCGAATGTTGCCCCCCCCTTATGCAAATATCTTTATGGACCGGTTTGAGCTGGATCACATCTATCCACATCACCTTTTCCAGGCCCATGCATTAATATGGCGTCGATATATCGACGACATATTTTGTATTTGGCAAGGGGGACGAGAGTCTTTTGACACCTTTTTTTAAATATTTAGATTCTAGAGTGGAGGGTTTACACTTTACTGCGACGATTGATGAGCATTCCGTCAGTTTCCTGGACACCTTGGTGTCCCGGACTCAAGACGGACTGTTATCAATCGATCTCTATACGAAACCCACTGACAAAAATACTTTGTTACTCTACTCCAGCAATCATCCACGGAATACGAAAAATTCATTACCCCATTCACAACTCAAACGTGTTGTTAGGATAGTTAGTGATCCTGCTCTGAGGACCCAACGTATGGACGAAATGGCTACTAAATTTGTAAGGAGAGGCTATCCCCGATCTCTCCTTGATAGAGAACTTATGTTGGTTAATCAGGGTCAGCAACAACCTAAGCGGAGTGAACCACGTATTCCGCTAATTATGACCAACCATCCGTTAGTTCCCCGCTTACAGCACATTATACAGAAACATTGGTCGCTATTGACTAAATCTTATCCTACTGTTCAAGAATTCAACACTCCAGTGCGAATGTGTTTTAGGCGGGGAAAAAACATTCGAGACTCCCTGGTTTGCGCTGACATTGGACCTGAACGTGTAAGGAGTGTACAAATGACTCTGAGTGATCCGAAATTGGGGACCTTCCCGTGCTTGAATTGTGCTCAATGCACTAATGTAAAGAGGGGGGCAACATTCACACACCCACATTCTGGGAAAACATATAAGATACGGGGCTTCTACACTTGTCTAACATCTTTTGTTGTCTATTTGATCAAATGTCCATGCGGTCTCGCATATGTTGGGGAAACTTCCCAATGTGTGCGAGACCGCATATGTAAGCATAAATCGGATATTCGTTGTGAACGTATGGAGTTACCGATTCCACAACATTTCATCAAATTTAAACATCGTATCAGCCAGTTACAATATCAGGTGTTGGAACAAGTCCCTTCACCACGTAGAGGGGGAAACCGTAAAGCGATGTTACGTAGACGTGAGGCTTTCTGGATTCATGAATTGAAGACATTACATCCCTTCGGTCTCAATAGGGACTTTGACGTATTGATATAATATAGAATATTAGTGAAAATCTATGTGTGATCCCAGTCCGTGTGTCCTTTTTGGACGCGTGGAGTGCGACACACTTATAGATGTACTAACGTATTTTCAACAAGTGTGTAAGAGCTGCCACTATATACCCTCTAAAAATATATGAAAATTGAGGTTCAGTACTTTGTCTATTTTCTATTTCTCTATCTGTATAGATATATATTAACAGTGATCATGATATTTATAGTATATTCTTTGATTTTTCAGACTAAATAAAGGTGTTGATATCACAAGTAGGAGAGTTGTTTCCATACGACTTGTGACATATATGTATACTAATTTCTAACTAATCTCGCCATTTGTGACAATTCTAAATGGATTTATGTTATAACATTTACTAAGGGTACTTTCACACTAGCGTTGGTGCGGATCCGTCTGTTTATTTGTACAGATGGATCCGCACCTCTAATGCAAACGTTTGTATCCATTCAGAACGGATCCGTTTGCATTAGCTTTAAAGAAAAATGACAAAGTCCAAAACGGATCCGTTTTGACTTACATTGAAAGTCAATGGGGAACGGATCCATTTTCAAATGCACCATATTGTGTCACTGACAACGGATCCGTCCCCATTGACTTACATTGTAAAAAAAAACGGATCCGTTAGGCTCCGCCTCTTCAGACGGACACCAAAATGCTGCATGCTGCGTTTTGGTGTCCGCCTCCAAAACGGAATAGAAGCGGAACGGAGCCGAACTGATGCATTCTGAACAGATCCTTATCCATTCAGAATGCATTGGGGCTGAACTGATCCGTTTTGGACCGTTTGTGAGAGCCCTGAAACGGATCTCACAAACGGAATCCAAAACGCTAGTGTGAAAGTACCCTAACATAGCTAATGACTATACATATATGCACATTGGGTAATCTTTTACACTTACATTGATGCCTTTAGATGAAGTTATTCGATACTGGTAATATCGCTACATTGCCAGTACCCGTTTTGGTCTCAGCCGGCAGAGCGCGCATGTCAGTGTGACGCACTTCCGGCTGGAGCCGCGGACAGGAAGCTATCGGCATAGCGTTCTATTTAAAGCGCCGGAGCACAGCGGCAAGTGTGCTACCTGCTCCATCGCTACTTCTTCACTACAGGTACGATTATACTAACGGATTGAACCTCCTCTACTTCCTATGTCCTTTTCCTACCCTGTGTCTTGTGTGCCTTATGTTGTTAGGTACTCTGGTGCTAAACACTGGTGTCAATCTAGGGAATATGAGTATGAGGTACATATGACTTCTGCTCTTCCGGATGAAAATAGACATCAGAAATAGTTTCTGCATATTGCCTTGAGTTACAATTTGTAGAATATGAAGACGAGATGCATATCTGTATAGTGTCTATTTGGGCATATGGCTGACCTGTTGAATTGTTATTGTTGTCCGTTTATGTGTACTAAAATCTTGCCTATTATATTTGTCAACTCTATTTAATGTATATGTTTATATGTGTTATTTCTAGGCCCTGATGAAGGTCCTTGTGGACCGAAACGTTGGCCCTTATGAATAAAATGTCTATTATGGTGGCAAGTCAATAACTGAATAGGCAACAGTCCTGGTGCACTAGTGTGCAGGCAACGAGTCCAAGGAAGGTTAGCAGGATGCAGTGATGATGCGCCGTCTCCTGCTTCATAGAGGAAAAGAAGAAGACGGCAATGGACCGGAAGATGTGGAATCACTGCAGGAGCGGTCATGTGACTGTGAAAAAGGATCATTGAAATGCCTGCACTGCGGAAGGTAAGTATTAATGCAATAGTCTTCCTCCATAGGTTATATTCAAGGATCAATTTTTAAGTAGGGGCCGGAGAAACCCATGCAATTCAAAATGCAATTCTAGCTTTCCTTGTTGCAAGTGAGCACAATATGGGTATCTTTCTCTTGTTTTTCAGTAAGAATGTTCGGTTCTTCTGCTATTTTATAACAAGTGTAGTTTAGCACTTCGTTTATTTTGCATTTCTTTCTTTCATGTTCACATCAATAAAGGCTTCTTAACATTTCATGTTTTGCCGAAAGAGTACTCGTCATTCTATATGTTGCCTGGGCAAAGTATATAAGAGACTGAAATAACACAAGATGAAAAAAGATTGAGATCCTCAGTGGTTGATACCTTTTAATGTCTAACTGAAAAGATGACAGATGATGCCAAAATTGCAAGCTTCCAAGGCTACTTGGGCCTCCACAATTTTGGTTCTCAAGTCCTCAGACAGTTCTCTTCTCCTGGAATAAATAGGAAGGGGTGGAGAGCACCCCGAAACGCGCCTAGGTATCGCAAGCACTCCCACGATCTATTGAGCACCTCCACTGCATGGCCATGCATTACTGTTGTTGAATTTCAAAGATCATTCATCTTGCAAAATTCTAACAATTATACCCTCTGGACTTATACCACCATTCACCGCTCACCGGGCCAGTGCTAGTAAGTGTGATCGCGAGATTGTGACGTCACCAACTCTGGAGCCCGACGCCGGAGCATAGTGAGGGAAGCCGCTACAGCACCGAGGTACAGGAGACGCTGCTGCTTTCACGATTTACATTGATCGAATCTAATATTGCGCTACATTACAAGGGAGGTAAGATCCATCCCTATTACCTGGCAAGCATTGACTGTTTAATCAAGCGATTTTGGGATCTTATATTACCCCTATGGTTAAATACTGAGCAGGACTCGAACTATACTAGAGCATCAGGTGCATATCACCTATATAAGACCCTCTCAGAATTATACAGTGTGGACTTGGTCTCAGTATCTATAGGTTTTTTCACACAGACTATTTTTTATGAGGCGATTTTTTGGAATTTGACTTGATGAAGTTTTGATGATAAATGAAGCTGACAACGTTTTAAAACATTTTTTTGGGGGCCCGGTCACGTGACCGTATTACAGTAAAGCTGACATAGATGGATTCACTAGTTACTACAATTATTTTTATTTTATTTATGTGTGGATCTAATTAAAGTTGTTTTATCATTATATGTTTTGATGCCAATGTTGAGAGTGCTGACTCTTTCCTATTTATTCCATATATTCTTTTGGGGTCCGGCATAACCCCGTTCTGAGTTTCTAGCACCCATCATAACCCACCTTGTAGTGAGCCAACCCTACCACTATTTTCCAAGTTCTCTTCTCCTCTTCTGTTGTCCATGCTTAGTGTGGCGCACACAGACACAAAATGCAAAGACTTAGGCCTCATTCACACGACAGTATTTTGCGGACCGTATACTGGCCGTTTTTTCAGTTCAGTATACTGACAGTATACTGAACCATTCACTTCAATGGGACTGCAAAAAATACTGAAGTGTCTCCGTATGCCTTCCGTTTCCGTTTTCCGTTTTTCCATTCCGTTTAAATATAGAACATGTCCTATTCTTGTCCGCAAATTACGTTCAGTGGCTCCATTCAAGTCAATGGGTCCGCAAAAAAAACGGAAAGCATACAGAAGTGCATCCGTATGTCTTCCGTATCCGTTCCGTTTTTTGCGTAACCATCTATTGAAAATGTTAAGACCAGCCCATTTTTTTCAATGTTATTACTGTATACTGTATATGCCATACGGAAAAACGGAACGGAAAAACGGAACCGATACGGAAACACAACGGAACCACGGATCCACAAAATACGGACCGCAAAATACTGAAAAAGCCATACGGTCGAGTGAATGAGGCCTAAGTGAACTTCTCTGCTTTTTATCTGCTTTCAGGTGTGATTTTTATATTGCCCTCATCTGTTACTTGCCCCAGGTGAGTTTAAAGGAGCATTACATTCTTGAAACAATCTTATTTATCCACAATTTTGAAAGGGTGCCGATAATTTTGTCCAGCCCATTTTTGGAGTTTGGTGCCACATTATGTCCAATTAGCTTTTTTTCCTCTCTTTTTTGGTTTTGTTCCAATACACACAAAGGGAATAAACATGTGTATAGCAAAACATGTGTTACTGCAATACTTTTCTGTGAGAAATACTTCATTTTCTTTAAAAATTTCAGGGATGCCAACATTTACGGCCATGACTGTATCACACTTTCACTCCAGAATTCTGGCATCAAAAAGTTGCAAAATACAGCTTTTGCAGCTTTTTTGCACCCTGATTGCGCAAAATGTAAGCGCTTGTGCAAGAATTCACAACCTTTTACACCACTCACTCCAGTTTTGTAATGTGGGTGTGGTTAGCTATGTTAATAAATTCCACTCCAGATTTATGATTGCAACTTTTTTTTTTAATCGGCAAAAAGTCTCAGAGGTAGATTTATCATAACTGGTGTAAAGGAAAACTGTCTCAGTTGCCCATAGCAAACAATCAGATTCCACCTTTCATTTTTCAGAGGCCCTCTGGAAAATGAAAGGTGAAATTTGGTTGGTTGCTATGGGCAAATAATCCAGTTTTCCTTTACACCAGTTTGATAAATCTCCCCTTCAATCTCACTCCAAGAGGAGAGTGAAGTAGGAAAACTGGAGTAACTTCTCTAGACAGAAGTGTTAGATCTGAGGATAAGACAAATTTATTAAGTAACATGAGACATTTGATAAATGTGGCACAAAGAACTCTCACCCAGACTCAAGGAGAACTGATTTAGAATATTCTCCTCTTGATAAATTCCCCCCAATGGGTCTCCTACCTCAAGATTCTGCTTGATCCTCTCTGGCTTAAAACTCTTCGCAAGAACCACTATCCCCCTCTGAAGCATGTGTCTCATTGCCACTTGGGCAGGAGTTCGGCCATGTTTTTTTGCAATTGCATTGAGCACAGCGTCCTCCAGCAGGATTGGGGCAGTCTGGTCAATCCTGAAAAATTGCAATGTAGATATATGTAAGTTATATGCAATAAGATTTAAAAGAGATAGAGAGAGAGATATATAGTCCTAGGAGGCCTCACACTGTCATACACAAATTGTCAGGATATTGGAAGCATAATCAAATCCAAATGGAATCGGTTGACCAATTTGGCTGAATTGAATCTGAATTGAATTTGTGATTCACTCAACTCTAGTTAGATCCTTTGGTCAGTAGTCACAGCTGAAACTTTACAGAAAGTTCTCTTCTTACCAGTTAACATCACGAGTTGAGCCCAGCACTCCGTATGCCTCCAGAACTATGTTGTGCGACTTGCAGAACTCCAGCAGCTTAGACTGATTCAAATAGAGGTGACACTCAACCTAAAGATGAACAAAATGTCTCACATGTAAGCACTGTTAGATCCCAGGGCACATAACCCTAGTTCAGATGAAATTTATGCTATTAGGAAATATGGGGGTCACCAATGCAAACATACTAACTTATCTATACTAATCTAAAACTAACACTGATGGATTAAACTGATGCCTCTGCTCTGATTGGATCAACACATCTATATCTAGTCTGCATTGTTGGTCATACATTGGTATATGTGACCTGCGATACAGGCATTCAGGGACACTGCTATGAGATATGGGAGGTTAGGGCTCAGCAGCTAAGCTCCCTTTTGCCACGTGCTGAATTCCAACTGTGCCAAGAACTTTGGTTGGGAGGCCCTTTCTCCTACCTCCTGTCCAAAAATCAACACCACACAGACTGAGCGAATAATCTCAAGAATGGATGATTCAGCAATGGGGTGTGGATTGCAATGTTTTTACTAACACGTGAGTTCTCAAAATGATATAGTTAGTGTGGGTTAACATCGGTATTATGAATTCCAGTATTCCTTTCCGTTATAACGGAAAATAATGGAATTCGTAAGACGGTATTCAAAATGGAAACCTTTAGAGGCATTCCGTTTTGATCTCTCATTATAGAGGTCTAGGAAAGGAGTCCTGTCGACAGCACTTTCTTTTCCGTCCTGCATAATGGAAACCAGACGGATCCGTTATGCTTGCCTACAGACTATTATGAAACATCAAAATTGAATGCCTCTAAAGGTTTCAATTTTGAATTTCGTCTTACGAATTCCGTTATTTTCCATTATAACCATGTCATAATGGAAAGCAATAACGGAATTCATAACGCCGATGTGAACCTGCCCTTAAAGGGATTATGTCACATGAGATATTGGTGGCATATTGCTAGGATATGCCACTGATGCCAGATAGGAGCAGGTCCCACCTCTGGGCCCTAAAGTGAAGGAAAGCACACCGCGCGGGAGCAGCATGATCTCCATTCACTTCTATGGAAGCTGCAAAAACAGCCACATGCGCAGTTGGCTATTTCTGGAACCCCCATAGAAGTGAATGGAGGGCACACGGCCCAAGCACCACCACTTCTCCATTCACCTCTATGGGAGTTACCGAAATAGCCGAGCCGGCGCTTGGCTATTTTCAGAACTCCAATAGAAGTGAATGGAAGATGGTTGTGTTTCCGAGGTAGACCCTCATTCACTTTTGTAGCTGGTGGCATATCCTAGAAATATAACACGAATATCTCTGATAAGACAACCTCTTTAAAGCCCATTCCTGATTTGGCAAAATTACCATGAATTTGAAGTGTGGAATCAAAACCCCATCCACATATTCATTATGTTACAGAAAAGCTGCGGATTTTCACTGCAGATTTTACTCTCTGTAACGTCTAGGATGAAATCCGAGACAAATAAACATGTAAGGTAACACATGCAGATTTTGCAATACAAGTCCTTGCAGATTTTGCAAAATTCCAAACCATGCAGACAGGTAAGACTGCTATTGGGCTCCTTGACCTCATGTTTTACGTATCTCCTTTCTGCTATTGGAAGAAAAGGGTTGTACAAGCAGCACTACAAAATCCATCTAGGAAAGCTGACCATAGTTACAGGTACCTAGAAAAAGGTCCAGAAGTAGGTGATGAGGAATCAGACCGTGATCCCCATGATAACGATAAAGAAGGGAAGAATCCGCAGCTGCGGATTCTTCCCTTCTTTATCTTTATGCTATTGGGCTCCTTTCCTTGGTGGGATTACACTACAAGGTAGGATTTTTGGTAGTGGAGGGGCACATTAAACTTTTTCTAAGTATATTCGTCATAATTTAACTTTGTTAAAATGCAATAAATTATTGACAGAATATTTCTGTGTTACCTGGTTGCACACAGGTTTGTATCTCAGCCCTGGCATGTTGAGAATGAGCTCCAATTGTTTGTGGTTGAAGTTGGAGACACCTATTGATTTGACCAGTCCTGCTTCTTTACAATCCTCCATAGCCTAAAATTAAAGACAACTTCTCAAAAATGATACCATAAAGAAAGAACTGTCTTCTGTACTCAGTATTGCCCCTAGACCAGTGATACAGTTTGTATGAGCTGCTAAGGCCTCTTTCACACTTGCGTTGTCCAGATCCGACGTGTACTCCATTTGCCGGAAGTGCCCTCCGGATCCGTAACAACGCAAGTGACCTGAAAGCATTTGAAGACGGATCAGTCTTCAGTATGCTTTCAGCGTTACTATGGCAGCCAGGACGCTATTAAAGTCCTGGTTGCCATAGTAGTAGTGGGGAGCGGGGGAGCGGTATACTTACAGTCCGTGCGGCTCCCGGGCGCTCCAGAATGATGTCAGAGCGCCCCATGCGCATGGATCACGTGATCCATGCGATCACGTGATCCATGCGTGTAGGGCGCCCTGACGTCACTCTGGAGCGCCCCAGGAGCCGCACGGATGGTAAGTATACTGCTCGCCCGCTCCCCATTACACTTTACCATGGCAACCTTGTCCTGGCTGCCATGGTAACCATTGAGAAAAAGCTAAACGTCGGATCCGGCGATGCGCCGAAACGACGTTTAGTTTAAGGCCGGATCCGGATTAACGCCTTTCAATGGGCATTAATTCCGGATCCGGCCTTGCGGCAAGTGTTCAGGATTTTTGGCCGGAGCAAAAAGCGCAGCATGCTGCAGTATTTTCTCCGGCCAAACAACGTTCCGGTCCTGAACTGAAAACATCCTGATGCATCCTGAACAGATTTCTCTCCATTCAGAAGGCATTGGGATAATCCTGGATAATCAGGATTTTTCCGGCATAGAGACCCGACGACGGATCTCTATGCCGGAAAACCAAAACGCTAGTGTGAAAGAGCCCTAAGAGAAGTGGTGGATAGGAAGTGATAACCCTCATGAGCTCTAACCACTGAATACAGTAGATAAATGTTAGATTGGTGGGGGTCATACCCTTGGCAAGGGGGGATTTTAATAATTTAACAAAGTTGCTGGTCACTTGTGTTGAAACCACAATAGGTCATAAATCATCCAGATAGAGTATGTAGGGAGTAAAATCATCATCATCATCATCATCCTCACTCAAGGAGAAATTAAACAATAGTAGTGCCACTGGTGAAATCAGGTGTAACTAGTGGCATACAGGAGGAAAAGTTGGCTGATCCCTATACACATTTTGACATTAGTCTATACCTTCCAGGTGTCTCGAATATCAGTATTGTGATAAATCAATTTTCCGTTTTCGTCTGTTGGAAATAGATCGTCACCAGGCTTAAAAAACAAGAGAGAAAGTCATCAAAATACAACCTAAAAATTTAGTATCAAAGAGAATGGAGAAGATGAGACAATCTGAACCTGTCCCTCAGCCTCCACTCCTCATCAAACTCTGACCAATTTGTAAAATGTTGTGCACAATTTTGGGGGTAATATCCTAACCTTGAACTCGACGGGAGTGTGAATAAGAAAGAGATCCAGGTACTTCAGCTGGAGATTCTTCAAGGACTTCTCAAGAGCGGGGCGGACATATTCTGGTGAGTGATAGCAGCTCCAGAGCTAGAGGAAGGGGGTGAAAGCAAAAAATAAAATGCTGAATGCTGGATGATATCTGAGTGAGAACCTCAACACTGTAATAGTGGCCATTAATTTTTGCTACCCAGCATATTTTTCTATTTACTTTATGAAATCAAGATAATGGCTGAAAAAGACCATTAATAGCTACCTAGGGAGGTGTATCACTGCCATTACCTTACTGGTGCAGAACACATCTTCTCTCTTGACAGTCCCATCTGCGATTTTCGCATTGATCGCTCGACCGACCTCAACCTCATTGGCGTATATAAATGCAGAGTCAATGTGTCGATACCCAACCTCAAGAGCAACTTTTACAGCTTCCTCGACCAGAGACTTTGGAAACTATTAGAAACGATATAAAACAAAAGTAGCCTGTAACTACAGTATATAAATCTGTGTTACACTTGATTTCATAAAATTCTGTAAAATGCAAGCACAGTGAACCTCACAATCAATGTCTTCTCTGATTGTTTTCTCTTCCCGTATCCTTTCTTTGCATCTGGTTCAGACATTCACTAAGACTTCATAACTCAACTGCTTCCACCCCTGATTATGAATTTGCTGTTATATCACAGGTGCCCTTAACCCTTTCCTGATACAGTAGTTTTTCACCGTCCTGGCAGAGCCTATATTTGCAAATCTGATCTGTGGTTATATCTTCCTTCTGCTAGTCAGTACGATTACAGAGATACCAATTTTATATAGTTATTTATGTTTTGCCACTTTTACACAAATGAGTTTTGAAAAACTCATGTTTTTGCGTCAGCATTTCTGAAAGCCATATTTTTTTTCTCTCCAGGCAATGGTCTTGACTGGGAGCTTGTTTTTTGTGGGATGAGATTACATTTTTATTGGTACCATTTTGGGGTGCATAGTACTTTTTGATCAATAGATATTATGACTTTTGGGAGGCGAGATGACCAAAAAATGGCTTATCTGGCAAATTTTTTTACGCCCATCATCTTGATGTTTTTATAGAGCCGGTTGTTGCTGACACAAAGACACCTAACACATATTTTTTTATTTTACTGGTGATGTCTTGTGTGTGGGCTCATTTTTTGTGGGATGAGGTGACATTTTCATTGGTACCATTTTGGGGTACATAGTACCTTTTATTCACAGGATATTATGCTTTTTGTGAGGCAAGGTAACCAAAAGATGGTTGTTTCAATAGATGTACAGGACATATCAGGAACTTACTTGCATGTCTGGAAGGGGTTAATACAGTGCCTGCTTTCAGGTGTCCAGGTTTTTGCATACTGCAAACCTCCCAACCTTTTGGACAGCCAAAGTGGGACACTCATGGTTCCTTGTGTGAAAGATCCATTTTTTCACGCATATCTGTATGCTTAAATAGTATTAATTTATATATTATTACAAAAAATATCCGAACATTGACATTTTAGGATCCAAATTGTGCCAGATTTTGCAATAATATAAGTTTGGGTCTAATATTTAGTAAGAAAAGAGACAGGTAGTTTTTGGAGAAATATGGTTTATAAGTAGGAATAAGCGAACCTGAACTGGAAAGTTCTGGTTCTTACCAAACATCACGGGGTCCGGGAACACCTCCTTTGCATCCGTAACACTCAAATATAATAGGTCACTCGTTGTGTGTCATTTTGTAGGCCCGAATACCGCATTATGAATGGTGAGGCCAGAACAATTAGAGGAGGTATTAGATTGGATGGCTGACAGTGCCTTCAGTTCCTGCACATTGTCTTCCACCCAGTCCCCTGCTGAAAGTGCAGAGTTTGGCACCGGCAGCTTATGGGCATCTGTCTTCCACCTCACCCCCTTGCATATCAGCCAAGCAGTCTTTTTTCCACTGCCTTATTTGCTAAAAGTTGTCCTGACCAAGTTTTCACCCCCAGTAGAAGAGGGGATGATCCCAACTGGGCCCCCTCTTGCCGTGGGCCCCATAGCAGTCGCATGGCCTGCCGCTATGGTAGTTACACCCCTGTACTTCATTAGTATGTATTTAGCTCCTTTTGTCTTACTCTGATTCTCACAGATAAAGGTCCTGGAATATCCCGTATCTCATACATAAGCTGATTGGTAGAGAACAAAATAAATAATAAATATAATAATAATAATAAAATAAAAGGTTCTGGGAAGGCCCCCAGACTCTCAGATAACCAATATGGAGTGTTGGCAGGGTCGAGGTTTGAGAGCTTTCAAGGGCTTCTGCCCACCAAGCCGAGGGACTGTGCACAGCAAAGCCAGCTCAAAGGAGTTCCCTGGCGTAGCAGTTCTTCAGGCAATGTGCTGACGACAAGACATGGGCGGTTTGAACGCTGTGCAGTTGCAACAGGCACCTCCCCCTAGGGCCCTATATATAATACGCGTCCCAGGCGTAGGAATGCCGAGTGGTATAGTGCAGCCCAAATGTCTCTTTATGTGTGTCTAGGTGCTCCTACCTAGATACCGCTGGACCCCAGGCTTTGGCTCCGAAGCAATAAATAGGGGGAATAATTGAGGAATAAAAGAATAACTTGAATCCAGACCTTGAGATGAAGTTTAATGGCAGCTTGAATAAACGTTTCTCCAAAACAGTTTTGTCCAAAACAGGCTTTGTCTTGGTTCCAGAAGGCTTTAGCATGAAACGGACAGGCAAACTCCACTATGCTACATCTGTTTCTCTCTGACTCTGCTGTACTGGCAGGCTGGCTGTATAACTCAGCTTCTTCTGTATGCTGCACTTCACTTTGTAGTCTAAATCTAGGTTATGCCAGATGCCAGGGAACTTACTTCCTGGCTCTTGAGGCTTCAAGCTTTGGCCTCCATGGCCATCAGAGCTTAAGGTGCTCTGGCTTGTGTGGTCACCCCTAGCAGGGGGGTAAGCTAGACTGACTAGAACTTCTGCCCCACCCTTCCTGCGTGAAGTAGGACTCGCCCACCTCTCTCCACGGGGGGATGTTAGAATGGAATGGAAAGTTCCACTCTCTCTAACTATAGCCCTGCCGTATTTGCTGCCACCTGCTGGTGAACCAGGCACATTACATGAACAGTTACATAACATTAGAAATGCACAGTGTGGAGGACCTGGAATAAATGCATAAGATGACATGAGGTTAGACCAATAAAGATAGTAGCAAGGTGCAGAAGTGGTAAGACCACTCTGGGGTGTTACATTCCCCCTTACTTAAAACCAAGCCATACCCGGCTTGTACTTAGGTTGTGCTCTAAGGGTACCCAAGGAAGGTTAAAGTGCTGCATAAGACTATAGACTCTTACATACATAGACTGACTTAGAAACAGCTACCACTAGGTTCCTGCCAGTATGAGTAGGGTGTCTATTCACAGTTTGCCATCTCGGCATAACCAGTGAACCAAAAATGATACTGCACTAAGTGCTCAAATACTCCACACAGGACTGGGCCAGAGTCGTATATGGAGCGTGTGGGTATCACGTACTGTAATCCCTGCACGATACTATGAGACGCCCACAAATAGAACGGTGGCTTTATCCTGTAATCCTTTCCTAGCACCAAGGCTTTATAATAAGCTTTTCGCACGGTCACCTTGATGACTAAATAGGTAGTTAAACATACATATCCAAAAGGCTGCGTACTAAGCCTTAGGACACACCAAAGTAGGAGGAGGAGCCGGTTCTCTCCCAGAACTCCCACGAGGGCTACTCTCTCTAAACACACATTAGCAGCAGGGTTACCCTTGACGTTGTTAGACCTGCTTGTGACTCTACATTGACGTCCTCATAGGCAGTCCATATGAGCTACAAAGTAAGGTGCTAGCTATCTGGCTAACTATATTAAGTCCAGAGTCCATTTGTAGTGCAAAGGATCACATTGTGGTACACGTAATAGAGTCTAGACAATGGGCTAGATACTTGAACATTGCTGAAACGGTAACACATTGGTGCTAAAATACTGCAAATATATAATGTAATCAAATTCACATTAGAGTCCATAATGAGCTCAGATATACGTTTGAGTCTACTCCTTAAGTGTTGGCAGATCAAGTGCACCATACTGGAACAAATAGTGCAAGAGTTATTTGTAATCCACATGAGGTAGTAATGTCAATATTTGTAATCCACATGAAGCAGAAGAACATTATCACTAGAAGCAATTTTAATGAGAACCCATAAGGGAGGTGGGTTTCCACTTAACCTGAGAAGGGGGGAAAAGGGAATTTGGAGCTGTTGAGCGCAACTTGGAGTCAGTTTCTAGCAGAGTTGCTATTTTACAGCACCAAAGATCTGGTCCCCATTGACTTCTATGGGGTTCGGGGTCAAGTTCGGGTACCCGAACCAAAGTTTGAACCAATGTTTAGCCAATCCGAACATCCACGGGTTCGCTCATCCCTATTTATAAGTTTAGTCATGCAAATCTATTTTTCATGTCAAAAACAGTAATATTTAAGGAGCGAAGAGAAGTAGAGGTGCTGGGTGAAAATGAACATTGTCTCTCCAAAAGAGGGTTACTTGGGAGATGTGCTCCTGTCCCTCCATGCAGAGGCAGAATAAATGTATCATAGGCCGAGGGCTGTTAACCCATCTTGGACTCCCTTCCTCCATTTACCTCAACCATCCCCCATTTTCACGTTCTGCCCAAATTTTGTTTCTGGTAAATATTAAAGAAAATTATACCACATATATATTATGACATCCCCAGTTCCTCATAGTGTATAATGTACAACACTCCACAGTATGCAGTATAACAACCTACAGTATATAGTATAACATCCCTAGTCCCTCATAGTGTATAGTGTACATTACACAGTATGCAGTATACAGTATAATACGCCCACAGTATATAGTATAAAACCTCACAGTATATTGTATATAGTAAAACTCCCCCCCACCCCTCATAGTATATAGTATACAACACCCCACAGTGTGCAGTATACAGTGTAACACCCCACAGTATAAAGTATGTATTATAACACCCCACAGTCTATAGTATATCGTATACCACAGTATGCAGTATACAGTATAACATCCGACAGTATATAGTACCCTACTGTAGGCAGTATACAGTATAGTACCCCACATTATATAATACCCTAAAGTATGCAGTATACAGTATAACATCCCATTGTATACAGTATAACACCCCCAGCCCCGGCTTCTATCACAGGGCTTGACAAATTTCCTTTGAATCTAGGAGCCAGCTAAAAAAGTTAGGAGCCAGGCGGAGCCGCGTCATAAAGCCCACAATAGATGCCCCCATAGTGCTCCCCCCCCACTTCTCTATAGAGCCCCCCAATAATGCATGCCAGTACATAGGGCCCCCAATAGATGCCCCCATAGTGTTCCTACCCCTGTTTTCCATAGTGCCCCCCATAATGTGCGAGTATATAGGGCCCCCATAATGCTTCCCTTTTCAATAGGTTATATGACATGTCAGATGCTGCCACCGTCTAAGTGATCGCCACTTGCGGCCGCCATGACATGTGGAAACCCTTACAAGGATTACAGGGTCCGGAGGGGAGGGCAGAGGGGTCCGGAGGGGAGGGCAGAGGGGTCCGGAGGGAGGGCAGAGGGGTCCGGAGGAGAGGGCAGAGGGGTCCGGAGGAGAGGGCAGAGGGGTCCGGAGGGGAGGGCAGAGGGGTCCGTCTTGTGAATCTCTTTCCCCCTTGTCATTATCTTTCCCCCTTGTCATTATCTTTCCCCCTTGTCATTCACTTTCTCTCACCCCCTTGTCATTCACTTTCTCTCACCCCCCCCCCTTGTCATTCACTTTCTCTCACCCTCCCCCCCTTGTCATTCATTTCCCCCCCCTTGTCACTCACTTTCTCCCTCCCCTCCTTGTCACTCACTTTCTCCCTCCCCCCCTTGTCACTCACTTTCTCCCTCACCCCCTTGTCATTCACTTTCTCCCCCTTGTCATTCACTTTCAACCCCCCGTTTGTCATTCACTTTCTCCCCCGTTTGTCATTCACTTTCTCCCCCACCCTTTGTCATTCACTTTCTCCCCTCCCCTTTGTCATTCACTTTCTCCCCTCCCCTTTGTCATTCACTTTCTCCCCCTCCCCCCCTTTGTCATTCACTTTCTATTGTCATTCACTTTCTCCAAACCCCCCTTGTCATTCACTTTCTTCCCCCTTCCTCCCTGCCTCTAGTGTAGCGTGGTCGAGCTTTGTATGGTCCCACGGGTACAGGAGCTTTAGTTTCCTGTACTCGGGCGGACTGACAGGAAGTGCACACTGTGTGCGCACTTCATGTCAGTCCGGCCGGGTACAGGAGACAGATGCTCCTGTACCGCGGACCATACAGGCCTCAGCCACGCTACAATGAGGGACTGACAGGAGGGAGCGCTGAGCGCTTCCCTCCTGTCAGTCCCTCTCTTCATGCTGTGCCTGGGCGGTGTGCCCTCATGGACGCGCCAGCCCGGGCAGTGCTGCAGCCGCCTGAGGCTCTATACAGAGCGCTCGGGCGGCTGCAGCATGAAGGGGGCCGGCGCTCCTAGTCCGCGCCGGCCCTGCGCCTGGCCACCTGACAGAACGGGCTGACAAATACCCAGGCGCCAGGACCAAATTCCTGGTCGCCCTGGCGACCTGGCGCCTGGGATTTGTCGAGCCCTGTTCTATCAGTATCACACTCTTCCTTTTAATGGGATGGCAATGGGCCCCACAGAAACATCAGGCCGGGGGCTGCTGACCCAAACGCCCCTATTATAATCCACCATTGCCTCCATGTACACAGTATTTGCTGTGCCTTAATGTATTATGCCTGCTGTCCCCCATATAATCTGCCTGCTGCACAATCATGAATTATGCCTGCTGTGCCTCCATGTTTTGTGATTGCTATGCCTCCTTATATTATGCCTGTTGTGCCCCAGTGTATTATGATTGTACAAGTGCACATCCATAAATCATACCAACTGTGTCCACGTTTGTGATCCCTTCATTAACATGCATCATCCGCTTGGCTCAATGTGCATGCTGTAAGGGAAGAGTGATGAATGTCTCCTGGACACCTCTACGGAAAACTGCAAAGCATGAAGTATAAAACTTAAATATAAGCTACTGTTTTCTGTTATCAGCTTTTCAGGTACTGGGGAGACTATGACTGTAGTGTTTCTCAATATGATGAGAGACAGGAAATACAGGAAATTTGCTTCTCCTCTATGATCACTAATTTATATCTCCAGCACTGAGAACCTCCAGGGACTGTTACATCCATAACATTCCTATACTATTATACACTGCAGTGCTAACCTGGGATGTCATCATTAAATGTCTTCATCTATAACCTGATAAATGTTCAGGATATTAAATTAAGGGTACTTTCACACTTGCGGCAGAGTGATCCGGCAAGCAGTTTTGTCGCTGGAGCTGCCTGCCGGATCTGTCAATCTGTATGCAAACGGAAAGCATTTGAAGACGGATCCGGTCACGGATCCGTCTTACAAATCCATTGCAAGAATGGATCCGTCTCTCCGCTTGTCATGCGGAGAGACGGGTCCGTTATATATTTTTTTTTACATTTTTACTGGTCTGCGCATGTGCAGACCGGAAGGACGGATCCGGCATTGCGGTATTTTGAATTCCGGTATTATCTCCGTCCTGAAATGTCAAAAATACTGAAGACATCCTGATGCATCCTGAATGGATTTCTCTCCATTCCCTATGACAGAACTCTATGCCGGAAAAGAAAAACGCAAGTGTGAAAGTACTTATTATCATGTAAGATACTTGTCAAGTAGTAAGTTTCCAGAGCTGTAGATTTCATGGCTGAATGGACCACCCTAAACTTCCAGCTAACAACTAAGACAACCCACCTCCTGAGGGGCATAGGTGCCCAGTCCAACCACTGGTATCTTGTGCCCATCATTCAGTGTAAATCTGGAATGTTTTGTCAGCGCCATAATGCTGCTTGTAGCTCTGATCAGTCTTGAAGTTTCTTTAGTGAAAGTCGACTTGTTGGCAGGGCACCAGCAGCACTGCTCCACCTCTTGAGCGAACTGCACTCAGATTACACTGGGTTCCTATCAGGCCTGTGCTAGTTATGGCCAAGATTCTGCAATACAATTTAACCCATTAGTGACTAATCCATATGTGTTTTTATAGCAATCACTAGCAGGCTTTAAACTTGCACATATGCCTTTTTGCAATTGTGCAGCTTTAGCCCATCACAGATGTTTTCTGGTAGGTGCAACAGGCATCCTGCGCTAATGGCGAGGATTGGAGAAACCTCAGATCCTGGCCATTTAATCCATACAATCATGGGGTGCCAATGCCTTATAATATAATAATAATAATCTTTATTTATATAGCGCCACCATATTCTACAGCGCTTTACAATTCAGAGGGTTTATGTACAAAACAAAAGACATCACAAAGTTACTGGCTAATATACAACGTAAACACTAGGAGTGAAGGCCCTGCTCGCAAGAGCTTGCAATCTATGAGGAAGTGGTAGTGACACAGAAGGTAGTTGGTTATATTAAGAAGTCCAGCCATCTATGTACTGAAAGGAGTGGTGTAGGTTGATCTGTGTGTGCTAGTGCTCTGGGGGCATGACTGTCAGAAGATCGAGTTTAAGATACACTGACAGGCTGTATCATCATATCTTGATATTCCTATGCCCACATAGGTCTTATTATGTGTATGCTAATGGAGCGGCATACTATGTTATGTGGTGCAGGCGCACTAAGATAATGGCGAGTGAGGATGCCGGGTAAGGCTCCCGGTGAGGCCGATGCCAGAAAGGTTCTATTGGGCATGCGCGGGATCTGGCAGCATCAGGGAGTTGAAAAGCCACCCAGCGCAGTGAATAATAATGAGCTGGGCGGCGCTAGGAGACGGCAGTTGGGGAGCGGCTGAGCACTATTGTAGAAGAAGGACAGCCCCTTGGGCACAAAAGCAGGTAGATAATGTTGTTTTAAAAGTGTTGAAAATGCGGACAGGGGGTAAAATTATATGATTAGAATACACATAATAAGACCTATGTGGGCATAGGAAGATCAAGATATTTTGATACGGCATGTCAGAGTTTCTTTAGGTCTAAAGAGTTGGGGGGGGGGGGGGCAGGGTTACTAGCAGAATAAGCCTGCCCGAAAAAGTGTGTTTTTAAGGCACGTTTGAAGGTAGGTGTCATGGTGCAGTTCGCTGTGACAGTTTTGGCATTGTAGGCTGGCAGCATGCCCTCTCGCGTACTGGCTGCAGGCTGTCTCCTGTGTATGCTGGTTGCTTTGGGCTGCATGCTGCCTACGGTGTTTTGTGGAACTGCTGCATGTAAATGTTTGCTCTCCCAGTGTCTGCTTCTCTGTGCAGTTCTCATCACTGTTGCCGTGTAGGCTGGCTGGAGGCTCCCTCGCGTACTGGCTGCAGGCTAACACCTGTGTATGCTGGTTGCTTGGAACTGCATGCTGGCTGCGGTGTGTGTGGGAACTGTAGCCTCTGTTTGTGGATTCCCATGTCTGTATCTCTGTGGCTTATGTCTCTGGTGTCATGCAGGCTGGCTGCATGCGCTTTGTGTACTAGCTGTGGGTATCCCCATGCATACTGGTTCTGCGATGCATGCTGGCTATGTGTGTGTGAACATGGCCTTAGTATAGATGCATTTCTGTTGTATCACTGGTAGTTTGTGTCCTGGCATACTGGCTATGGTGGACTCTGTGTATGCTGGTTGCCAGGAGCAACGTCCTGTACTGCAGCCTGTGTGTTCACTTTTCTGTTCATGCAGTCTACCCTCCCTATTTGGTTTTGATGGGGTTAACTTCCCCTGGTCTGTTCCTGGGTGTGGCTTATCAGGTTCCCATTTTATGCAGCTATATCTTCCTGTGAGCTGTGGGGCTTGGGGTCAGTCTATCTTATGTCTTGCTGGGTGTTGCACCTTGCTGCTCACCCAGGAGGTTCTGTCTGTCCTGTGCCTTACTGGGTGTAGCCCCCTTGCTGCTGACCCAGGGTGTTTTGCTATCTGCCCTTTTGTGTGGTGTTGCCTGGTAACGTATTGTTGTTATTGCCTTGTCTGATCTCCTGTACCTGTTCTTGATGTTATGTCCTTGCCTTTTCTTCTGTACCTGTCCTGTATGATGTTTATGTTATCCTTGTCCATGCCTTGCCTGTTCTTCTTCTGTACCTGTTCTCTGTCTGGATCCTAGTCTGTCCCATGTCCTGCCTGGCAGTGCCTAATGCTTCTGATCCTTGTCTGTTCTTGTCTGCCTGTAGTTCTGTAAGGGCCAGCCCCTGGAATTGTAGGGTTACATAGACACAGGAGAAGGAGGAGCTAGGATTTCCCGGGTTGAGAGACCGGTGTGTGTGTGCCCTAAGGGCTGCTAGCAGGGGCGGACTGACCATTAGGGCACTCGGGCATTGCCCGAGGGCCCGTGGCTGGTAGGGGGCCCACCCGCCCCCGACTGACTGACTGAGTGACTCTCACTCACACTGTACGCATGCCGCACTGCAGCCACCGCAGCTGCTCCGCTCCATATGTCCGCAGACTCTGCTGAGCTCTGTCCTCCAGCTGCCAGTCTCCGCCCCTGCCTGCCACCACGGGCACAGCCCGCTGCGCGCTGGCCGACCGGCGCTTCTGCAATAGAGGTGGACGGTGGGCGGGCCAGGTGGCTGTGAGAGAGTGTGGCAAATGGCGATTGCAAATAGTGTGAGCGGTGCTGGTGCGTGCTGCTTGTGGAGCGAGGGCCGGGGGGGGGGGGTGTTTTGGGCGGCGTGATTTGCTGCTAGTAAGCAGGCAAATGGAGAGAGCGTCTGGATCGGGGGGGGGGGGTTGCTGCTAGTAAGTAGGCAAATGGAGAGAGCGGCTGGATGGGGGGGGGTGGGTTGGTCGGTGGTTGCTATTGCTAACAGTAAGCAAGTGGCGAGAGCTAAAAGTTAATCCTCACACAACTCCGCCCACTTGCACGGCACGCAGCGCTCTCTCTGTCTGTGTTGGAACCTGGCCAGCTTCTTCCTGCCTGCGCGCGCCTGCAGCTACTCCTGGGCGGTGGCTGAGCCTGAGACTGACAGTGAGAGAGCCTGAGTCAGAGAAGATTCAAGAAAAAGAGTTTGAGAGGACTGCAGTCGGACTGGACTGGAGTTTATGCTTCAAGAAGAGTAGTGAGTGACAGCAGTGTAAGTAAAAATAATAATTAAATGTAAATCAGATTCAAGATTCAAAGCCCCCGCCCTCACCCCCCACCAGGCTACAGACAGTGACAGTGTAAGGGCTCTTTCACACTAGCGTTTTTGCTTTCCGTCCTAGAGTTCCGTCCTCGGGGCTCTAGGACGGAAAGATACTGATCAGGATTATCCTAATGCATCCTGAATGGAGAGCAATCCGTTCAGGATGCATCAGGATGTCTTCCGTTCAGTATGTGAACGTTTTTTGGACGTTGAAAAAAGCGCAGCATGCTGCGGATTTGTCTCCGTCCAAAAATCCGGAAGACATGCCGTAACGTCGGATCCGGAATCAATGCCCATTGAAGTGCATTAATCCGGATCCGGCCTTAAGCTAAACGTCGTTTCGGCACATCGCCGGATCCGACGTTTAGCTTTTTCTCAATTGTTACCATGGCAGCCAGGACGCTAAAGTCCTGGTTGTCATGGTAAAATGTAGTGGGGAGCGGGGGAGCAGTATACTTACCATCCGTGCAGCTCCCGGGGCGCTCCAGAGTGACGTCAGGGCGCCCCACACGCATGGATCACGTGATCGCATAGATCACGTGATCCATGGGCATGGGGCGCTCTGACGTCATCCAGGAGCGCCCCGGGAGCCGCACGGATGGTAAGTATACTGCTCCCCCGCTCCCCGCTCCTACTATGGCAACCAGGACTTTAATAGCGTCCTGGCTGCCATAGTAACCTGAAAGCATTTCGAAGACTGATCAGCATCCTGATCAGTCTTCTAATGCTTTCAGGTGACTTGCGTTCTGATGGATCCGGCAGGACGGAAGTGCCCGCCGGATCCTCAGAACGCAAGTGTGAAAGAGGCCTAATCTGTGTAAATTCATCCAGCAGCAGCAGCTCCAGTCCCCAGACTCTTATGAATTGAGGGAACTAACTGGCCAGCTCACCACCATGCTGGTCCACATCAGTTATTGTGCAGGCTGCATGGTTTGATGTATTTTTTCTGGTCTCCTCAACAATAAAGAAAGACTTTAGAAAGCAAATTTCTTATGGAAATAACAAGAGAAAGCAAGCATGTGACCGTGATGCGTCATGCGTGCACTCCATGAAAATATCCCAGCAGGCGTGTATATTTCAATCTTGCTTTTTTATTCTCATATAACAAATATCATAAGGATTATCCCCAGACGCGTTGCGGCGCTAAGCCTTAAGGCTTAGCGCCGCAACGCGTCTGGGGATAATCCTTATGATATTTGTTATATGAGAATAAAAAAGCAAGATTGAAATATACACGCCTGCTGGGATATTTTCACGGTATTTGTTTGGAGGCGGCTCCTTCCCGTGCGGCGTGGATCGAGGTGGAAGTGCCGACTGGTTGCTTTTCTATATGCGTGCACTCCAGACTGAGTCCACAGTCACACATGCTTGCAGCATCCATTCCACATTACGTCTATTTCAATGTTTTATTTATTTAGTAACCATTTTTTTGTAAATAGTGAAGAGAATTTTAGGTGATGTGGGCGGCGTGATATGTGGGTGGAGCTGGGTGGGGGTGTGGCTTGAGGGTGGGCGGGGACACAGGGGCCCCATAATCTCCTATTGCCCGGGGGCCCCATGAGTTGTCAGTCTGCCCCTGGCTGCTAGGTTGGCTGCCATGTGGGGAGCCATGCTGAGAGACTAAAACATGAGGCCCAGGGCATTACTGAGGGAGCCCTGAGAAACTGGCTATGTGTGAGACAACACAAGACCTGCTCTGAAGTCAAATGCTGTAGCTGCAAACCAGAAAGAGTTTAACGGTGTTCCCGGGCCGAGCTGAGTGCTGGGGCTTGCTGAGTAAACAGATAAGGACTCTGTCTTCAGTGAGAGAGGGAGATCCACAGGAAAGATAAAGAGTGATTTCTAATAACAAAAGTAGACAGGCACTCAATATCTGGGTTTACATAAAAGTTGGCTTTATTTGGTTATTTTTATTACATATATTTTGATATATTTTAGTATATATTTAAAATGTATATACGTATTTATTAAAAGAATTTTTTATTATAAAAAGTTATTTTTTACTATAAAAATTATTATAAACATGGGTAATATTTTAAAAAAGGTTTGGAGTATTAAGTTTTTTATTTATTTATGGGTAAACGGAGAATGAGAAAAAGAAAATGAAAAAGTAGAAAGGAAAAAAATGGGGGGTATGGAAAAAGTGGTAATAGCTGATAATAAAATACGGTAGGTTTTGACTGAATGAGGATTGTAAAAAAGTTAGCTGTTTTTGCTGGTAAAGATTAGTTCCATTGTAATATGGTTATATGTCCATCTTGAATCCAGGGTATTTAGTTCAAGAAGAAGGTATACTAGGTGGGAGGAGAGGATGTAGTCTCAGTCCTCTTTAGTGTATGTTAGTCACTTTCCACGCTGTGGGTATATTCCCGATATGTTTGTCACTTTCCACGCTGTGGGTATATTGTCAATGCTTGTACTCACTTTTTTCAGGTGGTTCGGTTTGGTGTGTCTCTGCTGGTGGCGTCCCACACTGCAGTAGACGGTACTCACCCTGCCTGTCCAGATCTTGCTGTCCCGTAGTGAGCGGTGTTGGTTTCGCGCGCTGTTTCCTCAAGCTGGCGTCCCACGTGTCCGGATCACGTGACGCTGCGTATGTTTGGGCGGCTGGTGATATCGCGATGTTCCGTCTCCCAGTCTGCTTGTCTTTCTCTTTCTCAGCGCAGAGATTTCTCCTTGGTTATATGGGTGTTGGTGGGTAGTCTCCTTGAAGTAGATGCCTTGTCACGCCAGACGCGTTTCGAGGTCCTCCAACCTCTTCCTCAGTGGCCATCAAGTGCCATCAAGTCCTCCAACCTCTTCCTCAGTGGCCACTGAGGAAGAGGTTGGAGGACCTCGAAACGCGTCTGGCGTGACAAGGCATCTACTTCAAGGAGACTACCCACCAACACCCATATAACCAAGGAGAAATCTCTGCGCTGAGAAAGAGAAAGACAAGCAGACCGGGAGACGGAACATCGCGATATCACCAGCCGCCCAAACATACGCAGCGTCACGTGATCCGGACACGTGGGACGCCAGCTTGAGGAAACAGCGCGCGAAACCAACACCGCTCACTACGGGACAGCAAGATCTGGACAAGCAGGGTGAGTACCGTCTACTGCAGTGTGGGACGCCACCAGCAGAGACACACCAAACCTAACCACCTGAAAAAAGTGAGTACAAGCATTGACAATATACCCACAGCGTGGAAAGTGACAAACATATCGGGAATATACCCACAGCGTGGAAAGTGACTAACATACACTAAAGAGGACTGAGACTACATCCTCTCCTCCCACCTAGTATACCTTCTTATTGAACTAAATACCCTGGATTCAAGATGGACATATAACCATATTACAATGGAACTAATCTTTACCAGCAAAAACAGCTAACTTTTTTACAATCCTCATTCAGTCAAAACCTACCGTATTTTATTATCAGCTATTACCACTTTTTCCATACCCCCCATTTTTTTCCTTTCTACTTTTTCATTTTCTTTTTCTCATTCTCCGTTTACCCATAAATAAATAAAAAACTTAATACTCCAAACCTTTTTTAAAATATTACCCATGTTTATAATAATTTTTATAGTAAAAAATAACTTTTTATAATAAAAAATTCTTTTAATAAATACGTATATACATTTTAAATATATACTAAAATATATCAAAATATATGTAATAAAAATAACCAAATAAAGCCAACTTTTATGTAAACCCAGATATTGAGTGCCTGTCTACTTTTGTTATTTGAATATTAATAATCCCATAGTGGCTGGGTGAGCCACATTAGACAAGAGCACCACCCCTAAGTGATAAATTGGGAGAAGCCGCTATCACAACATATCCAAAGAGTGATTTCTCCCTGTCTGTGTTGATTCAGATCAACAGAGACTTGAAAGTGTGTTCCAGAGGTCTGGAATCTTGCCAAGCAAGAGACCAGAGACAAGACAAGCTACCCATGCCAGAGTTGGATTTTGTGAATGCCTACACCTGCAGCCTGAACAGAGAGGCCACGTGGAGCCAAGCAAGCGACTAGATCAGGAGCATACTACATCTGCCTGCATATATCTGACCAAGCTGGACTGTAAGTGCACTGGTACCAAGCTTGTTAGGGCATAGGACAAGGTATTTCTAGTTAAGTGCACTGTAGAAGTGCACCATGGCTAGCAGGGGCAGATAGGAGATTCTTAGAAGAGAGTAGCTTGAAATATTGTTTGATTGCTTGTTGTTATTGCAACTCAGTTGTGTCTTTATTAGTGATGATCGAGCACCCCGATGCTCGGGTGGTCTGTCCGAGCACACCGGGATGCTTGGTTGCTCTACTGAGCACCCGAGCCCTATAGAAGTCAATAGGAGGACCAGAACATTAAACCAGGCACCCCCTGCTCTGAAGAGGGGAGGGTGCCTGGTTCATAGGAAAAGGTCAGAAATTGATGGAAACACCACCGAAATGGGTTGGGGACAGCATGGGGAGGATGTCTGGATGCATCTTGGACTACAATGTCGCTGCCGGCCAGACTGACCATAAAACTCACAAAACCGAAGATAAAAGCGATTTTAGATGAAAAATTGTTAGGAAACATTATTTCCTGTATATTTACTTTTATATAAAGAGCAAGTTCAGACAAAAATTTTCCTGATTTTCAGAACTGGGGCCATGACTAAGAGGGACGGCCGGTGGTTTTGATTGTGTTGTCGGACTCTTAGACGATCAAACTGAACTCATTGGAAGAGGAACGGCCGGTGGCATCCGTATTGTACCTGTAGAGGTGACATTCTTGTACCTGCGCAAGCTGAACCACAGCCGAAACCTTTGTTGCCACGAAAGTTTTCATTAATCAACAACTTTAGTTAAAGGTTTGAAGACGATCCCGGCAGCGTTATTCCCATTTACCGCCGAGCATTTTCTGGGAAACAAAAGTCTTTGGGTTCCGGGGGAAGTATGTTTGCAAAGCTGAAACTTATGATGGAATTGATGGAAGGGCACCACCAGGAGTGGAGCCTGCGGCTTAATTTGACTACGCACGGGAAGCCTCACCTGGCCCGGACACGGAAAGGATTGACAGATTAATACCTTTTTCACAATTCTGTGGGTGGTGGTGCATTGCCGTTTTGAGCGTGTGGATAGAGTTGATTTGTGTGGTTCATTCTGATAACCAAAGACACTCCTCCGTGCTAATTAGTTACGTGACCCCCGGTGATTACAATTGTGTTGACCAGACTAAGATGATGATAATGAACTTGGAAGAGGAACGGATGTTGAGCTGACCGTGTAAAAAATTGTAGGTGAGGGCCTGCTGCCGCTTTGTTAACTCTAGATAACTTATAAGCTGATCGCACGTCCCCGTGATGTTGGTGATCTATTTGGATGTCTGCTCTATCAACTTTTAATGTTCTTTTTTGCACCTACCATGGTGACCACAGGTAATGGGTCAAACATGACTCCAAAACAGCGTGATGCCCAGGAGTTATGATTAGAGATGAGCGAATCGACTTTCATGTGCATTGTAATAGGCCAAGAGATGACGTTATAGAATAATAATCTTTATTTATATAGCGCCACCATATTCCACAGCATTTTACAAATTCATAGAGTTAATGTACAAAACAAAAGTAAGTGGCTAATATAAAACTAAAACACTAGGAGTCAGGGCCCTGCTCGCAAGAGCTTACTATCTATGAGGAATTGGGGGTGACAAAAAAAGGTAGTTGAATGTGATAAGTATGATTCAAGCGATTATTGAATTGAAAGGAGTAATACCAGCCAATCTGCTTCAGGTTTGGGACTGTTAGAGGAGCGAGTTCAGGCCAGAGTAGTTGGTGCGGGAGAGGTTTAGTCGGGAAATAGTTATTTTAGGTTGCTTGATAAGCCTGCCTGAAAAGATGTGTTTTTAAGGCACGTTTGAAGAAGTTATGAATTGACCTAATATTCCAGGACAGAGTATTCCGGAGAGTAGGTGCAGCTCGAGAAAAGTCTTGAAGATGGGAGTGAGAGGTACGAATTAAGGAGGATGTTAATCTTAGGTCGCTAACAGAACTGAGAGCATGAGTAGGGTGGTAGACGGAAATGAGGGAGGAGATGTATGGATGTATATTGGGCAGACTAGATGGGCCAAATGGTTCTTATCTGCCGACACATTCTATGTTTCTAGGTTCAGCACTGTGGAGAGCTTTGTGTGTGAGAGTGAGAAGTTTGAATTGTATTCTGTGGTGGATAGGCAACCAGTGAAGTGACTGGCACAGACTAGTAGCATCAGTGTAGTGGTTGGATAGATAGATGAGCCTGGCTGCAGCATTTAGGACTGAGTGAAGGGGGAAGAGTTTAGTGAGAGGGAGACCGATTAGTAATGCTTTGCAGTAGTTGACAATTAATCAAGGCAACAACAAGAGTTTTTGCTGTTTCCACCATAAGAAAAGGGCAGATTCTGCCCATATTCTTTAGGTGCAGACGACAAGAGCGTGTAAGTGATTGAATATGGGCAACAAAGGAAAGATCTGAGTCAAACGTGGCCCCAAGACAGCGGGCATCTTGCACGGGAATTATGATAGTGCTGTAAACTGAAATTTAAATATAAAGTTTAGGTGGGTTAGTATATGGGGGAAAGACAAGAAGTTCAGTTTTAGATACAGATAAGACATGGTGTTAGAGATAGCTGCCAGACAATTACTGCTGTTTTGGAGTAAAGCAGGGGTGATGTCAGGGGATGAAATGTATAGTTGGGTGTCGTCAGCATAGAGATGGTTTCGAAAGCCAAATCTACTGATAGTCTGTCCGATGGGGGCTGTGTAGAGGGAGAAGGGTAGAGGACCTAGTACTGAGCCCTGAGGAATGCCAACATCAAGAGGAAGAGGAGAAGAAGAAGATCCAGCGAATGATACACTAAAGGAGCGGCCAGAGAGATAGGTAGAGAACCAAGAGAGAGCAGTGTCCTTAAGGCCAATTAAGTGGAGCCTGGTGAAAAGGAGTTTATGGTCTATGGTATCAAACAAATTTTATAATAGGACAGCACTACCTTTTGAGATGTTCTCAATCAATCCATTTAGTGGCGGTGCCCGTGGTGTTGGATCCTCACCTCTGGATCCCCAAAACATGAAGATAATTGAAGAAAACCGCAGCACTCCATTTTCTCAAAAGCAACTCTGTGTTTATTCTTCACCTGGGTGAAGAATAAACACGGAGTTGCTTTTGAGAAACTGGAGTGCTGCGGTTTTCCTCAATTATCTAGGGTATTAAACGCTGCAGAGAGATCCAGAAGAATCAGTAGAGAATAATCACCATTTCTTTTTGCTGTCAGGAGATCATTAGACACTTTAGTAAGGGCAGTTTCTGTAGAGTGAAGAGGGAGAAAGGCAGATTGTAAGGGGACAAGAAGAGATTTTTCAGAGAGATAGATTATTAAGCCAAAGTAGACAAGATGTTCAAGGAGTTTAGAGATGAAGGAGAGGTTAGAATTAGGTCGGTAGTTAGCAGCACAGGTTGGGTCAAGAGATGTTTTTTTAGTTGTGGGGTTATAACAGAGTGTTTGAAAAATGAGGGCAAGATACCAGAAGAGAGAGAGAGGTTAAAATTGTAGTTAGGTGAGTAATGACAGCCGGGGAGAGGGACTGAAGGAGGTGTGATGGAATAGGATCACTGCTACAGGTCGTGGGTCAGGAAGAAGAGAGAAGCCTGGAGACTTCTTCCTCTGTTATAGGGTTAAAAAAGAGGAGAGAGAGAGCATGTGGAGGAATGGGAGGGAGGAGGATTGAAATTATTTGGGGACTGGGAGATTATTTCATGCCGGATACTGCCAATCTTGTCTTTGAAGTAAGTGGCCATGCCATCAGCACAGAGGTCAGTGACAGGTTTTGGAACTTTAGGGATTAGAAGGGAATAAAAATTGTCAAGGAGTCGTTTTGGGTTATTTGAGAGTGAGGAGATGAGAGAGGGGAAGTACTTTTGTTTGGCAATGTTGAGAGCCGAATTGTATGTTTTGAGCATAACTATATAATGGAGAAAGTCTGCTGATATTCTTGATTTTCTCCATAAGCGTTCTGCACATCTGGAGCAGCGCTGAAGAAAACATGTTTCAGATGTGTGCCAGGGCTGCCATGTTCTGTGTGGGGAGAGTCGAATTGATACTGGAGAAACTTCATCTCGGGTGGTTTTGAGGGTATTGTTGTAATGATTGGCAGCCAGGTCTGGACAGGAGAGGGATGAGTTTGTTGTAAGAGCTAACTGTAGGGTGTCAATAAGTTGCTGGCAGTTAATGCTGTGTAGGTTTCTATAAGTGTGAAAAGTAGGATTGCAAACAGTCTTAAAAGCACTCCAGCATCCAATTTATTGTAAAATTTCCGTCCATCTTTATTTCATGTGGTACAAAACGCAAACACAACTCCATCTCCCTCCACCGTAGGTTGTCATGAGAAAAGTGAGAGGTCTTAATAGTAAATGAAAGAAGATTGTGGTCAGAAAGTGGGAAGGATGAGTTACTAAAGTTTGAGACTGAGCAGTGACTGAAGAAGACTAGATCAAGTGTATTGCCCTGTTCATGCATGGTAGAGGAACTAAGTTGTGATAGGATAGAAAGTGAGAGACTAATGGGGGGATGGGATCATTAAAGGGGATATTAATATCACCCATAATAAGAGTTGGTGATTCAGAAGATAGGAAGTGAGGAATCCAAGCTGCAAAGTGATCCAGGAATTGGTGGGGGAAGCCTGGGGGACGATAGACAACTGCAACTCTCAGGGGGAATGGATGGAAGAGTCTGATGGTATGAACCTAAAAAAGGGGAATGTGGGAGAGGGTACAGGGGGAATGACCTGAAACGTGCACTGTGGAGAAAGTAGTATGCCTACTCCACCACCATGCCTGTCATCAGGTCTGGGGGCAGGGGCGTACATAGAAAACACTAAGCCCCATGGCAAGAATCTGAATTGGGCCCCCTTGTGAGTGACCTATTGCACCCCTTAGGGTATGTGCACATCTGCTGCAGAGGTTCCAGCAGAAGCCTCCGTTGCAGATTCTGGCAAATCAAAGGGCAAAACACCACTGCATGTGGGATCTTGAATGACACAAATATTGTGAATGGGATCCGGCAGGTGCCAGCAGTGTTTAGCATTTGCTGGATCTGGCAATTCTGGAATTCTGCTGGAATGCTGAAACAGAATACCAAAATCTGATCGCAAGTGAGTACCTAGTCTTACCCGATTAACTGTGCCCCTGCTGCTACTTTTTATATAGTGCCATCCTTTCCCCATGGACTGTGCCTGCTCCTGCTTCACCTCCTCCCCAATGCAGTCTTACTGTTTGTGCTGCTGGCAGAGCTTCACCAACTGGACTGGAGACCATGCTGGATCAGGTCAGGTCCGGACAAATCACATTGCGACGGGTGCTGGAAAAGGAACAGGACAGGCACCAAAAACTAAAGGATTTAATCCAGTCACAACTGATGTTTCTCTGACTGCTGCAGAACCTTCTAATACACACCCCAGCTGCTGCAGAACCTCCTAGTACCCACCTCAGCTGCTGCAGAACTTCATAATACACACCTCAGCTGCTGCAGAACATTATAATACACACCTCAGCTGTTGCAGAACCTCATAATACACACCTCAGCTGTTGCAGAACCTCATAATACACATCTCTGCTGCTGTAAAACCTCAATACACACTTCAGCTGCTGCAGAACCTCCTGTTACACACCTTAGCTGCTGCAGAACCTCATAATACACGCATCAGCTGCTGCAGAACTTCATAATACACACCTCAGCTGTTGCAGAACATCAGAATACACACCATAGCTGCTGCAGAACCTCATTGACCACAGCATTTATGTGGTTAAGACCTACAAGCTTGAGAAAGGTGCCATTGAGCGCACCGAAACGTCGCTTTTTACCCGGCAAATAAAGTAGCCACTTTTTTTCACCATCAAGGAAGTGCTGTGGAATTTCTTGTGCTATATATATATATATATATTACACACTACATCTATTATACAGTATAATAAATGCAGTGGACACAGGTATGTATTATATCCAGCAGTGTACGGATATGGGAGGTACAACATAATGTAGTGTGTATAGATATATATTATATTATATATATATTAAACAACAGTGCACTGATATATGATGTACGAGGTATAATAGATGCAGTGGCTACAGATATATAGCACATACAGCAGTGTACTGATATGTGAGGTACAAGGTACCATAGATGCAGTGTGTTAAGATATATGTGCTTGAGAAAGGCTCTAGGGTTGAGTCGAAACGTTGCGTATCAACATGGGTGAATAAAGTATTTTCTTTACTTTTACTTATTTTGGAGTGCTGCCTTTTTGCTATTTTGTATACTGGGCAATAGTCTAGTCCCCTCAGGCATGCACCCTTTTTTTGTTTAAGTTGGATTTAGTGCTGCCAGATTTTTGCCAAACAAATGTAGACGGTCCTGAGAGCACCATGTATGATGCCAAGTGGCAGCTGCAGTGATGCAAAACCACACGTTTTCGTGATTCCAGAACACAGAATCAAGCTCACAACCCTGCAATGTCCATAAACAACCAATAGTAGTAGGAATGGGCTGTACCAAATAGCTTTGTGACTGCCAACCTGCCATTGGCATAGATGCCTTCTCACTAACATGTCGGGTTCCTGCTCTGGTCACTGTAAGAGCTGTTACTAGAAAATTAAGACCTACAAGAGCAACACACATTCTGGCATAAAGAGGTGGCTAAGTAAAAGTCACATGTCCTTGGTTCTGCGCCCAACAACGAATTTAAGTGTCTCTCTGGAAGTAATGTCATCAGAAGAACCATTCATCAGGAGATTCATTGGGTTTCCATGTACAAACAAACATAGACAACCCTTAGATCAACATGTACAATGCTACAAGGCAGCTGGAGTAGTGTAAAGCACAAAATTACTGCACAATCCTATAATCTTAGACAATAACAGTAGAATGGGGCATACTAAAGAGGTTGCTTGTAAGGGCCAATATAGTGAAGTGCAAAGGTCCCTGACAAACGAGAACTCAGTTGTGAAGTGGTGGCATGTGTGGCCTCTGAATGTTAAAATGACCAGCCAACACCAAGTTACAATTTGCCTCTGAAAGTAATGTCATCACTAGAAATGTCCTGTTCTAAAATATGTGGCAGGTAGCGGTATTAAAAAATCCCACTGCATATTGTAGAACAGCAGAGGAGAATATGGACGATATTTATCAGATGCAGGCACGAACAGTGTGGCAACTGATTGGTGCCTTAGCAGGCCAGTTGACGAGTATGGCTTGCGCACGTGCAGTCCAAGCTCAACACGTCGACAGGGAGTAGGAGAAATTAGTGGGTGGAAACTGGGGTGGTTGACGGAAGGAGCCGCAAGGGGGGGAGGTTGTAGCAGCACTGATGACGTTCCATCGACATCAGCACTTCGGATTATGGGACCCGATGACTAACTGGAGCAAATGTTTTTAAATGAAGCCGGCAGGCATGCCATGTGACGGCACTTCAGAGAGGGCGAACGCTGCAGATTTTTAAAGGTAGAAAATTGTACTAGGGACTGCACTGAGGAAAACTAAACCAGGTTTTAGGTCTTGGGTAACCCCTTTAAGACATCTTTCACACCTGCACATGTTCTGGGCAGACATGTCTTCAAAACTCTGTATACTGCAGTGGATTCTAGTACAGCCATTATGCCCAAGAGTTTAGAAAGCTAGAGAGAAGCCATAACTCCTATCCTGTACTAAAGTCATACACCGTTATATGGTAGAGAACAGCACTGTGTAAAGTGGAACTGTGTCTGCTATAGCTGGATATACTACAACTTCCATTCTGCACTGAGGTAAAGACGTTTATTCTATCTCTGGCTTTATTTTCTGACTCCTACACGATATGCTGGCCATTGCACTCCACACGCCCTGCCTTGCACCCATACATACACTTATCCTCAGAGGCACCCCATCTACCATCAGGTAGAAGCCCCAGAACCAGGGTGTGCCCCAGGGAAGAAAGGGTGCACCCTTTTTTCACTACACGGATGTCACGGCCTGTGGTGGGCGCCGTGACATGGTTGCCACACATGCAGTTGACTGCGGCAACGTGGTGTTATTGTTGCATGCGGAGGCAGTGTCATGGCCTATGTTGTGTGAGCCGTGACATGGTTGCCACTCATGCAGTTGCCCGCGGCAACGTGTTGTTTCTGCATGTGTGTGCGATTTCCCTTTTAGTTGTTTTCCTTCCCTTTCTGCTGAACACGGGGTTAATCTGTGTGCTAGGTGTGGGTGTGGTCTCTTTGGGCTTTTTAACTTCTGCTGGTAACCTGAAGTTCAGTCTTCCTCCAGCCTTTGTGTGTGCTGATGGTTTGCTGTTCCTGGATATACCATCTGTCCAGTGAGGGCCATCCTAGTTGTCATCAATGTCATCCTGGTGTCTACTTCCCTTTCTACCCTTTGATGTTTGGTGTGGGTTATGTTCAGGGTGTATGTATGTCTAGGTTGGTGTTACATGTCTGGTGGTGTTTTGTGTACAGCATGTTTGCTAGACTTTCCCCTGTCTTATGTTGGGCCTACGGATGTGGGCCCTTATGGTTTCCCGGAGGGGTGAACCAAACGTCAAGTCAGTGAGCTGCTTTCATCCTGTGGCAGTGGCAGGTAAGTACCTTGTTTCCCTGAGCTGTTATCCAGGTGGGATTCAGCTCTCTGGGTTGATACCTGCCTATTCTGTTGAGGGCTTACTGTCTTGTCCCTCTTACCGTTGTGATGTTGTTCTTGGGGTCAGGTGGACCCTCTCTAGAACATGACAGTGGGAGTTGTTTACTTACTGAGGGGTCAGGTTGACCCACTCTTGTACATGACTGTAAGTTTTATTGTTTTTCCCTTTGTCCTTGGTTGCTTGGCCTGCGGAGACTCCAGTTCATCTGTGTCCTTGAGGAACCGGTTGTCTTCTTTTCCTGACCCCTATTCTAGGGAAAGAAAGGGTCAGTAGGGCCCAGGTTTGAGGTTATGAGCCCCCCTACCATCGAGGGCAGCTCATACGGTCAGGAGATCAGGGCTAGGGTTGTATAGGAGGTTTTTCATCTTCCCTATCCTGGCTTACAGGTCAATATTTCCTTTCTTTGTATGGTGGGGAGTTTCCCCCACTCCCTATTCTGACAACGGCCCTATGGAGCAACATGAAAGCCACCGTGATTGATTATGAGAGCCAGGGCCACTCCCATCCTCCTGGGCTTCTACACATGTACGATGCCAAGTGGTAGCTGGGGAGAGGTAAAGCCACAACTTTGGATTCTTAAGCAGTAGAAACTTGTTCTCTGGAGTCATTGATCCCACTTCACCATCTAGTATATTTATATAGTATAGTATAGTATAGATATATCACGGTTTTACAGATGTTAGAAAGATACTTCCTGCCAACTAGAAATTCTGGTAAAGAATCTGCAGTTGGTGACACCCAGGTTGGGCCATGTGTTTTTATAAGAAAAGTGCCTTATTTTAAAAGAAATGTGAATATAATTTATTTATTTTAACCACTTATATAACGTGGACATTGCACTTTACAGACAATATCATCACTTGCTGTCCCCAATGGAGCTCACAATCTAACATCACTATTAGTACATTTTTAGAGTTTGGGAGGAAACCCACAGAAAATGGGGGAGAACATACAAACTCCATACAGTGTCCTTAGTTGTTCAAATTTAGGTTCCCAGCACTGAAAGGCACCAGTGCTAACCACTGAGCCACAGTGCTCTTACTCTTAAATCTACTCCAGCATTCCTTACTATCTCTCTTTGGCATCACACCTGGCCTGCAGATACAGCGATTTACATAGCAAAATACCTACGGTATATATGCTCCACGTCTTGTTTGGACTAGGAGAAAATATAGGAGTTACATAAATTTTATTAACCAATGGTTGGGCCTGTTCTGGTCCATAACGTTTTTTTTTTTCATTTGGGTGAATTAAAACATTGACCATGAACCAGGTGTATTACCCAACATGGGTGCCCAACCTCACTGATGATCTTGTGGCTGAACTACTTAGCTATGGTCCTCAATCTAGTGGAAACCAATCAAAAACAAAAGAGAGGCGTAGGAGCAGAGTGCCCAGTTTGCACCAAGTGTTTCAAGAGATGAGTATGCAGATCTTGAAGAATTTTCTTCAAGAGGTTGTCCCACGATCTAGTTTGAAACAACACTGTTTCAAGTTTGTAAGGTTTTTTTTTTTTTTTTCCTGGTCTTATTTCCCTCCCAATTGTGTGTTGAATGGGCCATGATGTGGGTGGGAAGTGGAGGAGGCACACATGACTATGGTTTTACAACTTCTTACTATAGTTCCCAGGACGAAATTCTGTTTTCAGTGCTCTCCCTGTCTACATTGTCACAGAGTTAGTGTATCCCATGGCGGTATACTCATAGTATAGTGGCAGTAGGAGAAGACAAAGGGCTTACATGTTATCGACGTTCTTACCTACTGCTACTGCGCACAATCGGATTTCTCTCTGATAAGCAGAGAGAAAACCAATTCAACAGAATGATATAAATTCACCGGTCTAAGGTAACAGCACAAGTACAAAAGCTTATGGGAGGTCAGAATTGCTTAGTGGGAGGAACATAGTTCTCCAGCAGCACAGATTATTGCAGGATAGGAGTGTGCTGATCCTGAGGAAGGTCACATACTGAGAATTGCTAAACGGGAAGAGCGCAGATCACCAGCAGCACAGATTTATTCAGGATAGGCGTGTGCTGATTCTGAGGAAGGTCACATACTCAAAATTGCTTAATGGGAGGAGCACAGATCACCAGCAGCACAGATTTATTCAGGATAGGCGTGTGCTGATCCCGAGGAAGGTCACAGACTGAGAATTGCTTAATGGGAGGAGCACAGATCACCAGCAGCACAGATTTATTCAGGATAGGCGTGTGCTGATCCTGAGGAAGGTCACAGACTGAGAATTAGTTATTGCGAGAAGCACAGATCTCCAGCAGCACTGGTTATTTCAGGAAAGAAGTGTGCTGATCCTGAGGGATGTCACAGACTGAGAATTGTTTAGTGGAAATATCACATTTCTCCAGCAGCACCGATTACTTCAGGATAGGAGTGTGCTGATCCTCAGGGATGCCACAGACTGAGAATTTCTTAGTGGGAGGAACATAGTTCTCCAACAGCACAGATTATTTTAGGATAGGAGTGTGTTGATCCTGAGGAAGGTCACATACTGAGAATTGCTTAATGGGAGGAGCATAGATCACCGAGTGTGCTGATATCGAGGGATATCCAAGACTGAGAATTGATTAGTGTGAGGAGCACAGTTGTCCAGCAGCACAGATTATTTCAGGAAACGAGTGTGCTGATCACGAGGGATGTCATAAACTGAGAATCGGTTAATGTGAGGAGCATAGTTCTCCAGCAGCACAGATTATTGTGGGATAGCAGTGTGCTGATCCTGAAAAAGGTCACAGACTGAGAATTACTTAGTGTAAGGAACACATTTCTCCAGCAGCACTGATTATTTCAGGATAGGAGTGTGCTGACCCTGAGAAAGGTCACAGACTGAGAATTGATTAGTGGAAGCAGCACAGTTCTCCAGCAGCACATATTACTTCAGGATAGAAGTGGGCTGATCTTGAGGAAGGTTACAGACTAAGAATTGCTTAGTGTGAGGAGCAAAGTTCTCCAGCAGCACAGATTATTTCAGGATAGGAGTGTGCAAATCCTGAAGGAGGTCACAGACTGCAAGTTTCATAGTGGGAGAAATATGGTTTCACAGCAGCACCAAGTCTTGCTGTGATCTAATATCGAATACTTGCAGATGGAATACATTCTAGCTCCTCCTGATGAACTGAGCTGAATAAAAATCTTTTATCTATAAAATCTATTTATAATTTTTAGCCTGACATACAATTATTTGGAGGGAAGCAGTGAGATATAGAGACATTCTGGAATCCTGTTACCGTGTTCCACCCACTTACCAGCGTCACTTACCCTGTGAGGAGCACAGAACATTTTCCTTGGAGGGGATTTAGTGTGCAGTCATTTCATATAATTTCTGATCATTTTATACTGATAATCATACGTCTGCTCACACCACTGCAACCGTCTTGCTCAGTGCCCACAGTAACCCCTTCATGTCCTCACCTCAACTTTGTACAAACTACAAAACCTAATCAACATGCTGACTGCCAGAAATATATCTGGGGCGTGAAGAAAAATACAGAGCTGTATGTACTCCTGCCAGTTGCCACTGGGCTATTATAAATACCAGTATTAGGCCTCTTTCACACGGATAAGAGGCGGGTGCGTTGCGGGAATATGCACGATTTTTCCACGTGGGTGCAAGCATTTGTAATGTGTTTTGTACGCGCGTGTGAAAAATCGCCATGTTTGGTACCCAGACCCGAAGCCAGACTTCATCACTGAAGTCCGGTTTCGGGTAGAGTATTCTGGAGAATTTATTATTAAGGGAAAATAATAGCATTCTTAATAAAGAATGCTTAGTAAAATGAGGATGAAGGGGTTAAAAATAATAAAACTTAACTTACCTTAGCCACTTGATTGCGTAGTTGCGATCTGTCTTCTCTCTTCAAGCTTCAGCTAACAGCTAAAGGACCTGTGATGACGTCACATCACATGGTCCAATCACATGGTCCATCACCATGGTAAGATGGACCATGTGATTGGACCGTGTGACGTCACCACAGGTCCTTTAGCTGTTAGCTGAAGCTTGAAGAGAGAAGACCGATCGCAACTACGCGATCAAGTGGCTAAGGTAAGTTAAGCTTTATTATTTTTAACCCCTTCATCTTCATTTTACTAAGCATTCTTTATTAAGAATGCTATTATTTTCCCTTATAACCATGTTATAAGGGAAAATAATAAAGATTTGGTCCCGTTGCTAAGCAACCATGCGGGAAAATCGCACTGCATCCGCACTTGCTTGCGGATGCTTGCGATTTTCCCGCAGCCCCATTCATTTCTATGGGGCCTTCGTTGCGTGAAAAACGCAGAATATAGAGCATGCTGCGATTTTCACGCAACGCAGAGGTGATGCGTGAAAATCACCGCTCATGTGCACAACCCCATAGAAATGAATAGGTCCGGATTCAGTGCGGGTGCAATGCGTCCACCTCACGCATTGCACCCGCGCGGAAAACTCGCCCATGTGAAAGGGGCCTTAAATACATCCCCCCACCACCTTGTCAGTCCAACCCATGCTGCGTGTATATAAAAAATTTTTTTTGTCTTTTTACCAACATGGATGATTGTATTTTATTTGACACATGGTTTTTAGGGGGTTCTTAAAACCTGCAGCATGACTTATCCACCAGTATGGCACATTTGACTGCTGGTTATTACGTGTATGTGGTTTTCTATACATTAAACTTTAGGAATATTTCCCACAACTTCTTTTGTAATTATAAAAAGGCATTCTGTATGGAAAAGCGGCTAAAAGAGTAGTTTTGAAAGCCATTGAATGGCCATTCAAGACTGCCAAAGATGTCATACAACTGATGATTTGTGTGGTGTGTGGTGTGGGAGATGTGGTAGATATCTTGACAGGATGCTGCAAACAACAAGTCGTATTTACTCACAGAGAGCACAGATGATGGTTACCACCAAACAGTGACACCAGGAATGATGGTTACTGTTCTGTCTTCATACACGTTCACACAGTGTGCAGTCTGACACTCAGCATAAACCATTCCTGTCTTCCAAATAAGAGGACTGTTTTCTGTAGTCTAACTTGTTTATTGGTCAACAGAATTGTGAATTGGTAAAACTACAAGAATACAAATGACATGTATAAGTATAAGGCATATAGGATAGCATGTACAGCAGTAAGCATAGAACAACATGTACTACAACATTACATTAACTCTGAGCACATGTCCAAAATGGCTGTCGATACATAGGATTACATATTTAACTAACTAAACAGTTCTGGATAACATAATGTCCCTGAAACAAAGATAGAATTCTCACCACATAAGCATGCTCAAGGATGATGGAGTTTAAGAAGGAGAACTGCATGGAACAGCTCTGCTGATGTCCTGTAGTCTGTATGTAGACTGGGCTTCTCCTTCCCAGAATGCCTTGCACTACCCACAATGCTTGGCACCTCCTACAAAGCAGAAATCTTTATTAACAAGAAACAAAAGTGTAATACATTTTTACCACCGCTAGATGGTGCTATTACCTAACTAATAACAGGAAAAGCAAACTGAAAGCAGAATTGATCTGTAATGATACTGAAATGAATCTCCCAGTGTTGGGACAGAACAGTTACACTACTCTACACTGATCTTTAAAGGACAGCAATAATGGAACAACTTAGTGTCACCACAGTTCGCCTTTGTGCACAGTTCTGTAAGTGACCAATTCTATCAGTAAGAGATCCACCCAAGGGATGGAAAATATGCTCCCTTCTCAGAGTCCTATGTGTTTGGCTCATTCATTGCTCCAAATGATCAGAAGTACTTAGGGCAAAATCAAGCACAGGTTAGTTGGAAGGAGTAGTGCTTATCCCACAGGCCTAGGGTCACACTCATGGCAGTTCACCCTCCCATTCACACTGGGTCAAATAGGACATCGTAGTGTAACAGCCCAGAGTAGTGTTACCACTCCTGCACCCTGCTACTGTCTTTATTGGTCTAACCTCATGTCATCTTATATACTAAGTGAATAAAATAGATAGGGACCCACGCTGCCTGTTTGGTAATAGTCCACAGTCTCCACAGTCCTTTTGTATCGGGTTGGAAGCGAGGTGTAGGGGAATCCTGCCTTCAATCCGGTAGAGTAGATCTTCAGTTTCCTCAGCCAACGCGCGGTCCCAGGCGGTGACTCGTGCGCGCGGGGGAAACCAGCGTTGGTAGTTATGGAAACTGACAAAGCTTCGTGTGACGTCACACCTTGTACCTCGTACGGATGCCCGCACCAGTCACAATACCGCCGACGCGTTTCGGAATCCTCCTATTCCTTCCTCAGAGATAATTAGCTGTCATATGGGCATATATAAGCTTTTTGTTCCCATGGAAACCAAGTCTCCTCTGGGCCAACCAAGGCGCCCCCATGCTTTTTCCTTTCTCTCTCTCATTGTCTGTCAGTCTTAGATTCGCTACCCAGCTGTCATACATATATATTATGTTCAATAGTTCTGTAGGTTTTACATAGGTTTGGGGTTGATTTGATTATCTCTGATACTTATAGTTAGATCTAAAAAATGTATCTGATATAGGCTAAAAGATAGAGTGAATTGTAAATAAAATTCATTTTTATTAATTTCCGATAAAAAGTTATTTAAAAGAGATTCACCACCATCCCAAATAAAGATAATGTCATCTATAAAACGGTACCAGAGGACCAGATTCGCTCGAAGCTGACCGTTCGGGAAGATGGTAGACTCCTCCCATCTTCCCATATATAGATTTGTAAAGCAAGTTTGGCTGACGAAAACTGAAGATCTACTCCACCGGACTGAAGGCGGGATTCCCCTACACCTCGCTTTCAACCCGATACAAAAGGACTGTGGAGATACGTAAGTGTACTCTGTATGTGTTAGTGCACATGTGAAGTAGCGCATAGTGTCCACCTACTTAACATTTGTAATTTCTTGGGATCATAAGGTGTCATCTCTGAGTACAAGCGCAGTTTCAGTTATTTGATCTGCATTATCTTATATACTGTTGTCCAGGTTCTATACACTGTGCATTCTTAATCTGTTTGCAACTGTTATGTTCATGTAATATGCCTGGTTCTCCAGCAGTTGGCAGCAAATATGGCAGAGCTGTACTTAAAGTATAACTGTCAAATTTTTTTTTTTTTACTATTGGATTCTGGTGATTAATATCACCTTGTTGGCCCTGTTTTAATTTCTGATTCTTAAATAAATAACCCCTAAAAGCCACCTAAAAGTCCCCAGTATTGGCTATATTTACCTGAGATAAAATCAGGTTGCTATGCTCCTTCAGTCTACCAGATGAGAGGACAGAGCACGCTGCGTGCACTGGGAACTGATAGTGAGTCAACATTGTAAGGGAATGTATAAAAAGCCAGGTTCTTCCTGACAGGAGATAACAGTGCTGGGCTGTGTGTGTGAACTTCTCCACATGCCTGTGCTTGGCAGACACTCCCTTAGCAGTTCAGGACAATGTGGCTGCTCAGTGTATAAATGACAGCCTTATCTGATAAGAGGAGAGCTTGTAGAAGGACTACAGGTTTCAGCCAGACCTGGGAACTTCACTGCAAGACCCCCCTATACAGAGCTGGTCTTCACTAACTTCACTGCAGGCGTCCTATGGATTAGCCTCAGGGCTGAGGGCGGCCATCTTAACAGAATAGTGAAATTGCAGTTTTATGCAGACTGGTTGCTAAGGGCTGAATCTTATTAAATAAGGGGTAAGTAAGTCTAATAGTTATTGATTCAGGTATATTATCATATTAGTAACTACATATATGAAAACTGAAATTAGGATCTAAATGTGACAGTTATCCTTTAAATAGAATAGAACTGTCCATTCCATTCTAACCTTCCTCTGGAGAGAAGTGGGCTAGTCCTGCTTTCTGCAGGAAGGGTGGGGACCAGTTAGTTCCAGTCTAGTCTTCCCTAGACAGGGGAAGGGTGTGTAGGGGCACGTCTCTGCTGGACATGCCGACGCCAGCCAGAGCACCTTAAGCTCTGCTGGCCATGGAGGCCAAAGCTTAAAGCCTCAGGAGCCAGTAGGAAAGTTCCCTGGGATAACCTAGAGTCAGACTACAGAGAGAGAGTGCAGAATCAAGAAGGAAGCAAAGATACTATTTAAGCTTGTTAGTACAGTAGAGTGAGAGAAAGATATAGCAGAGTTTAGTTTGCCTGCCAGTTTAATGCTAAAGCCTGCTGGAACAAAGACAAAGCCTGCAAACTGTTGGAAGTGACATTTATTCAAAGTAAAGCTGCTTTTGAACTTCATCTCAAGGTCTGGACTCAAGTACTTTCCAATTCCTCAATAATTCCCCCTTTTTATTGCTTTAGAGCCAAAGCCTGGGGTCCAGCTATATCCAGGTATGAGCACCATGACACATAAAGAGACATTTAGGCTGCACTACGCCACTTGGCATTTCCTACACCTGGGACGCGCAATAGAGAGGGCCTTGGGGGAGGTGCCCGTTGAAGTAGCCACTGCTGTAACAGCTGGATTGGACTCTGCTCATTACCTTCCCATCAGTCTTAAGGAAGGTGTCACTTTTTTCAAGGATCCTTACCACCAGGTTGTCTAAAGTTGTCTCATTAATTTTTCATCCTGATCAAAATGGCTTTACCCCTGGTAAGGGCACCCATTACAATTTTCAGCGTTTTTTTTAACTAATATTCAGTCCTCCCGGGGGCCTCTCGCTCGATCCTGTCTTTGGACACCTCTAAGGCGTTCTACAGGGTGGATTGGGGATTCCTATGGAGGGTGCTAAAAAGGATGGGATTTGGTATTAGGTTTATAAACATGGTCAAGTTTCTTTATAAATCCCCCAAGGCGAGGCTGAATATTAATAGGATGCTTACAAGGTGTATCTCCCTGCAGAGAGGCACTCACCAGGGATGTCCTCTCTCTCCATTATTATTTTATATCTATATCGAGCCCCTAGCTGCTAGGGTCAGGAAGGATCCTGGGATTTAAGGGTTTGGGACATTGGGAACAGAAGATCGTATTTCTTTATAAGCTGATGATGTTTTATTCTATATACAACACACTAATACCACACTCTTGAGGGTTATTCGAGCTGTTAACTCATTTGGTGAAGTCTCCGGCCTCGATATCAACTGGTCCAAACCCATTCTCCTGCCCTTAGACACTTTAGAACCTCTTACAGAGGAGTTTGGTAATAATTTGAGGATCTTTGACTCACTTGATTATTTGGGAATTACTATTTCTTCTAAGGTTGAAGATTTTGTACAGCTTAACTTGATTCCATTGATAGCAAAATTGAGATCTAAAATAAAGATATGGCTTCGACTCCTGTTGACTAGATGGTGATGCGGCCCCAACTACTGTATATCCTCAGGAACTTCCCAGTATGGATTGAAGATAGATTCTTTAAATTGATCGAGAGAATTATGAATGATCTACTTTGGGGGAGAAAGCGATTGAGGCTTAAATTGGAGCATTTTTATAAACAGATGGAACAGGGAGCATTAAATCTTCCCTGTTTCAAAGGCTACTTCATAGCATCACAGCTATGGCTGTATTATGAATAGGGGAAGAGCCCACTTTGTAGAATTTTGGTGAAGAATTCTCCACATGACAATATCTTTGTTCTATTGGAATCAGGTCAATTAATTAATTCTCAACAGGAATATAGGGCTGCTGTGAAGTTATTTATTAAAGGGAACCTGTCACCGGGATTTTGTGTACAGAGCTGAGGACATGGGTTGCTAGATGGCCTCTAGCACATCCACAATATCCAGTCCCCATAGCTCTGTGTGCTTTTATTGTGTAAAAAAAATGATTTGATACATATGCAAATGAACCTGAGATGAGTCCTGTCCCTGACTCATCTCCAGGACAGGACTCATCTCAGGTTAATTTGCATATGTATCAAATCGTTTTTTTTACACAATAAAAGCACACAGAGCTATGGGGACTGGATATTGCAGATGTGCTAGCGGCCATCTTGCAACCCATGTCCTCAGCTCTGTACACAAAATCCCGGTGACAGGTTCCCTTTAAGTCCTGGAGCACCATTAGAGACTGGTTGGAGATAAAGGGATCCCTTTTTTGCATGCTTCTTTGGCATAATTATTATCTACAGGCCTTAGATGAGTTGGGTGGAGATCAGTATTGGCAAAAGAACCATATTCGTTATCTTGCTCAGGTGTTTGGAAATGGGCATATTTTTAATATGATGGAATTATCACAAAAAGAAAACATATCCAATCTATCTTGGCTTTGGTATTTTCAGTTACATATGGCGCTTTCTAGTATAAAAGAATTATTTTTTTATATAGACACTTCCACTTTTTTGCACAATTTAATAGTTAAGTCAGCACAGAGGGTCAAGATTTTGCAGTGTTATAAATATTTACTCAATGCACGATTTACTAATTTACAGTCTCCTGGACAAAAGGAGAAGGGACTGTCCAGTGGTTCAACCGGATGACTGGGACAAGATATTTAGTAATACGGGGTGAGTTTCTCACAATTTTAATCATATATTGGTTTAATTCAATATTTTACCCAGAATTTATGTTACACCCTTAAGGCTTTATAAGTGGGGTTTGAAAAACACTCCTAAGGGTACGTTCACACGACGACAATTGTCGCGCGACAAAAAGTCGCACTATTGTCGCGCGACAATTTTCATAATGGGAGTCTATGGTGTCGCAGTGCGACATGCGACATGCTGCGACTGCGACACGAAAGTCGGAGAAAATCCATTCAAGATGGGTTTTTCTGCGACTGTCGCGTCGCAGTCGCAGCATGTCGCATGTCGCAATGCGACACCATAGACTCCCATTATAAAAATTGTCGCGCGACAATAGTGCGACAAAATGTCGCGCGACAAATGTTGCAGTGAAGTTGTGCCCTATTTGTCGCGCGACTTTTTGTCGCGCGACAATTGTCGTCGTGTGAACGTACCCTAATTGTCCACGATGTGATGTACCTGAGGCTGATCATCTACACATGTTCTGGACCTGTATAGAATTAAAACAATATTGGGGGGCAATACATAGTTATAGCATCCAAAAACTGAAAGTTATGATTCCATTTATGGTAGAGTTTTGGATCTTGAGTGACTTTTCTAATGTAGGGTGCCATAAGTATAAACGGACTCTTCTGTTTAAAATAATATTTTTGGAAAGGTTACTGATTGCACGGGCTTGGTTCTCATCTAATGCTCCAACTATGAATATAATATCTAAAAATATGATAAAAAGTTATGAATATATCTTTACAAACAAAGAAATTCTGAGGATAAATGGTTCAAGGTATGGGGAGAATGGAATATTTAACTTTTTCCGCTTCAATTCTCTCACTATCCCGTTTTGATCCTTTCTTTGTGTCGGGACTGGGAGACACATCGCAAAGGGGGGGGGGAATTTGGGGGAGGGGGGCTTTAAGGGTATATAATGTATAATTTTGATGTATTACTTTGTATGGAATAATTATTGTTTAATGAAGAAAAAAAAAGGCAGTTGTCACTTCACATTTCCCTATCCTAAAGGGCCCTGATGCTCTTTTGCTTGGCTACCTTGGGCCCCTGAAGCAGCATTGGCAGCAAGTAGAAATGAATGTACAAAGGTGGTCATTTATTAAGACCGGACGGTATCAGTGCAGTTGCTTTACCTCACATAGTGTTAATACAGCTTTGCCTTTCTTAGGCCTTCGACAGATGGGCATTGAGGATGGTCACACTTGGCTGTGATCACAATTATGGGGCATCTACATTGATCACTCCCTATAACAGTGGTACTCAACTGGTGGACTGCAGATGCCAGCTGTCCTGATTTCAACTGTGTCTATATCCTCAGGATGCAGATGTAGTTGAAGTGTCAGCTCCCTTCTTTACCATTGCCCTGCCATTTATGGTTCATCGCAGGTGGGTGTGAAGCAGTAATGTCATGACGCCTGCTGCTCAGATCCACAGACAGTGACAGCGCAGGCGTGGAGTAGAAGAGTATAAAAAACTGAAGACATCATACTATATGGCTACATGCACTCGACCGTATGTGTTTTGCGTTTTTTTTTGCGGATCCATTGTAATAATGCCTATCCTTGTCTGCAAAATGGAAAAAAATAGGACATGCACTATTTTTTTTTGCGAGGCTATGGAACGGACATACTGATGCGGACAGCACATCATGTGCTGTCCGAGTTTTTTGTGGACCCATTGAAATGAATGGGTCCGTATCCTATCTGCAAAAAAAACGGAACGGACACGGAAACAAAATATGTTTGTGTGCATGTAGCCTGTGGAGGGCCATTAGTGGGCATCACTCTGTATAGGGGGGCACTTAAAGAGTCATCATTCTGTGGAGGGGCTCTTAAAGGAACATCATAATGTGTGTGGGGCACTTAAAGGGATTCTGTCACCTCTGATAACACAAATTTAGCTTTTAAACCAGTCATGCTCCACAGATTACCTTGAATCGGCTTTGCTTTACTGTAATAAAATCCGTCCAGTAGTTTTGCAGAAAAACGACTTATATGATAATTAATCGTGAAGGTGCCCAGAGGGGCGTTATCTTCTACTTTGGGTGCCCAGTAACGCACCCCTGCAGTGCCCAAAACCGGCTCCTTACTCACTAAAAAATGCCTTCCTCCTGAATCCCTAACCGCCCACAGCGCCTCATCCCTCTCCTCCCCCTCCCTGACGGCCGAGCGATACCCACTGAGGGCTGCGCCAGTGCGATGAGTAGGAGGCTGAGGGCAGGAGCTTCATCGTCGTCACTGGGCATGCGCCGAGCCCAGTGACGTCCGATGCTCGCTCTTCCCTCAGCGAAGAAGGAAGAGTGAGCATCGGACGTCACTGGGCTCGGCGCACCTTCACGATTAATTAGCATATTTATAAAAGTCGTTTTTCTGCAAAACTACTGGACGGATTTCATTACAGAAAAGCAAAGCTGATTCAAGGTAATCTGTGGAGCATGACTGGTTTAAAAGCTAAATTTGTGTTATCAGAGGTGACAGAGTCCCTTTAAGCAAGAAAGGATCGCGGCACTCCTTCGTCTGTAGAAAATATTCTTTATTCCACCTTAAAGTGCGACGTTTCGACTTTAATCAAGTCTTTATCAAGCTTGATAAAGACTTGATTAAAGTCGAAACGTCGCACTTTAAGGTGGAATAAAGAATATTTTCTACAGACGAAGGAGTGCCGCGATCCTTTCTTGTTTGGTATCGCATTGGGGACCAATGGTCAGGTCCTAACATCGCAGGCACCGCCACTATATGGACCTTGGGTATTTACCTACAATGGTGCTGTCACCCTATGTATTTTTGCTTCAGAGTCCCTTTAAGCCTTATTCACACATCAGTGTTTCACAGACATGTGCTGTACATGTTCTTTTAGCACGGTCCATGGGTCAGTGTTTTTAGCATGCTCTATTTTGTCCATGTTCACGGATCCATCACATCCATTATAGTCTATGGGTCCATGAAAACCATAGATGTAACACGGATGCCATCAGTGTTACATCCGTGTTTCACTGATCATTAAGAAAATAATTTTTTAGCTGTTCAGGGTCAGTGAAACACGGATGCAACACAGACAGCAAAAAACTGACACACGGCTCCTTCACGGACAGCTTCACGGATGCATCACTGTCCACCTGCTCACGTATTTAAGCACGGACATGTGAATGAGGATTTAAAGGGGAAATACTCTGTGAGTGGGCACTTAGGGGGCCATCACTCTTTATGGGTGCCACTTGAGGGGATATCATGCTGTGTGGACAGTAGACTGAGGGCATTACTCCATGTAGGCGCCACTTAAAGGGGTTGTGTCACTTCAGCAAGTGGCATTTATCATGTAGAGAAAGATAATACAAGGCACTTACTAATGTAATGTTTTTCCATCACATTATACACTGCGTGTTTACATGGTTACAACCACCCTGCAATCCATCAACAGTGGTCGTGCTTGCACACTATAGGAAAAAGTTCTGGCCTCTCCGGTACCCGGGACCCCGTGGGTCCGCTGGTGCTTTTTTCTTTAGTGTGCAAGCATGGCCACCGCTGCTGGACAGATTATAATGTGATGGAAAAATTAATTCAGCCAGCAAAGGATGCAATATAGATAATAACAATACATTAGTAACTGCCTTGTGTTAACTTTCTCTACATAATAAATGCTATTTGCTGAAGGGACATCATACTATGTTGGGGCAGTAAAGGAGCATAATACTGTTTGGGGGCACCAAGGGATAATCCTAGGGTGGGAGACACTTAGGGAACATCTTACTGTCAGGGGGACATCAAGGGGCATCATACTGCATGGGGGCATTAAAGGGGCATCAAACTGTGTGGGGAGGCTCTAAGGGGGCATCATACTGTACTTTAGGATACAAAGAGTGCATCTTTACTGCCTGAGGAGCACTATATGGCAGTATTTTTGTCCGAGGGACACTAAGGGGCAACATTACTGTGGCTGAGCACAAAGTGACTTTGGAAGCATTACAGGAGTGGACTGTACCACTGGTTTTCTCTGTACCACGGTATCAAGCACCAGCTCCCAGGAACATTGTGCACACTAGTGGGACCTCTGGTACCCCCTAGTTTGGCTTTATTCTTGAAAATGCAGCCATGGTGTCTGTATGGTGACAGGTTCACTTTTTTCCATTAAAAAACAATATCAGGAGGAGGTGTTTAGAAATTAGGCAAGGAGCATACAGGTACAGTCCTCACGGAGGGTACAGGCTTTTTGATTGCAACACAACAGTTCCTCACAGAGGCACTATGTTTGGTGGTTGCACATATTAGAGAAGCCATAAGTCCTCTACCACACTATATTTGCAGCTTTTGTAACATTTTTCAAGTGTTTTTTACAAACATTTTCGATGGCGTTATTTATGTTGTATCATTTTGTACATACGTTTTTTCAGGCATGCCTTAGCCAGAGCATGAAGCTATGCTTTAAAAAGAAAAACGCCAAAATAAAACAAAACTTGGGGGACAATTTATCAAAATAGTGTACATGAAAAATGGAAGGTGGAATCTGTTTGGTTGTTATGGGTAACTAAGACAGTTTTCCTGTAAATCTGTGATACCGCAACAATCCGCTTTAAGACATTATTTGCTGTGTGGTCTATTGGCATACGTAAATGCACCCTAATAATTAGCTGATCCCACAATAGGGGACTGCAGCACGGCGAGCTACAAGCGTCAGATCATCAGGTTTATTTAGTCATATCAGTGTTTGCTCATGGAGAGGAGCGCGTTTCACACGAGCAGGATCCGCATCCACCTCCTGACGGTTCAGTGTCAGCCGTTAAGTCATTATTATGTGAGATTTGGGCTGCCGGGGCTGTCACTCTCCTCTCTGCGTGATTGCAATTTGTGTGCACTGAGTACTTGACTGACCGCAAAAGCAAGAAAGAGCCTGGGGGTGCAGAGCTTCATGGGAATATTTCCTTGGGCCTGCTAAAATAGTTAAGCCCTGACTGTCACATAGATCAGGCTGGCTGGTGTTCTGCTCAGTACAAAAATAAAAAAATCCAATCCCCCTTCTTCTACCCAAGTCCTTGCCCTGTAGGTTGGCAGTCTGTGAACCCCTCAAGGCCCCCCTTTGACTGCGGCCTATAAGTGGCATTTGAAGGCTTTTGAGATTCTGTTCCAAATGCCTTCCATATTAGTACAACCCTGCTATTCCCAAATAGCAAGATCTCTGTCTACTGCACAGCTCGAGGCAGAGCGGAGCCACCCGGCTTGATCACGCAGGCAGCAGAACAGCAGCATAGGAGCCGACAAGAAGCACAAGCCAAGCCCTAGGGACCAGGATCAGACAGCTAAGGGGATGTTGGAAGCACAGAAGACCCACAAGGAGAACAAGGCCAAAGCCAAAAAGAAGAGAACTCTGGATGAATCGCAGACTTGCTGCAGCTGCCGCTTTCCGCTCCTGGTGGCCTTGCTCCAGCTGACCCTTGGCGTGTCTATCACAGTGGTGGCAATCATTATGGCTATAAACTGCTCCTCATTACTAGTCAGGGATACCCCGCACTGGGCCGGGATCATTGTAAGCATTCGGACCAATGTGTGTTTTGGAGGGGAGGGTGGGGGCTTGTTGCTGCATGCAGTAACCCTTTGCTTCCCATGTACAGCGTAGGCTTATTAGTGTGGTCTGTGAATGAGGAGTTAACCAAGCGCAATTAACTCATGTCATGGCCAGATTTCCATTAAAATATCCAGAAAGGAAATAGTTAATAGCATAGTCTATTTACCTCATGCAAATTTAAGATTGCTTTGAGTCATCCTCTGCCAAAAAACTGTGTGAAACCCAAATAGCTGCCCCAGGAGTTCTCTTCCAGCTTTCTTAGAGCTCTCAAGACAAAAAGTATGGTGGATTTGGGAGAGGGGGGTGTTGGATATTTTGCCTTTCAGGACCAGGTGGCAAATACTGTAGAGTCGCCATATTGGTGGCCATACAACTTTACCATGAATGGATTAAAAAAAGGTCCCTAATCTTGAATGGGGTCTTCCAGTTCTTATATTCAGTGATTGTAGACAGGAAAGTTCCGCAACTTTCCCATATATACTTTGGCAGAGATTTATCAAAACTGGTGTAAATGAAAACTAGCTTTGTTGCCCATAGCAATCAGATTCCACCTTTCATTTTTTCAGGGGTCGTTTGGAAAATGAAAGGTGGAATCTTATTGGTTGGTTTGGACAACTAAGGCTACTTTCACACTAGCGTTAATATTTTCCAGTATTGAGATCCGTCATAGTGTCTCAATTAGTGTTGATCGAGCACCAAAGTGCTTGGGTGCTTGAGTAGAACACCTCGGGATGCTCGGGTGCTCTACCGAGCACAATGGAAGTTAATGGGAGAACCCAAGCATTAAACCAGGCACCCTCTGCTCTGAATAGGGGAGGGTGTCTGGTTCACATGAAAAGGTCAGAAATTGATGGAAACACCACTGAAATGGTTGAGCAACAGCATGGGGAGGATGTCTGGATGCATCTTGGACTCACAGGTCGCTGCTGGGAACGGTGTTGTTCGAGTAGTACTCCAGTTTTACAGACTGACAATAGAGCTGAGTTGACCATCAAAAGATATTTGGTTGAGAGTCTGCTGGTGAGCTGACTCTCTAAAACATTAGGGGCGAGGGCCTGCTGCTAATCTGACCATCGAAAAAATGATGGTTGAGGGTCTGGTGCTGAGCTAACTCTCTAAAACATTAGGGGCGAGGGCCTGATGCTGATCTGACCATGGAAAAAATTATGTGCGAGGGCCTGCTGCTCAGCTCACTCTATTAAACATTAGGGGTGAGGGTCTGCTGCTGAGCTGACTCTCTAAAACATTAGGGGCGAGTGCCTGCTGCTGATCTGACCAACTAAAACATTATGGGCGAGGGCCTGCTGCTGAGCTGACCATCTAAAACATTAGGGGCGAGTGCTTGCTGCTGATCTGACCATGGAAAAAATTATGGGCGAGGGCCTGCTGCTGAGCTGACCATCTAAAACATTAGGGGTGAGGGTCTGCTGCTGAGCTGACTCTATTAAACGTTAGGGGTGAGGGTCTGCTGCTGAGCTAACTCTCTAAAACATTAGGGGCGAGGGCCTGATGCTGATCTGACCATGGAAAAAATTATAGATGAGGGCCTGCTGCTGAGCTCACTCTATTAAACATTAGGGGTGAGGGTCTGCTGCTGATCTGACCAACTAAAACATTATGGGCGAGGGCCTGCTGCTGAGCTGACCATCTAAAACATTAGGGCCGAGTGCCTGCTACTGATCTGACCATGGAAAAAATTATGGGCGAGGGCCTGCTGCTGAGCTGACCATCTAAAACATTAGGGGTGAGGGTCTGCTGCTGAGCTGACTCTATTAAACATTAGGAGTGAGGGTCTGCTGCTGAGCTGACTCTCTAAAACATTAGGGGCGAGTGCCGGCTGCTGATCTGACCATCTAAAACATTATGGGCGAGGGCCTGCTGCTGAGCTGACCATCTAAAACATTAGGGGCGGGGGCCTGCTGCTGAGTTGACCATCTAAAATATTAGGGGTGAGGGTCTGCTGCTGAGCTGACTCTCTAAAACATTAGGGGAGAGTGCCTGCTGCTGATCTGACCATCTAAAAGATTATGGGCGAGGGCCTGCTGCTGATCTGACACTAAAACATTAAGGGCGAGGGCCTGCTGTTTATCTGACCATGGAAAAGATTATGGGCGAGGGCCTGCTGCTGAGCTGACTCTCTAAAACATAAGGGGCGAGGGTCTGATGCTGATCTGACCATGGAAAACATTATGGGCGAGGGCCTGCTGCTGAGCTGACCATCGAAAAATTTATGGTTGAGGGTCTGCTGCTGAGCTGACTCTCTAAAACATTAGGGGCCAGTGCCTAAAGGTGTGGTTCGGTAGTACGCCAATTTTACAGACTGACAATAGAGCTGAGCTGACCATAAAGAATTATGGTTGAGAGTCTGCTGGTGAGCTGACTCTCTAAAACATTAGGGGCGAGGGCCTGGTGCTGATCTGACCATGGAAAAAATTATGCGAGGGCTTGCTGCTGAGCTGACCATTAAAAAATTATGGTTGAAGGTCTGGTGCTGAGCTAACTCTCTAAAACATTAGGGGCGAGTGCCTGCTGCTGATCTGACCATGGAAAAAATTATGGGCAAGGGCCTGCTGCTGAGCTGACCATCTAAAAAATTAGGGGGTGAGGGTCTGCTGCTGAGCTGACTCTATTAAACATTAGGGTGAGGGTCTACTGCTGAGCTGACTCTCTAAAGCAGGGGTGCACAACCTGCAGCCCAGGGGCCACATGCGGCCCTCGATACCATTCTGTGCGGCCCCCAAATATCTGGTAAAAGACATGTACGTCTATGTCTTATGGCTTCTTACATGTATCTTTCATGTATTCTCCTATTAGATGGGAGTCCTAGAACTGTAACTAGACATTTATAGTATGTACTGTATGTTCAAGATGCCAAAAATACAGTATTTCAGTTGGTAATACCCCTTTAAGTTTTATTTTCAGCTCCTTGGAATTGGTTCAGGCTGACAATGTGGCCCCGACCAGAAAAGGTTGTGCACCCTTGCTCTAAAGCATTAGGGGTGAGTGCCTGCTGCTGATCTGACCATCTAAAACATTATGGGCAAGGGCTTGCTGCTGAGCTGACCATCTAAAACATTAGGGGCAAATGCCTGCTGCTGATCTGACCATGGAAAAATTATGGGAAAGGGCCTGCTGCTGAGCTGACCATCTATAACATTAGGGGTGAGGGTTTGCTGTCTGAGCTGACTCTATTAAACATTAGGGGTGAGGGCCTGCTGCTGAGCTGACCATCTAAAACATTATGGGCAAGGGCCTGATCTGACCATCTAAAACATTATGGGCGAGGGCCTGCTGCTGATCTGACACTCTAAAACATTAGGGCGAAGGCCTGCTGCTGATCTGACCATGGAAAGATTATGGGCGAGGGCCTGCTGCTGAGCTGACCATCTAAAACATTAGGGATGAGGGTCTGCTGTTGAGCTGACTCTCTAAACATTAGGGCGAGGGCCTGATGCTGATCTGACCATGGAAAACATTATGGGCGAGGGCCTGCTGCTGAGCTGACCATCAAAAAATTATGGTTGAGGGTCTGCTGCTTAGCTGACTCTCTAAAATATTAGGGGCCAGTGCCTGCTGCTGATCTGACCAACTGGAAAAAATTATGGGCAAGGGCCTGCTGCTGAGCTGACCATCTAAAACATTAGGGCCGAGGTGCCTGCTACTGATCTGACCATGGAAAAATTATGGTCGAGGGCCTGCTGCTGAGCTGACCATCTAAAACATTATGGGTGAGGGTCTGCTGCTGAGCTGACTCTATTAAACATTAGGAGTGAGGGTCTGCTGCTGAGCTGACTCTCTAAAACATTAGGGCGAGTGCCGGCTGCTGATCTGACCATCTAAAACATTATGGGCGAGGGCCTGCTGCTGAGCTGACCATCTAAAACATTAGGGGCGGGGGCCTGCTGCTGAGTTGACCATCTAAAATATTAGGGGTGAGGGTCTGCTGCTGAGCTGACTCTCTAAAACATTAGGGGAGAGTGCCTGCTGCTGATCTGACCATCTAAAAGATTATGGGCGAGGGCCTGCTGCTGATCTGACACTAAAACATTAAGGGCGAGGGCCTGCTGTTTATCTGACCATGGAAAAGATTATGGGCGAGGGCCTGCTGCTGAGCTGACTCTCTAAAACATAAGGGGCGAGGGTCTGATGCTGATCTGACCATGGAAAACATTATGGGCGAGGGCCTGCTGCTGAGCTGACCATCGAAAAATTTATGGTTGAGGGTCTGCTGCTGAGCTGACTCTCTAAAACATTAGGGGCCAGTGCCTAAAGGTGTGGTTCGAGTAGTACGCCAATTTTACAGACTGACAATAGAGCTGAGCTGACCATAAAAAAAATTATGGTTGAGAGTCTGCTGGTGAGCTGACTCTCTAAAACATTAGGGGCGAGGGCCTGGTGCTGATCTGACCATGGAAAAAATTATGTGCGAGGGCTTGCTGCTGAGCTGACCATTAAAAAAATTATGGTTGAAGGTCTGGTGCTGAGCTAACTCTCTAAAACATTAGGGGCGAGTGCCTGCTGCTGATCTGACCATGGAAAAAATTATGGGCAAGGGCCTGCTGCTGAGCTGACCATCTAAAAAATTAGGGGGTGAGGGTCTGCTGCTGAGCTGACTCTATTAAACATTAGGGGTGAGGGTCTACTGCTGAGCTGACTCTCTAAAGCAGGGGTGCACAACCTGCAGCCCAGGGGCCACATGCGGCCCTCGATACCATTCTGTGCGGCCCCCAAATATCTGGTAAAAGACATGTACGTCTATGTCTTATGGCTTCTTACATGTATCTTTCATGTATTCTCCTATTAGATGGGAGTCCTAGAACTGTAACTAGACATTTATAGTATGTACTGTATGTTCAAGATGCCAAAAATACAGTATTTCAGTTGGTAATACCCCTTTAAGTTTTATTTTCAGCCCTTGGAATTGGTTCAGGCTGACAATGTGGCCCCCGACCAGAAAAGGTTGTGCACCCTTGCTCTAAAGCATTAGGGGTGAGTGCCTGCTGCTGATCTGACCATCTAAAACATTATGGGCAAGGGCTTGCTGCTGAGCTGACCATCTAAAACATTAGGGGCAAATGCCTGCTGCTGATCTGACCATGGAAAAAATTATGGGAAAGGGCCTGCTGCTGAGCTGACCATCTATAACATTAGGGGTGAGGGTTTGCTGCTGAGCTGACTCTATTAAACATTAGGGGTGAGGGCCTGCTGCTGAGCTGACCATCTAAAACATTATGGGCAAGGGCCTGATCTGACCATCTAAAACATTATGGGCGAGGGCCTGCTGCTGATCTGACACTCTAAAACATTAGGGGCGAGGGCCTGCTGCTGATCTGACCATGGAAAAGATTATGGGCGAGGGCCTGCTGCTGAGCTGACCATCTAAAACATTAGGGATGAGGGTCTGCTGTTGAGCTGACTCTCTAAAACATTAGGGGCGAGGGCCTGATGCTGATCTGACCATGGAAAACATTATGGGCGAGGGCCTGCTGCTGAGCTGACCATCAAAAAAATTATGGTTGAGGGTCTGCTGCTTAGCTGACTCTCTAAAATATTAGGGGCCAGTGCCTGCTGCTGATCTGACCATGGAAAAAATTATGGGCAAGGGCCTGCTGCTGAGTTGACCATCTAAAACATTATGGTTGAGGTCCTGCTGCTGAGCTGACCATCGAAAAAATTATGGTTGAGGGTCTGCTGCTGAGCTGACCATCAAAAAAATTATGGTTGAGGGCCTGCTGCTGAGCAGACCATAGAAAAAATTATAGGCGGGGGCCTGCTGCTGAGCTGACCATCGAAAAAATTATGGTTGAGGGCCTGCTGCTGAGCTGACCCTCTAAGGGTCCTTTCACACTGTCGTTTTTGTTTTCCGGCATAGAGTTCCGTCCTCGGCGCTCTATGCCGGAAAAATCCTGATCAGGATCATCCCCATGCATTCTGAATGGAGAGAAATCCGTTCAGGATGCATCAGGATGTCTTCAGTTCAGGACCGGAACGCTTTTTGGACGCAGCAAATACCGCAGCATGCTGCGCTTTTGTTCCGGCCCAATAATCCGGAACACTTAGCCGCAGGTCGGATCCGGAATTAATGCCCATTGAAAGGCATTAATCCGGATCCGGCCTTAAGCTAAACGTCGTTTCGGCATATCGCCGGATCCGACGCTTAGCTTTTTCTCAATGGTTACCATGGCAGCCAGGACGCTAAAGTCCTGGTTGCCATGGTAAAATGTAGTGGGGGAGCAGTATACTTACCATCCGTGCGGCTCCCGGGCACTCCAGAGTGACGCCAGGGCGCCCTACACGCATGGATCACGTGATCGCATGTATCATGTGATCCATTCGCATGGGGCGCTCTGACGTCATTCTTGAGCGCCCCGGGAGCCGCACGGCCTGTAAGTATACCGCTCCCCCGCTCCCCACTACTACTATGGCAACCAGGACTTTAATAGCGTCCTGGCTGCCATAGTAACCTGAAAGCATTTCGAAGACTGATCAGGATCCTGATCAGTCTTCTAATGCTTCAGGCGACTTGCGTTCTGACGGATCCGGCGGGACGGAAGTGCCTGCCGGATCCTCAGAACGCAAGTGTGAAAGGACCCTAAAACATTAGAAGCGAGGGCAGCCTAATAACCATGTTGATATGATATTTTTATACTATCGGCGTTTTCGCACATGGCGACATCCATGATGTGTATTTTTTTGTTTAACTTTTATTTTTATTTTGAGAAAAGGGGGTGATTTGAATTATTATGGGTTTTTTTTAAACATTTTTTTTACACTTTTTTATAGTTCCCATAGGGAACTATAACATGCAATCATTAGATTGCTATTATCACAGACTCCAAGACACTTGCATTGCAATCTATGATGATCTTACTACTTTCTTACAGAGCCCTATTACAGGCAAGGGCTCCATAGGAAATACTATGCAGCAGCCTCCTGTCATTCACAAACACAGGGGCTGCTGCACACACACTCCGGCTCCTCCGATCGAAAGCACGGGGGAGCCGGAGCAGGACTGACCACGGCATCTGTGGGGTTAAATGTTTGCGATCACCATTACTGCCAGTTGCGGACATGAGCCGCGGGTGTCTGCTATAAGAAGCAGGTGGCCACCCGCAGCTATGGCGCCCGCAGCGCTGAGGAGCAGGGGCCATCTTTAAAGACTCTGCCCGATGACGTACATGTACGTCATTGGGCATAAAAGGGTTAAACTTTTGCTGCTAGATGTCATGTTAATGTATTTCTGTGTAAGCTGTAATTCCTATTACCAGACTGTTTAGTGTCATTTCATCTATTCACCCCTAGGTGGTGCTGGCATCACTTATTCCAGTGCTTTGCAAAAGTATTCACCCCCCTTGACTTTTTTTGTATTTTGTTACATTACAGCCACTGTTTTGTTAATCTGAATTTTATGCGATGGATCAGAACACAATAGTCTAAGTTGGTGAAGTGAAATGAGAAAAATATATAAATAAAACTATTGTTTAGAAATAGAAAACAGAAAATTGGCATGTGCGTATGTATTTACCTCCTTTGTGAGGAAGCCAATAAAAATCTCTGGTGCAACCAATTACCTTCAGAAGTCACATAATTAGTGAAATGATGTCCACCTGTGTGCAATCTAAGTGTCACATGATCTGTCATTACATATACCAACTGTTTGAAAGGCCCCACAGGCTGCAACACCTAAGCAAGAGGAATCACTAACCAAACACTGCCATGAAGACCAAGGAACTCTCCAAACAAGTAAGGGACAATGTTGTTGAGAAATAAAAGTCAGGGTTAGGTTATAAAAAAATGTCCAAATCTTTGATGATCCCCAGGAGCACCATCAAATCCATCATAACCAAATGGAAAGAACATGGCACAACAGCAAATCTGCCAAGAGACGGCCGCCCACCAAAACTCACAGACCGGGTAAGGAAGGCATTTATCAGAGAGGCAGCACAGAAACCTAAGGTAACCCTGGAGGAGCTGCAGAGACTGGAGAATCTGTACATAGAATGACAATAAGCCGTACGCTCCATAGAGTTGTGCTTTATGGCAGAGTGGCCAGAAGAAAGCCATTACTTTCAGCTAAAAACAAAAAGGTATGTTGTGAGTTTCTGAAAAGGCATGTGGGAGACTCCCAAAATGTATGGAGGAAGGTGCTCTGGTCTGAGGAGACTAAAATTAAACTTTTCGGCCATCAGAGAAAACGCTATGTCTGGAGCAAACCCAACACATCACATCACCCAAAGAACACCATCCCCACAGTGAGATATGGTGGTGGCAGCATCATGCTGTGGGGATGGGACTGGGAAACTGGTCAGAGTTGAGGGTGCTAAATACAGGGATATTCTTGAGCAAAACCTGTGCGTGATTTGAGGCTAGGACGGAGGTTCACCTTCCAGCAGGACAATGACCCCAAACACACTGCTAAAGCAACACTTGGGTGGTTTAAAGGGAAACATGTAAATGTGTTGGAATGGCCTAGTCAACAATAAACTCCTAGCTCAGAAGATAGATGCCGCTACTAAGAAAGCTGAGCAAACACCATGAGGAAAGCATCACTGGGAAAACAGGGAGTGGCTGGGCTAAACTAACTAGAAAGCAGAAAACAGGGGGGGGGGGGGGCATGCCAATACACAATGCAAGATACTGGAACAGTGCAGGCCTAGTCCACCATGTAGCTTCTATTTTAGTTCTATTTTAGCCCCCTTGACCCTGATCTAGCTAAGGGACTACAGAGCACAGTATTCCAGCAGCACAGCACAGCACAGACCAGTGAGTCTATGTCTGGATATAAAGAAAGTCTAGTGGAGGTTGGAGCTAAATTAGCCAATGGACTTCACAAGCGCCAGTGACCAAGAGGAACCTAAAAGTACCTGGATACAGCCGGATGATTAATGTGCAAAATGATCCTCTACCACATGCCTCTATGGACATAGTGGACCGTAAGGGCTGTTTCAAACGAGCGGATTCCGTGCATGACATCCACTGCATGAATAAGAGCCAAGACCCGCTGCGAACAGCAGAAGCACGGAGCATTAACGTGATTGATAATGCTTGGTGCCTCTCTGTGACCTTTTTAATACAAAATCACATTGAGATAAAGTTGTCACTGTGATTTTGTAGTAAAAAGATCACAGAGAGGCATGGAGCATTATCAATCCTGTTAATGCTCCGTGCTTCTGCTGTCCGCAGCGGGTCCTGACTCTCATTCATGCAGCGGATGTCATGCACAGCATCCGCTTGTGTGAAAGAGCTCTAATTCTTCAGTGAGCATCCTTTCCAAAGAATGGAGCAGAAGGCTGATGCCTGCCATTAGGGAGCCGCCCTGTGGATTGCTACTGAACAGTAAGAGTATATTACCTGAGTGCTAGAGTGTAGACCTAGTATAGAAAGCTATAGAAAGACGGAGAACTCAAATTACAACTGTCCAGCCTGTTATAAGGATTACAGCAAAACCAATATCTGGGTCATATCTTTATGCCATATACATGAACTGTACTGACTACCTGAAGACAAGTGATCTAGTAAAAGTTCTGTTGTTTACTACAATTGACTCCACATCCTTTCTACCAACTCCATTTGCACTTTACGGTGATGGTGTCACGAACAACCGGGGTCCCAGCCTCCAAAGCACCCTAAACACCTATACCATCAAGAGCACCTCAACTATCATCTGTCTGGTGATCCCTGTACCAGAGAGTGCCCCGGAGGATTTAGTACTGTCTTCCCCATTACTGCTGGCCCAGGGAGGCTCTGCTAACCGTGGGTATCAACAACTACTACCCCCATCACCCACCGTAGCTCACGTGTTGCCCCTGCGGCCCAGTCGCTGCACTTGTCGTTGGTGAACAGGCACAAATGATTTTTTCTTCTGCACAAGAGTGGCCACCGGGATTCCAGAGAAGAGCGGTGGCCATAACTGGGGGAGACGGAAGACAACAATCAGGTAAGTATAGCTTAATTTTCTTGTAATGGGTGGGAATTAGTTAATTAAATATATTTAGAAAAATGATCACTGTTAAATCATTAACAGATTTAACAGTGATCATTGAGATGGGAATACCCCTTTAAGACCTTTTTCAAAATGTATTTTTAACTTTAGATTTATTGGAGTCATAAAAGTTTTCAGTTGCAAAGTATACACACCCTCTAAGTTTCCATTCTGCTCAGAAGATTATAAAATCAGATCACAATCGCTGAGGTGACGCGAGGATATTTACCAGCCATAAAAATGTGTGATACTGATCTCCCGGCCATTATGTGTATGACTGGGAATAACTTTGCACAACCACTCAGCCGCTGTGTACACCCCGCACATCGCTCTCCAGGGGGCATAAACCGCCCGCTTCTAGAATGTTTGTTTTTACAGGATAAATAATACTCTTCACACAGAATCTAGTGCGTGAGGTAGAACTTGTGACAAATAGAGATGAGCGAATTTATAGAAAATTCGATTCCGCTGCTTCGCCGAATTTTACTAAAAAATTTGCTTTGTGACGAATTACATGATCACGGCATCTGAGTGTAAAATTAAGAATAAAAAAAATGTTTGAATCACACTTACCTCCTCCATTTGCTTGCAACAGGCATCTCCATCTATGATATATTTCTGCGTAGCGTCCATGTATAACTATGATACAGGCGGTTTAAAAAAAGAAGAAAAGTAATGTACCTTTTCTAGGGCCTTGATTGTCAGAACCCTGATGCTTTACATTTAGACCTTTGCTAAACTGGTTGGGGCCTCCACTCCGACTAGGAGGGTGATCACTATGGGCTCTCATATGATTAGGCCTCATGCACACAGACTTAGCCGTTTTTGCGGTCTGCAAAACACACACACCGGCGCGTATGTTCTGCGTTTTGCAGAAAGGTACGTCCTGCCTCTGTACAAACTACCTATTCTTGTCCACAAAACGGACAATAATGAGACATATTCTATTTTTCTGCAGGGCCATGGAACGGATGTGCGGAGGCGGACAGCACACGGTGTGCTGTCCACATCTTTTGTGGCCCCATTGAAATGAATGGGTCTGCATCCATCCCACGTAATGTGGATCGGATGCAGAGGAAAACCACGGTCATGTGCATGAGGCCTAATGGAAGCACTGTGGCTGGTATCCTTATAGGGGCACTGTGATTCTGGAGGCACTATCATTTTCATAGGGACACTGCGGCTGTTGACATGGGGGCACTTTGAAAGGGCATCGTAGCTTTCACTATTACTGTTTAGGGAATTCTGTGACTGATGGTATGGTGGCACTTGGCTGGCAGTGATGGGTTGGATGCTCATTTTATGGCACTTTTCCAGGAGTACTGTGGTAACAATAGTAACCCCTTGGATGCCTTTGTGTGGGCACTGTGGTTGCTTCTTTCACAGGGCGCTGTAGCTGTCGTTATCATGAAGGAACTATGACAGGCATTGTATATGCACAATGTCATGTTTGTGGCTGGCACTGTTAGGGCACCATGGCTGATGTTCTTAGGGGGGCACTATGATTATGGTAATACTATACACATTCTTTGGCGTTGTTATGGGGGCCATATGGTACTATAGCTGCTGTAATAAGAAGAATATGGGGGACTGGGTCCCAGAATTTGAGGAAAGGTCTTCTGTGCACTACTGTTGCACCCCTTTACTGTAGCCATGTAATTCCACAAGGACATACCGGCTCCATACTTTACAGTGCCCTTTCCTGTGGGGTCCAGCCTACACCCGGCTGTTTTCTTAGTCACTGAATTTATTGAGTCTTCATGTCAACAAAATAATGAACAGAGAGAGGAAGAAATTAGGAGCCGTGTGCATGTCACAAGATCCGAGAGAGACAGCACTGATGGGGGAAAAATTACTGGAGGGGAGAGGAGTGGCTCCTGCTGTTAAAATCTCTAATATCAGCATACTTATGGAAAGGTGGCCTACATTCGTGGGTTCTACTGACCTGAAGAAACAAGACCTTGAGTGATTTATGAAGCTATGAGTTTAAATTGGTATTATCCCTACTGCTATGTGTGTCAGTCTACACTGCAAGCATTCTATTCTTGAACCAAGAGGTTCAATATGAATGCATTGTAACTGTGAAAGGACAGAGAGAAAGTGGGGGACCAACTGGGACATCAGCCTGGAAACCTTACAGTATGTAGGATGTACAGGCTCAACTGCAACATCTAAGAGCAAATATGCTGCAGGACATCATACTGATGCCTCCATGTCCAACCATATCTCATCTTGTATCCAGGCTAGAGGCGGCCCAACAGGGTACTGCAGCCTCCTTTCAATAGTACAGTTTTGCCCAAACAACGTATACTTTCGCTATAATATTGTAATCACCAGGGGCGTACATAGAAATCACTGGTCCCCATAGCAAGAATCTAAATTGGGCCCCCATTCCCCTTTTATAGCCCCTCCCACTACCATTCCAGGGCTCTCCCTTTGTTCCATGAACTATGCTTGCTGCTGCGTTTTATAATTTATGCCATCAGGGCCGGATTGGAATTACAAAACAGCCCTGAAGATTCGCCGGCGAGAGAGGGACGTCTGGAGCCAGGATCATCGGCTTCGGGGTTCACAGCGCCCGGGCAGTCAGGTAAGACAATGTGGGGTTCTCTGCAGACACTAGTTAACAGCCCGGGGAGGTTGGGGGCTGGGGCGAGCCATGGGGAGCTAGTAGGTGGTTTAGCTATTAAGTAGCTTGGCAGGTTGGGTTGTGGAGTTAGGGACAGCGGGTTTATCTCCATTACCCGCCATCTCAGGTTGGGGGATCAGTGTAGGTACAGACACAGGAAGGGGGTGAGGAGGACAGGCCTAGGGTGGACGATGCAGCAAAAGGGTAAGTGCACGTATGCTTTAAGGGCCCATTAGGGGCACATTTGAAGCAGGAAGTGCGGGAAAGGGTACGGAAGGAGGAGTATGTGGATAGTGTTTTAACTTAGACAGGTCACGGAAGGATGATGGGAAAAAAGAAGAGGATGAAAAGCGCTGTCATAGACTGATCCTGCGCACCTTTTCGAATTGGCTACAGGCTTTCGCCATTTTGGCAAGTGTTATTGGGGATAAGACGCCAGAGTGTTGCTCGGCTCTTTTCTGCTATCTGGATGCGATAGGGGAGGCGTACAGGGTATATGGGGGTTTGGGTTGGCTCCGTTATGATGAGCAATTTAGGCAGCAGAAAGTGGTTTGCCCTAATATACAGTGGGACCATAAGGACATTGGTTTGTGGTTAAGGGTGACGGCAGCAGGGAGGCAAGGGTAGCCCTTTTGGGGTGATTCGTGAGACCCTGGTCAGTCCACCCTCGCAGCGGCAGCGGCCAGGATGTTGTGCTTCCTTTTTAATGAAAGAAAATGTCAGTTCGGCACAAAATGCTAATTTAAGCATGAGTACTCGTCTTGCAGGGGGGAATAACGGAGCCAATTGATGTTTTAAAGGCAATAGACAAAAAGGGTTTGACGCCGCTACAAAAGAGTCTGACCCCGATGCGGGTGAAAAAGATGGAACGGTACTTAAATAGATAGCCTAATCGTGACGCGGCAGAGTTATTAAAAAGGGGTATCACGTGGGATTTTAGTATTCTGTCGGATTCGGCATCGGTGGTTTGTTCATGGAAAAATTAGCATTCAGCTTTATAGCATCCGGAAGTTGTCTAAGGAGATGGGTTTGGGTAGGGTGGATAGTCTGTTTGTGTAACCGCCACTTACTGACTTGAGGGTTCTGCCATTGGGTCTTGTGCCCAAAAAAGAGCCGAACAAGTTTCAGCTGATCCACCCTTTATCCTTTCCAAGAGGGGCATCAGTCAATGATGGTATCGATCCTGAGCTTTGCTCGGTAGTGTGTACATCATTTGATGCGGTTGTGGCATGGGTGAAAAAATTGGGCTCAGGTACTTTATTGGCCAAGACGGATATTGAGGCGGCTTTACGATTGCTTCCGGTTAACCCTGACAGTTTACATTTGTTTTTGGTTGTTTTTGGGATGGGGGGGTATTGCCAATGGGATTCTCGTTGTTGTGCGCTTATTTTGAAGCGTTTCGTCAATTCCTGGAATGGGTAGTGGCGGACGTGGCTGGTTGTTCGTCCATCATCCATTACTTGAATGATTTTCTGCGTTTAGGTCCGGCAAATTAGCGGGTTTGTTCGTTGTTGTTGAATACGTTGCAATCGATTTTGCGATCTCTATGAGACAGGAATCTAACACTAAATCCTACCTGTTATGTGCCATAATGTTATGTGTCAAAAGCCTGCCTTCATTGTATTTATTGGAAGCCATTTGGCACCAGGAGAGGTATAGAGTGGGCACAGCATGCATGTTGGTACCTGCATCCCTGGATTTAATGGAGGCCGCAATGGCACCAAAAATGGTAAAAAGCAGAGTGGACCCAGCATGCATGTGGAACCTACGCTCCCTGAATTTTATGGTGGCCATTATGGCACATAACAGGTAGGATTTAGTGTTAGGTTCCCGTCTTAAAGAGATCGCCTTGACGTTTGGCAGACAGGCCCAAATAATTTTGTACAAAATGTATTTGCCAAGAATCTCAAATTTGCAAAATAAGCGTAGCATTAGCACCAGAATGTTTTCTATAATTATGGCATTATTGTACTTTATTTGTGTTTGCAGAGTGCTGCTGCATTGCCTCTTTTTTCCTAGATTTATTGTATATACAGCAGAGTACTTATATGTGAAGTACGAGGTATAATATATGCAGTGTGTACAGGTATATAGTATATACCGTAGTGTACTAATATGTGAGGTACAGGGTATAATATATGCAGTGTGTACAGGTATATAGTATACAGTAGTGTAATATGTAAGGTATGAGGTACAGGGCCGGACTGGCCTACCGGGATACCGGGAAAATTCCCGGTAGGCCGGTAGTGCCTTTACTGGCACTAAAGGGGACGGCTACTGGCACATAAAGGGGGCGGCTACTGGCACATAAAGGGGGCGGCTACTGGCACATAAAGGGGACGGCTACTGGTACTAAAGGGGGCTACTGGCACATAAGGGGGGCTACTGGCACTAAAGGGGACGGCTACTGGCACACTGTTATGGGGGCACTGTGGATGTCACTGTTATGGGGGGGATCTGTGGATGACACTGTTATGGCGGAATCTATGGATGACACTGTTATGGGGGAATCTGTGGATGACACTGTTATGGGGGAATCTGTGGATGTCACTGTTATGGGGCGCTGTGGATGTCACTGTTATGGGGCGCTGTGGATGTCACTGTTATGGGGATCTGTGGATGACATACTGTTATGGGGTACTTTCACACCTGCGGCATGACTATCCGACCTATCCGGGCTGTTCACCCTCCTGATCCGCCATGCCGCAAGTACCCGTGCACTGCCGTGCTGCTGCTCTGTCCCATTGACTATAATAGGGGCAGGTGACGGAGCTATGGCGCAGCACGGCAGAGATCGCCGGACTAAAAAGTACTGCATGTCCGACTTTTTAGTCCGGCGATCTCTGCCATGCTGCACCATAGCTCCGCCCTGCCCCTATTATAGTCAATGGGGACAGAGCAGCAGCTACAGCAGTGCTGCGAGTACTTGCGGCATGGCGGATCAGAAGAGTGATAGCCCGGATAGGTCGGATAACCACTGTCGTAAGAGTGTAAAGTACCCCATAACAGTATGTCATCCACAGATTCCCCATAACAGTGTCATCCATAGATTCCATAGCGTGTCATCAGATCCCCATAAGTGTGTCATCCACAGATCCCCCATAAGTGTGTCATCCACAGATCCCCCATAAGTGTGTCATCCACAGATCCCCCATAAGTGTGTCATCCACAGATCCCCATAAGTGTGTCATCCACAGATCCCCCATAAGTGTGTCATCCACAGATCCCCCATAAGTGTGTCATCCACAGATCCCCCATAAGTGTGTCATCCACAGATCCCCCATAAGTGTGTCATCCACAGATCCCCCATAAGTGTGTCATCCACAGATCCCCCATAAGTGTGTCATCCACAGATCCCCCATAACAGTGTGTCATCCACAGATCCCCCATAACAGTGTCATCCACAGATCCCCATAACAGTGTGTCATCCACAGATCCCCCATAAAAGTGTGTCATCCACAGATCCCCACAACAGTGTGTCATCCACAGATCCCCCATAGCAGTGTATCATCCACAGATCCCCCATAACAGTGTGTCATCCACAGATCCCCCATAACAGTGTGTCATCCACAGATCCCCATAGCAGTGTGCCTGCCCTGCGCACTGAGGACAGATTGAAAAGAGGGAAGATCCGTGGAAGCAAGCAGAGGACAGCACAGCAGAAGATGGAATAGGTTCTTTTGTAAGTAAATTATTTTATTATAAATGTATCCCTGCATACCGCTAATACTCTCGTATTTTGAATTTATATATACTTATTTCGTTTTTTTCAGTTGTATGAATTTAAGTGGGAAAATTATTAGTGCCCCCATTTTGACTGTGGTATCTTATGTGCCTCCCATATATTGTTCCTAGAGTTGCCACTGCGCAGAGGCCAAGTCACGGCAACGCTAGGGTAAGGCCCGGCCTGTGTGTGTGTATATAATTATATATATATATAAATATATATATATATATATACACATACATACACACGCTCGCGGCGTGTGTGTTTGGGGCTGGTATGCAACTTTTTCCGGGGCTGGTATGCAACTTTTTCCAGGGCTGGTTTTTATCCCCAGTCCGGCCCTGATGAGGTATAATAGATGCCGTGTGTACAGATATATTGTATATACAGCGGGTACTGACATGTGAGGTGTACCTCCAGTTAGTGACAACCTGATATCTGATAATATAAAACACTGGGTAGGCACATGAGCTTCATAACCCCAACACACCACCACAGTCAGAGGACCCAGGTGTGCTGCCGCCGACGGCCACTAAGATCCAAAAAGTAGAAGAAAAAGAATATACAAGCCTATGTAGCAATCAGGCAGGAGTATCCCTGGATCCTTTGGAAGTTGATCCTCTCCATTTGGAAGCCCGTTTTTGGGACACCATTGACCAAGGGTCCATGTGAGGCAGATCTGGCAAGACTACATCCGACGAAATGGGCATGCACGATGGTATGAACATAGGTAAAATCCCCAGGTGGTCCCAGGCTTCAGAACGATCATCGGACGTATGGATTACGATCGGGCGGCCAACTTTGTGTATTGCTAGGCCAAAAGGATAAAGCCACGTGTATGGTAAATGTAGGCATCTCAGTTTCTGCATAAAGGTTCGAAGGCTGCATCTCTTCGCCAATGTGGTAGGGGACACATCTTGGTAAAGGGGGATCTGGTGGTCCTCATGGCGTAGTATTGGCTTTTCTCTGCTAGCCTTCAAAATGGCTATGGTGTCTACAAAGCTGAGCAGTCCACATAGAACATCCCTAACTTGCTCACCTTCTTTGGGAAAGGGACGAGAGCTCTGTGTATTTGCTCTATGATAATCTTGGTTGCTCTTTCAGGGCCCAAGAGAGAAGCAAATATTTGCTGCGCCACACCCTCCAAGGCCTCGCTGGGATATTATCAGGTAAGCCCTTGATTCACACATTTTGCGGCGACTTCTGTTCTCCATGTCTTCTATTAAAGTAAATGCTTTGTTGAGCTGCGTTTCTTGCTCTCTGATCATGTGCCCGGCCATGTTGCAAAAGTTGAGGGAGTCTGAGAACACTTTCTCCATCTGGTGTACTCTATGGCCTATAGTCTGTATCTCCTTTTTGATCTCTAAGAGCTCTTGTAGCATAGGATTCAGGGCATGAAGTCTTCTTTAAATTCGCTTTAGTGATGGGTTCATGGTCCTCCGCTTGGGGAGTTAGGCTGTCTGCGTCAGTATCTGAGTCGGACTCTGCATCAGTGGCGGGAAGCTGCGCCATCTTGGACGTGCGTCTCGGCCTAGAGGCTGCTTTCTTATGAAGGAATTTCTCCATGTCGGCTTGACAGTAGCAAGTAAAGTTTTTTTCACCAAAAAAATAGGTATGTCTCACTCACACAATTAACAGACGGACTATTATATCTCCCTGTCACTGATGCAAAGGAGTAGGATTGCACCGAAAAAAAATGCCAACAGGTCAACCTCAGACTGAACAGCACGATTAAATATGGTATTTCTGTCTCACTGGTGCAAAGGAGCTGTATTGCACCCACCAATAATGCCTACTGGTCACCAGCACACTTTTTAAAACAAATAAAATCCTAACACTCTCCCTGCCTGCAGCAGCATCATGTCCCTACACTAGTCAGAGCAGAATGACGGCGCACCATGTGATCCAGCATTTATGCATTCATGGTGACATGGTGCTCCGGCCAATCACAGCCATGCCAATACAAGGCATGACTATAATGGCTTCCAAGTGCCCACAGCTTAATCGCTTGTTGATTGGCTGTGCTGCAGACTTTCAACGAGCTTTATTTAAAATATGAACAAAGAACCCAGACACGTACTTTGGCGCCAAAATTCAGGTTCAGTTTCAGTACACAGACACCCACATTTCGGGTACGGTCCTGAACGCAGCGGTCCATGTTCGCTTATCCCTATACAAGACGATTCTTGGATATTTCTTTTGTGGCCTTTAGACTTACCCAAATGGCTAATAGTTCCCTGAAGTTTGATGTCTGACTCGTCACTTTTAGTGACCATTTTCCCTGAAATTAATCTTGGTCTTTGTGGGCTCCCCAACCCAAGGAACTGGCATCCGTTGTAATTGAGAGAATTTGTTCTTGATGCCAGTGAACTCCAGTCTCCAATAGTTATGTACAGTTATATTTTTTTTCCAATGTTGTTGGAGATCTGTTCCATCTGGCCAGAATGAGTTTCTGTAGAGGTCTCATATGAAAGTGTGCCTATGCCACTGCCTGGATACAGGAGGATAGAGTCTCCAAGAGTGCCATGGCCATTCTAATTGAACAAAAGGACTTCTTTTGGAATGAAGTACCTGAAGTTGAAGGTTATTTCCTTTTAAGAAGGGAAGAAAAGATTTTTGGGTTAGCAAATCCAGAAGAATGCCCAAGAAAATTTTCCAGTTTCCTAAACTTTGTCATCACCTCCGTCATGATCTTGGTGAATATGCGTGGTGCAGAGGATAAAAGAGAGAGATACAAATTGAAAATGTTGGATCTTCCTGCCTTGTTGTACTGCAAACCTTTGGAATTGCTTGGACTATTGGTGGATGGGAACATGGTAGTAGGCATCTTTTAAGTCTATGGTTGCAATTACTACTAATCTGTTTATAAGCGTTAATGTTGTTTTTAAGATCACGATCTTGATTTTCTGATATTCTATGAATCGGTTTAAGGGTTTTGAGTTTATTATTATTCTGTACTTCCAGTATGGTTTCTTCAGCAAAAATAATCGAGAGTAATGACCTTTTCCTACCTCTAAACTTGGCAATGATTATATTGCTACTAGTTGTATTAAGTCCTTTATTCAGTTTCCTAATAGACGCTAAGATGACAGGAGTTTTGTCAGTAAGAACCTTTGAGGGGGCAGACAAAAATTCTATGCGATAGCCTTCTCTTATAATATTTGTTAGCCATTGGTCTGACACTGTTTGTTCCCAGAACTGAGCCTGACCTGCACTGGTATGGCATCATTGTTTGGAGGAAGAGGAGGACTCTCCTCTATTAGGGTTAAAAAGGAATTTTTTTCTGTACGCCCTTGCTGTAACTCCATCTCCAACTCCATTGACCTTGTCTTTTTTATCTTCCCTATCAAAAGGTTTTCCACTGAAAAATTGCCTTTTTCTTTAACCACTTCAGCCCCCCTAGCTTAAACACCCTTAATGACCAGGCCACTTTTTACAATTCTGCACTACACTACTTTCACCGTTTATTGCTCCGTCATACAACTTACCACCCAAATGAATTTTACCTCCTTTTCTTCTCACTAATAGAGCTTTCATTTGGTGGTATTTCATTGCTGCTGACATTTTTACTTTTTTTGCTATTAATCAAAAATTACCGAAATTTTTGCAAAAAAATGACATTTTTCACTTTCTGTTGTAAAATTTTTCAAAAAAACTACATTTCTATATAAATTTTTCTCTAAATTTATTGTTCTACATGTCTTTGATAAAAAAATCCAATAAGTGTATATTTATTGGTTTGGGTAAAAGTTATAGCGTTTACAAACTATGGTGCAAAAAAGTGAATTTCGGCATTTTGAAGCAGCTCTGACTTTCTGAGCACCTGTCATGTTTCTTCAGGTGCTAGAATGCCAGGAAAGTATAAATACCCCCAAATCACACCATTTTAGAAAGAAGACACCCCAAAGTATTCGCGGAGGGGCTTGGTGAGTTCATGTATCATTTCATTTTTTTCACAAGTTAGCGGAAAATGACACTTTCTGAGAAAAAAAAAAAAAAAAGTTTCAATTTCTGATAACTTCTGGCAAAAAAAAAAAAATATCAGACGGACTCACTATGCCCCTCAGTGAATACCTTGGGGTGTCTACTTTCGAAATGGAGTCATTTGTGGGGTGTGTTTACTGTTCTGGCATTTTGGGCGGGGCTAAATTGTGAGCCGCCATGTAAAACCTAAAGGTACTCGTTGGAATTTGGGCCCTTTGCACTCAGGCTGCAAAGCGGCACTTATGTGGTATCGCCGTACTCAGGAGAAGTAGGGAATGTGTTTTGGGGTGTATTTTTACATATACCCATGTTGGGTGAGAGAAATATCTCTGTAAATTGTCAACTTTGTATAAAATTTTTAAAAGTTGTCGTTTACAGAGATATTTTTCACACAAAGTATGGGTATATATAAAAATACACCCCAAAACACATTGCCCTACTTCTCCTGAGTACGGCGATACCACATGTGTGCCACTTTTTGCAGCCTGGGTGCAAAAGGGCCCTAAAACCAAAGAGTACCTTTTAGGATTTCTCACAGGGCATTTTTACGCATTTGGATTCCAGACTTCTTCTCACGCTTAGGGGCCCCTAAAATGCCAGGACAGTATAAATACCCTACATGTGACCCCATTTTGGAAAGAAGACACCCTAAGGTATTCTGTGAGGGGTATGGTGAGTTCATGTAAAATTTTATTTTTGTCACAAGTTAGTGGAATATGAGACCAGGCTTCGGGTCTGCACTTCCGTTCGCAAAAATATAGAACATGTCCTATTCTTGTCCGCAATTGCGGACAAGAAAAGCATTTTCTATATAGTTCTGGCAATGTGCGGATCTGCAAAATGCGGAAAGCACATTGCCGGTGTCCGTGTTTTGAGGATCCGCGGATCGGATCCGCGGATCGGATCCGCAGATCCGTGAATCCACGGATCCGTGAATCCACGGATCCGCAAAACACATATGGACGTCTGAATGGAGCCTTACAAGGGGTGTGATCAATGACAGGGGTGTGATCAGGGGTCTAGATGGGGTGATCAAGGGGTTAATAGGTGAGGGGGTGGGGGGTTAGTGTAGTGTTTGGTGCAACTTTACTGTGTTACCTGGTCCTCTGGTGGTCGATCCCAGAAAATGGGACCACCAGAGGACCAGGTAGCAGCTATATCAGACGCTGTTCATAAAACAGCGTCTGATATAGCTGTTTGATGCGATTTATATCGCATCTACAGCCTGCCAGCGATTGATCATCGCTGGCAGGCTGTAGTCCAACTCTCGAGACGCGCATCACTGTGAACACGCGCGCGCACGCGCGCGCGTTCACAGGAACTCTCGCGTCTCGCGAGATGACGCCCCGGCGCGTCCAAACAGAAGATCCCGGCCGCCCGCAGGACGCAATCCTGCGTACGGCGGTCGGGGACTGGTTAAAATCTGTAATCTGGGAAACCTTTTTTATAGTCTATAGCAGTCTCTAACATCTTGTCCAGATCAGCCCCAAACATACACTACTCACAAAAAGTTAGGGATACTTAGTTTGTGGGTGAAATTGACAACTTACAATTGATCAACAGTACCTCGTCATTGCGAGGCTTCAAGCAAGATGTTCTCAGACAGAAGTGGGCACTGAGCTTAGCGTCTCAAAGAGTGTCATCAGCAGGTTGCAACACACATACAGAGAGACTAGAAGAGTCACAGAACGGCATAGAAGTGGATGTCCTTTGGCATCATACTAAACTTATCACAGCTTTATTGTGAACTATGCCCTGCGGAACCGAAAGATTAATGCCACACAACACAAGGCACATTTAAGGGAGGTGAGAGGCACCCAAGAGTTGCATCAGACCATTCAAAACTCATTACATCAGTGTGGTACCTGACCACCCCACTAGGCACAGACGTCATCGTCTTGCATGGCCCAGGGAACATTTACGCTGGACAAGGGACCAGTGGGCCTCAGTGCTGTTCACTGATAAAAGTCAATTCAAACTGAGCAGAAATGATGACCGCCAATCATGTTGGAGACGTCAAGGAGAGCACTATGCATCAGCAACTGTTATCATGACGAGCCTTTGGTGGTGGTGGTATTACAATGTGGGCAGGTGTGTCTAGTCAATACAGAACTGCCCTACGCTTTGTGAATGGTTCAGTGACAAGCCCATACTACCTGAATAACATCAATAATCCAGTCATTGTGCCTCTGTATGAACAACACAGGCCTAATTTCTCATTGAGGTGATATCATTAGGGAACGGTTGCTGGAGACTGGGGTACCTCAAATGGAGTGGCCTGCACTTTCTCCAGACCTGAATCCCATTGAGTCTCCCTGTAGAGGCTTGAAACTCTTTTTGTGGGGGTATACTGTTGTTGGCTTTTGTTTTGATAAATTGTTTGAGATGAGGAATTCACCATTGCATGCTTCTACTTAAATGCCCTACTTTCATGATATAATATCAGTGTAGTGTGAACTTTTTATGTTTTCCATAAATTTCACCCGAAAGTCAAATATCTATTTGTGAGTAGTGTATATTTGCCTTGGATAGGAAGAAAATCAGCATTTTTTTTTTTTTTTTTTTTGAGGCTTTGTCACCAGACCATGCCTTTAACCACAGCACTCTCCTAAATTTGAGAGTACCGTAGTGTGGGCCGAAAGCCTATCAAACTCTGCCGAAGCTTCTGCCAAAAAACTGCTGGCCATCTGAAGGAGCGGCAGACTTTCCAAAATCTGGTCCCTGGGCATATTATTAAATTGATCTCTTGTTCTTCTAACCAGATCGATAATGATACGGGCTACACAAGGGGATGTCACACTATGTTTATGTAAAGCAGAGGATGCCTCCAAGGTACTTTGTTAAGCAAACTTTCAGCTTTCCTATCCATTGGATCCTTCAATTCTGCTGCATCCTCAAAGGGTAATACCGTATGATTTGCAACTTTGGCAACCGATGCATCTACCTTGGGTACCGTATCCCAATCTATGCAATCTTCTTGATATCAGAGAGAACTATGTTATCTGAGTCAGAGTTACTATCCACATTCTGATAACCGTTCACAGAAATAACCAGTGACTTAGAAGAGGAGGGTAAATCACAGGAAGATAGAGCAGATTGTACTTCTTCTCTAACCAGGATTTTAATATCCTCCATAAAGCTGGATGACTCTCCTTTCACCACCATCACAGTACATTCTTTACACAAGGGTTTTGGCCAGACCCAAAGAGTTTCTTAGAACATAACCCACATTTCATAGCTCTAGGCTTTATGGAAGACAGAGGATGAATCATTGTTTCCCCGCAATGTGTAGGGATGATCCACTAACCCCCGCAAGAAAGCCATTTTTTCCACCTGAAGTCAGGCTACTCACTGTGTCCTGTGTTGTGGCTGGCTCAGCACCCGAGCCTGGACTTGTAGGAGCACTAATCACTGCTCCTGGCCCATCCACTGGAACCTATGCCTTGAGGCTGTGATGTGCTCCGAACGCCTTGCTGCAAGTCCTGGTGAAATAGTATCTGGTGTTCTTCTAGGACCTGTTATGCCGGAAGTGATGTTGCGGCATTGGCTCTGTTCCCCTTTGCACAGACATCATCATGCATCACACAGGATTCTGAAGAGCGCATCATAGCATCTCTATGGCTCCATATGCCTCTCTGCATTAGACCCCTCTGGGCTGCTGCATGAGAAAACTTTGCAGTGGAAGTGGCACCTGCAGTGTCCAAGCATAGGCCACGTTGCGAGGAGGGAGAGCCGCACAGCCGGATCCGATCTTGCAGTCTCATATGTGCTGTCATGGAGACGACTGGGGAAAAAATATGGCAATTCAGTTTTTTCTGGTATAGGCTACATTATGACCATCCTCTGCAGAGCACCCATGTCATTGGTGTGGTTTACATGGTGATTGAAGTGACCAAATAGAGCCTAATTTACTGCAGACCTATATTTCCCCGATATGGGTGGGGTGGGGGGACAATATTTTATGTTGACTACTGGGAAGTTTGTGTGCTAGGGCTGCTTTTTATTCTTAGTCTACATCTGGCATTGAGAGTCAGAGAGAACGCTTCCTGTCTACTACTGTTATCAAGTGTTCTCGCGCGGTTCTAGGAAAAGCAAGGCAGCCGGCTATATGGATATGGCTCCAAGAAGAAACAATAAACCTTTCACCCTGGTATCCAGCAGCTTCATTCTCTCTTTGACCTACTTTAGCTATGACAATGGGGGAAAGGCAGGGTGCAAAATACTCAGAGTCTGGCCAATGCTTCATAAGAAAATCCTGCACATGCAGTACCTCTACTTATTCCTCACTGTTATTCAATTCTCAGTTGGTCTCATTATCCCCAGGATGTTTTGCTAAGATTCTTTAGGTATTGTAAATCACTGTTTTCCAGTTCCAGAATATTAATGGCCCACCTTCAACTGTACCCCTGTGTCCTGAAGATGCAGATACAGTTGTATACATTGATGAAGCAGGGAGGGACCCCTCAGCTCCCTGCTCCACCATACACCCTGCAATCACTGCTGTCTGCGGATGGTGGATCATGCATGCATCATGCAGTGACACTATCGTGCCTGCTGCAAGCACAGATCAGAGGGACTTCAAACATAAATTCATCAGAAATCTGGGGCATTCGACTTTGCATTCTGCATTTCCTGGGAGAGATTGATAAACACATACTGGCAAACCGGGGGTCCATACTACGTTTCTCTATAGGGCCCTACGAGATCTGTTTATGCCCCTGCTTAAAGGGAACCTGTCACCATGTTCTGACATATAAAACCAAATGTACCTTAATGCTTGTTTACCCTGATAGTTCCTAGCGATCGATCCATAATCTTCTCAGGACTAACCTGTCCTATTTTATCGCCATATAATGCTTTCCCGCCGTTATGCTCATTAGCATAAATAATTCCTTCCCCTCACACCATCAGAGCCTATTTCTCTCCCCCTAGACTTTGATTGACAGCCAACTTCTGCCCTCACTGCTTGTAATCTCGTCCGAAATCGCGCACATGCGCATTTGCCCTTTTTATGAAAGACCAATCAGCTAGCTTAGTGTATGTCCCCTCCCCCTCACGGCGGGCACTACGTACATCACGTGGTACGTTGCAATACTTACGCAGCATAGTTCTGCCTGAAATGAACACTGCGCATGCGCGAGATTTTATCTATAGGAGCGTTTCTTAGGTGGAGCTGAGGAGCTTGAATCGGAGAAAATATGACTCTTCTCTGGTCCAGCATGTAAGATATGACTCTTTTATGTTAATTAGCATAAAGGCGGGAAAACGTTATAGGGTGATTAAATAGGACAGGTTAGTCCTGAGAAGATTATGGATCGATCGCTGGGAACTATCAGGGTAAGCAAGCATTAAGGTACATTCGGTTTTGTATGTCAGAACATGGTGACAGATTCCCTTTAAAGAGGTATTCCGGTTGGTAGACGTTATCCCCTATCCATAGGATAGGGCTAACTATTCGATCAGTGGGGGCCCTACCACTGGGACCCACATTGATCATGAGAGTGGGGGCCCTGCAGCCCCCCTGAAATGAACAGCATGGTGTCCAGTTGCACCGTTCACTTCTATGGGAGTTCCAGAAATAACTAAGTATAGTGCTCGGCTATCTCCGGAACTCCCATAGAAATGAATGGAGCAGCTGTGTTTATGTGTAACCTGCCGCTCTGTTCATTTTAGTGGGGCTGCAGGGGATACAGGACCCCCGTTCTCATGATTGGAGGGTTCCCAGCAGTAGGACCCCCACGATCTAATAGTTATAATGATAACTTCTACCAACTGGAATACCTCTTTAGCAGTTATTTTTTACAGGGTTGAAATATACATTTATACGCATATTGGACAACCTATGAGTTAATGAGTGATATTGACACCCCATACACAATTATACAAGGGGATGGTTATTAGCTGGTATAGAGTTATGCCTGCTACTATGCACTTTTCTTGTAGGACATTTTTGGAGGAGATGTCCATATATGTAACCCTACACTTTTATTTGTGTACTGCTATAGTGATACTTTTTGTGTTGCTGTTATGTTGCTAACCACAGACAATTAATTACAAGGGACATAATGTTATGCAAACTGTACAGACGTCTTTTGCCTCCAAATTGGATGTTTAGAGGGACTTGAATTGGGGCGATACTGCTCCCATCAGCATCATAACCCCATATGTGGCAATTTACAGGTGGAGCTTTCCCACCATATGCTTATGCAGAGAAAGGTGAGAGCAAGCATTCCACGTCAAAGCCAAGCAGTCCTTCAGCATCTATTTATTTATGGCATGTAATGGACAGTATGCTGTCTTGCAGTGCTAGGACCCTTGATTTGATTCTGACCATGGACAATGTCTGGGTGGAGTTTGCATGTTCTCCTCTTGAGTTTCCTGTGGGCAGGAGTGCGCACAGATATTCTAGGGTATTCGAAGGTTCTAGATCAGTTAGAAACTGTACAAAAAGTGGAGCAGTCAGAGCCCCTAAGTTGTCTGCAGACAACAGAGTTTCGTAGGAGAAACTCTGCCAGACTGAGTGACCAGAAGAAGATGCCGAGACAGGGATATCAGTGCATTGTCTGTATTGTTTTGTACTTGAGTTCCTCCAGTAAAGAAGTCCACTAGTATACTGCGAACCCTGACTCTCTGGACCTATTTTTACATTGAGGTTCACCACACATTACCATCCCCTCCAACATGTAGAGACACCTCAACGATGTCCAGGAGACCAACGTAGCATTGGGGGCCCACTCAAACCCAACCACTTCACAAAAGGAGGAATGGGGCCGGGGGAGTCAGCAGCCTAAAGTCAACTCAGCAAACCAGTAGTCCCTTAGTCTCCACAATTTAAGGTTATGGGGTCTCTGTTGCTCAAAATCAATGGATGAACTTGTCAGTCAGTGAGTTAAGGGGGTTGTGCAGTGGCTAATATTGATGACCTATCTGCTGCTTCCCTTTCAAACAGCTGTTTGGTGGGGGTGCTGAGAGATTGACCCTAACCAATCTGATATTAATGACTTATCCTGAGGATAGTCATTAATATTAGCCATTGCACAACCTCTTTAAAGGAGCTCCTTTCCCATGACAAAATTCTTATGATTTTGTGCAACATCTACGATCTTTCTGCACCTGTTAATATCCAAATAGGGAAATAGGAATGTAGTGCTTAAAATAATTTGTGGATCAGCAGACAACTGCCCACTAATGGACATCATGTATAGGTCACAGGAAGAAGAGTTAAGCCCTAGAGACACCCTGATTATCTGAGCATCCTCATAGAAAGACCTTGAAATAATTCATGACACATAGGAAACAACAGACAGGTTTAAGAAAGCAGTGGTCTCCTGTGGGTGCCCATAGGACCCTATATGGGCAGCTCAAGAAAGGGCCATGTGTAGCGGGACGCATGTCAGGCCTACATAAAATCATTAGGGAGAAGTTTGTCCCAAGGGAGCTCACCTACCAAAAGAAAGCACTGATATAATAGAGGACAGAACAGATAGAGTTTGGGCTTCCAGAAAGTACCAATGCAGTATGCCACAGAGGCATGCATGAGTGTGGTATGCCAGATGGGATTAGTAGTACTCACAGTTCTGACACTCCCTGGACTCATGCAGTGATGTGAAAGTGTGTACCTTTCCTCCCTTTGGACACATTCCAGTTCTGGCGTTCTCTTGCCTAATTGCGGTCGGTGCCCTTGGTGTTAAGGATTTAAGGTGCAAAGCAAGGCCCTACTTTGTGACCAACACTTTGCAGTGTATTAGTGCAAGAAGCAATTATGAAGCAGTTGTGCAGCAGAACAGTTCTTTACTGAAGAAATCAAATGCAAACAGATCAGGACAGTCCATAGCATGCAATGAACTAGCAGTTGGTACAGAAAATGCACTTGGCATGCATGTTACAGGTTTCACATCTGCAAAGGGGTTTAATAGGACAAATCATCTCCTTAATGTAGTCTCCCTAAGGCCTAAAATTACACGTCCATAGTGTGTTTTGCGCAAACACGGAAACACAGATCCGCAAAACACGGATGGCTGCAATGTGCATTCCGCATTTTGCGGACCGCACATTGCTGGCACTATATAGAGAATGCCTTTTCTTGTCCGCAATTGCAGACAAGAATAGGACATGTTCTATTTTTTTACGGAAACGTGGATGCGGAAACACGGATGCGGAAATGCATATTGTGCTGTCCACATCCATTCCTGCCCCTTTGAAATGAATGGGTCTGCAACCCTTCCGCAAACATGCGGATGGGATGCGGATCCATTTTGCGGACGTGTGAATTAGGCCTAAGGGCGAGTTCACATCACCATTTATTTTTCCGTTCTTCTGATTCTTCAGAAGAACAGAAAAATAAAGAAAAAAAAGTATCCTGCGCATCAATTATGCACATTTGACATCCGTTTTAGCCATTTCCATTAAAGACCAGTTAATTTAGATGAAAGAAAAAGTCCTAGACACATGTCTCTCTAACAAAAATATCTAAAACGGATGCATAATTGATGCTCAGGATTAGTTTTTTACTTTTTTTTTTTTTTTTTCTGACAGATCAGAATAATAGTAAAATAAACGGTTATTTGAACCAGGCCTTACTCTGCATTTTAATAGCTGACTTGAAAACTTAAAGAGGTTTTCCGAGACTTGGGACCCCCGCCAATCAGCTGTTTGAGAAGGCAGCAGCACTCGCGGTAGCGCCGTGCCCTTCTCTCAGCTTTTTGTAGGCCATGTGCTGTCACTGCTAGCATGCAGCAGAAAATTGGTGTTGTGCTCAACTTCAAAGTTGCAGTAAAAGATAGAAAAATAAAGTTTCATTTCAAGACACTGCCTTTCTGAAAGCTGAAAACTCTAAGGCCTTATTCACACATCCGCAATGTAGTCCGCATGTATTCCGCAATTTTGCGGAATACATGCGGACCCATTGACTGTGAATGGGGCCGGGAACGATGCGGAGAGCACACACTGTGCTCTCCGCATCCGATTTTGCGGAGCGCGCCGCCGATCTTCCGGTCCGCGGCTCCGCAAAAAAAATAGAGCATGTCCTATTCTTGTCCGCAATTGCGGACAAGAAGAGGCATTTTCTATGGAGTTCGGGCAATGTGCGGTCCGCAAAAATGAGGAATGCACATTGCCAGTGTGTCCGTGTTTTGCGGATCCGCGGATCCGCAAAACACTTGCGGATGTGTGAATAAGGCCTAAACCTCTGAAGGGATCTTTGAAAGCTCCCTTTGCTAGGAACCAGGAATATTGTCATCAGTGAATTCCTGATATGTCATCCATAGCTTCTACTCTGCATAAGATGACAAAAGACTTAAAGGGTAACTGTCATGTTTTCATTAAAAAACTATTTTAGCTGCAGCAGCATTATGAATAGAGCAATCTTTAGTTTCTTCACATACCACTGTTTTCCTTGAGTTTTTCCTTTAGTTACAGGTGTTTAAACATTTACTATATGAAGACATTCTCAAGATGGCTCCTCTGCCAATTCTCTGAGGCCAAAACTGCTTTCCCTCACTTCCCATACACACTTGCTGTAGCCAGCAGCTCCCTGATAGCCAATCAGATTGGATTACTGAGAGACACGCCTCCTCACTCTGAAACCTAATGCAGCCATGTAGTGTGAAGGACCGTCCCTCTGTCTTCTGTATATACTAAAAGGAAGACAGACAAGCCCCAGCAACGGGCTTTTAAGGGAGCAGTGGAAAGGGACAGATGTCACCGGGTGCCCCGGGTGCAAAATTCCAGAGGGTGCTAGCAGGGCCGCACCGCCAATTAGGTAAAGTGAGACGGCTCTGGTGACAACTGGGGGGCAGCGGCGGCAGGGCACAGGGAGATGAGCGCTTCCATAGTCGCTTATCTCCATAGTCATCTGTATCGCCGTCCTCAGAACAGCGATACAGATGGATGCTGCGGGGCAGGGGAGAGGCGTCTTCCTTCCCTGTTCCTCTGATAGGCTGCCTATCAAAGGTTGCCTGAGCCATACAGCGTGGGACACAGGCCGGAAAAGGCCTGCATTGCATCGCTGCCAGCCTGATGGAGGTAAGTATAAGTGTTTATTTTTTATTTTTTACTAGTTACTGGCACATGATTGGGGGGCAACTATGGGGGCACATCTTACTGGCATCTATGGGGGCATCTATGAGGGCACTGTGGGGGCATCTATGGGGCACTTCTTACTGGCAAATTATTGAGGGCACTATCGGGGCATCTACTGAGGCCACAGAGAAGGAGTATTTTATATAAGGGGGCACTATGGTGGAAGGGGTAGAGGAACACTATGGGGGCTTCTACTGAGGACACAAAGAAGGTGTATTTTATATGGAGGGCTCTGTATAGGGGCATTTAATACTGGGACGCAACATGGTGGGCACTATGGGGAAGGGGAGAGAGAAGTACTATGGGCTCATCTATGGGGGGCACTAAGAAGGGGTATTTATACTTGCAAATTATGGGGGACACTGAGGGCATCTACTGGGGCACTATATATGGGGCATTTTATACTGGTACATTATAGGGGGCACTAGGAGGAAGGGGGGAGTGGAACACTGTGGGGGCATTTACTGGGGGCACTATTTAGAGGTATTTTATACTGGCACATTATGGGGGCACTATGGGAACATTAGCTCAACTGGGGGCATTCAAAGGGGGTATTTTTTTCACTGGCACATTATAAGGAGAATTATTACTACTGGGGGGCATTATGATGGGCTTTATTATTACTGGGGGTCTATGGGGAACATGATTACTAGTATACACTATGTAGTACACTATGGGCGCATTATTACTTGTGGGGCACAGTGGGGACATGTTGGGGGCGCTGTAGGAGCTCTATTACTACCATATGTGCTCTAACAGAAAATTATTACTATTGGCGGGACTTTTGGGAGCCTCATTACTGTGGGGGCACCTTGGCACAGTATCAGCTTACCACAATAATTTTGGGGGGATGTTATGTTTACACTATTAGTGTCAGGGACACTATTTGCTGGACACAGTTATTTTAGGGGACTGTGTGCCAATAATTATTGAAGCGGGCATTATGTGTGTGGTCAGGGCCGGAGTTAGAACCCGGCATACACGGGCAAGTTCCAGGGCCCACTGTAAGTTAGGGGGCCCACACATTTCCATGCCGGGGCCCCTTTAAAATTTTTACATACTGTTGATGCTGCGCACCGTGCACAGCGCTGCTGCTTGCTGCCCTCAGGATCTCCAGGCGCAGCGTGAGCTTCAGTACGATGCGTGTAAGCGGCCCCAGCGTGAGAACAGTTGGGCAGCGGCACTGCGCACAGACTGACAGCGTGCCTTAGGACTCGTCTCGGAAGACACAGGGGTGGAGTTAATCACCAGGACATTCAAGACGCAGCCGCCAGCCAAGCCGAGCCCAAGAGGAAACCAAATGGTCCTGGAGCGGAGCTGGAGTCAGATTTATTAGTATTCAGGTGAACTGTTCAACTGCTGTAACTAAGTCTTCTAAAGTGCTGTGCAGCATATATTGTATACCAAATTCCAGTAACATGAGGGGAGTCAAGTGAAGTGAGTCAGTATGTGAGTTGAGTCAAAGTGTGACCGCACTGACAAGTGTGTAACATGAGGGGGCGGCCGCAGGGCTAATCATGCATGGTGTAGTGTTAGTCCCCACCCCCCCCCCACCCCTCCAAGCCTCTCCACTAATAGGAAATGAATAATGAATTGAGCAACAAACCTTTTTGTGGGGGAATTCTTTAGGCCCCCAGTATACCTAACCTCTCACGGATGGCGAGAAATGCACAGCAAGCAGTAAAGCAAATATTCCTAAAGTCTCAATCAGCAGCAGCCTCAGTCAGCAGTGAGTAGATAGGTTATCAGTAATGACAGGCTACTCACTGCTAACTGAGACTTTACGAATATTTGCTTTACTGCTTGCTGTGCATTTCTTTTCCTCATCCATATACATATGCACATTAAGGTATGTGGTAGCCTGAGGCATAGAAGGTTGTCTAAGGAATGCCCCCACAAAGGGATTTTGTTGCTCATTATCCTCCTATTAGTGGAGGCTGTGGGGATCCCTCCCCAAAAACACCCCATCATGGAGCATTGGTTTTTGGTAGCACAGACACACAGACCATTCAAATTCCTCTATGAGTCTGTTCTGGGGTCCTAATAATGTATCTATATTCTGTAGTTGCCCCCACCCTCTACAGAAAATAAATTCTGCCTGCTGAGTACCTAAATAAACGGAAACTTAGACCCCTAAATTCAGACCCCAGATTAGACCCCTAAGGCTTCATTCATATCACCGTTCAGCCTTTCCATTCCTGGAAAGGACGGATTTTGCACATGACTGAGCCGAACGGAGCCTAAGGATCCCATAGTCTATAATGATATAATCAGGTTTCCGATCAGAAGATGATTTTTGAAGCAGAGAGAAAAGTTGTGCATGCAGGAAAATCTTCCTCTGACGGACCCCATTATCGTCTATGGAGTCCTAAGGGCTCAGTTTGGCTCAGTCATATGCCGAATTCATCCTTTCCGTTCTCCTGCTCCGTTTAGAAAGGCTGAACGGTGATGTGAATGAAGCCTAAATTAGTTTAGGCCCCAGACTAGATCCTAAATAAAATCAGAGCCCCAGATTAGACTCCTAAATTTTGAACTTAGACCAGAACCCCCTAAATTAACTCTTACCCCAGTCTTCTAAATTCAGACTCCAAGACCATGTATAATACATGGTCTGGGGGTCTGAATTTAGAAGATTGGGGTAAGAGCTAATTTAGGAATTATAAGGAGTATAAGGGTACTTTCACACTTGCGTTAGAGGAATCCGGCAGGCAGTTCTATCGCCGGATCCAGCAATCTGTATGTAAACGAACAGCTTTTGTAGACGGATCTGGATCCGTCTTACAAATGCATTGCAATACCGGATCCGTCTCTCCAGTTGTCATCCAGAAAAACGGATCTGGTATATATATGTTTTTTACATTTTTAAAGGTCTGTGCATGCGCAGGCCAGAAGACCGGATCCGGCAATGCGGATTAAAACACTGGGTAGATAAAAATTAAGTAGGGACATAAAGACTGATTCACATATATCCATGCTGTAGTGTGTTCTGTCTATTGTATTTGTCACCATATATAATACATGCAGTTTTCTTGCCTCGTGTGTGGCGCAAAATGCCACAAGGGGGCTCACTGAGGCTTTATCGCCCAAGGGCCCACATGAACCTGGAGCCGGCCCTGTGTGTGGTACTAGTATTATCGGGGGTTTATCGGTTTCTGCAGTATAATATTGGGGAGCACAGCGGCACAGTATTGAGGGTGGTAGGATGATTTGTCCAGAAGTTGGGAGGATGATGGAAAAGTAGTAAACTAAGATTTTTTTGTCAAACTGCAGAGACAAGAAATGGCTGAAAAATGGTGGTCTGGTCTGAAGGTCTGAAAGGAGAAGACGAGGAAAGAGAACATCTACATCAAAGGAGACGTCACTGGATGTAAGACGTATGGGGCGCTATATTACCCTGTATGTTCTGTAGTGATGGGGGGGGGGGTGCATATAGAATTTGGCCCACACTGTAGTAGCCTCGCCCCAGACTTCAGGGACAAACTGTGCGTGTTCTGAATTCTGGGAGCTCACACCCATCTACTACATTGTCTGTACTCAGAGAGTTATCACTGTGTTATCTGTGGTGTTACGTATGACTGCAAGTGATATCTACTACATTATCTGTAAAAAGGTGCGTGCCACACGTTGCGGGGGGGGGGGGTCGGGCAATACTTGGCTTGCCCCGGGTGCTGGAAACCCACGCTACGCCACTGCCGCTGGCCACTGCCCACAAATTCAATGACATTGTTGTAAAATATCTTGCCTCCGCTCCGCGTCCCGATACTATCCTTCACTATGCATGCGGTATGGCTCGCATAGTGAAGGACTCAGTTGCTTGCTCCTCCTACCGACCTTCCCTGCCCTTTGTGTATGCCGCGCCGTGACGTCATGCGGAGGCACTGCAACGCTAGGGTGAGCAGAGCCCCGGTCTCCTTCCTAAACTGCAGAGTGGTGCCCACTTCCAGCTCTGAGCCCAGCTGCCCAGAGCACAGTACAGTATTATCTGCACATTGTAAAAAAAAAAAAAAGTAATCTGCAAAATACTATATATTTGTGTCAAAAGTTGTGCTTTTTTAATTTTTAGAATAATGATACAGCCATTTTATTTGATGCTTTTGTGCTGATTCTTTTTTTTTTTCTATATTAAGGGACACTATAGACACTATAGTCACCAGAACCACAACAGCTAAACGTAGTAGTTCTGGTGTCTATAGCCTGTCTCTGCAAGCTTTTTAGTGTAAAAACTGCCTTTTCAGAAAAAAAGGCAGTATTTACATTACTGCCAAGGAACACCTCTAGTGGCCACTCATCAGACGGCCACTAGAGGTGCTTCCTAGTCCACTCACGCTACACACTCATCATAGAAATGCATTGATTCAAAGCATCTCTATGAAGCCACACATGCGCAATAGCCTCCCAATGCTTCCCTATAGGAAGCATTGGCTTGGCTATGATATACCCACACACTGCACATTCCTGTGCATTGTATTGATGAGGTTGTGTGTGTGTCGTGGTGGAGGGCGTGATTGCATTCTAGGGTGTGGGAAGGCGGGATCCAGGGGGCCCAAGTAAATTCTTGCCCAGGGTCCAATCAATAGTAAAGACGGCCCTGATGATATCATTGTTGAAAAGGTAGGGGAATTACAGAGATTGTTCACACCTTTCTCACAATTCTCAGATGACCCCTTAGCTGAACTGAAGTCCTGGCCAAATACCCAGTTGGCATTCAGCACAGATTTCTGAGTTAGTATTCCTTACATAAGCCTGCAAATTGGATGAGGGCAAGGATATAAATATGTACACACCCTCATGCTACAGGTTTTGGGGTAGCTCATGAATTTGTCTGTGGCAACAGAGAGAATTTCTGCCGTCCTCTGGGAAAGAAATTGCCAATGCTCATTTTGTGACAGTTTTGTGAGATGCCACTCTGTTGCCCAACCAAGTAGCTACAATTAAATGCTTTGCAATCCTATCATCAAAAGTAATGCTTTTACAGATGAATTAACTAGGAGATTGAGTGCCAATATTTGCAGCACCCTAGAGGACTACTGCAAAGGGTTAATTATTGCTAAAATAGTTAATTTGATGTTACCAAGTTGCATTTTGTGATTTGATGTCAAAGCACTTAATTCTTTGTGCCTTATGTACATCTAATAGCATTGTATGGTTAATATATAATTAACAGTGGCAGATTAGCTCAGGTTACCAGGGTGATGGGCTTAGCTCCTCCCCCCCCCACCCCAGGTTAGGAAGTCAAATCTGAGTTGAGCAAGGTAGAAGACCAACGTGTGCAAGCTCCTGATAACTAGGCCCAAGTCCAGAGAACCTTTATTTCTAAGTCTACAGTTGCCAAAAAAGATACTTTGTCAGAGTACCCCTGAAGGAAAAAGACCAGACATCTTAGAAGGTCCAGAACCACTATGAAGGCTGTGCAAGATATCAGTAAGGTACCGTCTGTTTATTTCAAAAGACTTTACTACTGGAAATGGAATATTGCTCTGCCACCTGCCACACTTTAAGATGAACTGGCTATCAGGATTTTAAATCTGTACCCTTCAGGCTGGAAACTGCAGAAAGGGTTAACATGAAAAGTATCACACCTATGGTTATCATGGAAAGATTGCAAAGTACTTAGACCAGGCATGTCCAAACTCCAGCCCTCCAGATGTTGCAAAACTACAACTCCCATCATTCCTGGACAACCTACAGCTATCAACCTAGAGAAGGGCATGATGGGAGTTGTAGTTCTGCAACACCTTACACCCTGTCAACTATCTACCATCAAGGGCACCACAACTACGACAAAGCCATGGTAAAGACTGCCAATGTGAACTTTGGGTACCACGGCCACCACCATAGCCACTACCACTCCACCATCCCAGCCTACCCCCCAGGTACCTGCATATGGAGGCGTGCTGAAAACATCGGGTTGAGCCTTAACTGGCTGCTATGTCATGTTGTGAGTTGTGACGCATGTCTTAGCAGGAGGGATAATCAGTTGTATGTGTGGGTATTATCACGGAGTGGGTGAGGACATGGCCAGTTAGTAACACAATAGCCCTAGCTACTGCTAAACATTACAGTCAATCTGTAGATTTGGGTACTGGAGCTAATAGATAAGAAGACCAGGAGAGGGGAGCGTAGGGTCAGAGGAGTGGTAGTGGCTATGATAGTGGTAGTCATACTCACAGTTCGAATTGGCAATCTCCACCCTGGTGCTCTCTAGTTACAGTATGTGCAATAATAGGGGCACACACCCTTTCTTCCCTTGAGGCACACCCTGGACTTTCTGGGTCTCCTGCCTGGTGTTAGGTGGGGTGCCCTTGTTAGGTAGATGGGTGCAAGGCAGAAGAGCAGGTGCAGGGGCTGGTGAATGTATGGTGGAAGCAATAATCAGGCCCATTGGTTGCAATAAATAAAATCTCTTTACTGAGTTGATAAGAGCAGTCCTAAAGGATATATCGCAATGTAATCTTCTCCCAATTGCAGCATAAAGCAGCAACAATGATGGTAGTTGTAATATTTCCTGTTCTCTCTTTCTTTCTCTCTAAATATTTTGCAGTCACAGAACCACAGACAATCAATTTAGTTCCTGTTAACTTCTGCAATTCCAGTGAGGCAGTACTGGGATGCCAGTTAGGGGAGGCCGACATGATAGGTTTTGGGTTAGGAGGGGCCAGAAAAAGAAAGGGTTAAAGGATTTGAAAGTGAGGGGTAGAGGTGGAGTTATAGAAAAGTCGGGCTTAGAGTTTATAAAGGAAGGGGTGGGAAAAGTGCCATTTTAGTTGGCACAAAACCAGCAAACTGACCTTACAACATGCAGGCGGTGGATGTCCTAATTCAGCAGTTGCGGGCAGCGGCGGACGTCAGGGGACCCGAATGGCTGCGAGAGCAGGTGTCCGGCTTGCTACAGGGGGCGGCGGTGAGTACAGCCAGCTCAACGCCACCTGTATGTCCGCCGGCGCGCCTTAGCCGTGACATGGCCCCCAGGGTGCACTGCAGGAAGATGACGCCGGGAGGGGACCATCCACCAGTGAATCCAGTCATGCGGAGGCTGGTATGTGGGATCCAGCCACAGGAGTGCCTCTGGGTCTGAGAGGTGAAGGAGTGACAGACCAGAGGAATGGCCAGCAGGAGGCTGGATCTTCAGCTGTGGGGTCCACAGCCCCCCGACAGCTAGGTGAGGTCACTGGGGGTGTGCATGACTCTTTTATAGCTGGCTCAGGGCGAATTGGGGGGCCACAGGGGATTTGGGTAGGGGCTTAGGGCAGATTTTTTATAGCCTGGCTGGAGTGGTAACGGGTTTAGGGGCGACAGGGGTTTCTCTGGCCACAGCATGGGGGGTAGGAGCTGGTGGAAGCAGGGTGCCTGGGGGGGTTGGAGCTTCAGTCTGCGGGGTGCCCAGCGGGCTTGCTGTTGGGAAAAGCGGTGTGCCTGGGGCAGCGGCGGGTAACGATGTGGCTGTTGAGGGCAGCGGCGTGCTTGGGGGAGTTGGAGCTGGGGCTAGCGGGGTGCCGGCGACTACAGTTGGAAGGTCGGGTGATTTAGTGTCAGTACAGACCCAAGCGGGTGGCGACGATGATAGGCCGAAAGTGGATGACACAGCACGTGGTGAAGTATACGTCTGTTTTGAAGTGCGCTTAGGCGCGCACTTGAAACAAGAAGTGCGTGAACCTATTTGGAAAGGGGAGTATGTGGAAATATTTTCCCTACTCCCCCTTGAGCGGTTTAACTTGGATAGAGGAAAGAGAGAGGAAGGTAAAAAGGAGGATGACGATAAGCGTAGGTTTAGGTTAATCCCCCGCACTTTTTCCAACTGGCTTCAAGCATTTGAGATCTTGGCCAGCGTGACAGGATAAAAGAAGCCGGAGTGCTGTTCGGCTTTATTTTGTTATATGGACGCTATAGGGGAAGCGTATCGGGTGTACGGAGGGACGGGCTGGCTGCTATATGATGAGCAGTTCAGACAGATCATGGCGGTTCGGAGTAATATACGCTGGGACCATAAGGACATTGGGCTGTGGATGCGGGTGATGGCACCGGTGCGCCAGGCCCAGTGGCGTACACACAATCCATGAGGCCCCAGTGCAAAACTGATCCATGACCCCCCCCCCCCCCCGAGCCTGTATATAGTATACAGTAAATGGTTCCTAGATATTGTATGTAGTACTGTATATATGGTTCCTATTATGTGATTGATATCAGCCGCTCCTCTTATAACGCGCCAGCACTGATATAACCCCCAGAGACATTACATCATATGTGACTTATATCAGCCGCTCCTCTTATAACGCTCCAGCCCCGATATAACCTCCGGAGACATTACATCATGTGACTGATATCAGCCGCTCCTCTTATAACGCGCCGGTACTGATATAACCTCCAGAGACATTACATAATATGTGACTGATATCAGCCGCTCCATTGATAATGCTCCAGTACTGATATAACCTCCAGAGACCTTTACATCCTATGTGACTGATATCAGCCTCTCCTATTATAACGCTCCAGTACTGATATAACCTCCAGAGACATTTACATCCTATGTGACTGATATCGGTTTCTCTTGTTATAACGCTCCAGTACTGATGTAACCTCCAGAGGGCAGGGGGAGATGTCAGAAGATGACATGGTTGGTGGGCAGGGGGACACTAGAGTTGCAGGGGGCTCTGTGAGGTCAGGGGGCACAGAATTACACTTGAACACAGGTGATAGGCAGCACTTTCAGGACTGACCTAACTTGCCCCCCTACAGTAACTTACTCCCCTGCTGCTGTGTGTAGGAGGGATGCAGGGATCAGTGAGGGGACTTCAGGCTAACAGCACCACACATGAGGCATAGTAAATTACCTGAGGTAAAGGCTCAGAGTCTCTGCTGCCAGTTCTCATCTTCTCCTGCAGCCACTGCCGGTGTTCCGTTAATTTTCCCTACCCGTGAAATTTCTGTCACTTGTATTTGTGGTCAACTCATAGGCCATAAGTGGTGACCTGAGCCAAGCAGCTGTTGTGCAAAAGCCCCAGTTCTGGAAGTCAGCACTGTATATTGTGTGCAGTGGAGCACTGCTCTTATTCACCTCAGTGAGGGCAGCGTTGGTATTGGTAACCAGGTCTGTCCACTACACACCATGGACGGAATTGGAGATCCGCCACTGACTTCCAGAGGGTGTGCAGGGTGCTGAACCTCCATGGATCAGATATTGAAGGATTATCCTGAGGATAGGTTATCAATACAAAAGTACAGGAAAACCCCTTTAAAATGTTATGAGGGAAATTCTATAACACAGCCAGTATATTTGTCTCATTTGTAATAATTGTCCTTATATGGTATTCAACAATATACAGCAATAGGCTTCCTGTTTTGGGGATTAAAGAGTGCTATATTGTTATTATATTTCTTTGCTCACCACTGTTGGTATGGAAATTTATGCCATTAGTGCTTCCGAAATGATTTGCTGATATTCATACCCTTCTGTGTATTATCTCCAAAATCTCTGTCCATAGGCAATTCACTGAGTAGCTTAACCCTTTCATGACTGGGCCCAAAAAAGACCTGAATATCCAGTCAACTTTTTGTGATTTTGTGCACATGGTGGTTTAGTGACCGTAGCTTTTTTATTTGTTTGACTACCAAAATAATTTTAGCAATTTTTTTTTACTTGACAATTAGGACCTTTTATTAAAAGTTTTTTTTTTTAGAGATGGTTTTTCCTTTTTTTTTTAGGTTTAATTTGGAGGAAAACCACTAACTATTATTAAAAAGTAATGTTTTTTTAATTATAGCTTTTTATTTCTTCAATATTAAAACTGACACAAAAATTAATTATTGCACTGGGTTCACTACCTTGTGACGATCATATGTAACATTTATAGGTTTGAACAAACGGAGCAACTATGGTAAGGTTTTCTGTTAGCGACTGCATTTTTAATTTATTTTTAATTTTTTTATTTGTATTTTTATTTATTTATTTTTTTACTTATATTTTTATTTATTTTTGGCACATAATATGTCCCCCAGGGGGTCATATTTTTATGCACATGACAGTAAAGCTAGTCCTAAATCAGGTACCAGCCAGAGCAAGGCAAAAGAAAAAAATCTTTATATACCATACTTGAAAAGCATTCTAGTGTTAAGAGAAAGGTGCGAGTAGATGCCCTGTGGAGAAAAAGTGCGGATGTGGAAGTGCGGATCCAGAAATGCAGATGCGGACAGCACATATTGTCTTGGCCTAGTACTGTAACACTGTGTATGCAGCAGTGTAACCTGTATGATCTGTGTAAAGCGCACCTGTGTAACATCTGCCAGTCTATGTATACTGAGAACTGTAACTGATGTGCTTGAACGTGAATCTTTAATAAAGAAATGTAACACCGCTAAACTGCGTGATCAATGGTTTCTCCAATGCTCAGAGGACCCTGCCTTGTACCTCACAACTTGTCACCATCAAGGCCACCACGAACCACCATCAGAAGGAGAATCCCCAAGTCCAGAGTGAGCCCCTAAAGGAAGAAAGGTGAGCCCTTTCCACTGCATGGCCCAGAGAGCTTCACAGTACAACCACCCTTCTTGTTTTTACTGCTGCTATTGGTTATAGGGCTATTCCAAAGGTACAAGAACGATAAATCACTGATCACCTCTCAGGCTGTTGCTTGATGGCTTCATGGAAAACTGGTCTGGAATTATATCTTGGAAAACTGAAGGTTGTCCCAAACCTGCAGATGCAGTAACCAAGAACAGGGTCACTGCAAAGAGTAAATTGTTGTAATGTTATGTTGCTAAGTAATCTGCTGTGATTTTCTGCATTTGTAGAGCTAACTGCACTGTGTGGATGATTTAGAATTAACACCTTTGCTCATCCCCTTAGCTTGCCGGGAGATGGACCTGGGCCTGCCCCTGGTTAGAGAGAGTGAGTCTAGCTGTGCGACAGTGAAGACCTACATGTGCTTGCTCCTCAGAGGTAGGCTAGAACCTTCGTCTCTGTGACAATCTACAATCTTTAGAGAAGATGTTAGAAGGTCCAGGATCTGCAAGGCCATGCAGTGGAGTCAGTTAGCAAGGTATTGTGCACATTTATGGCAGAGAGAGACATTTCTGCTGTAAGAGAGAACATTGTCAGCGTACTCTTCCACACTGTTCGATGGTTTGGCCAGCCATATGTTAAATAGGTACCCCTCAGCCCTGCAATCACAGAAGTATTTATAAAAAAAAACTCATTGCATGCCTTAGGTTCTGCAGAGAAGGTATTGAACTGTGATCGACTTGGAATTGTGTCTTGTTACTGTCAGATATACTACTACTCCTATTCTGCAATTGAATAAAGAGAGACTTATTTACTGATATCATCTGGCCTTATTTAACTCCTCCTTCACCCACCAGCCACACTCCAGCTTTGCACCCTAGCAAAAACACTTAACATCCATCACGCAGGAGCCACAAGACCAGGGTGTGGCCAGAATGAAGAAAAGGGTGCACCCGCCATTCATTGCATGGCCCAGGGAAAGCCAGGGTGAGGGTTGCCGTTGTAAACTGTGGGGACTACTGCCACCAACATAGCCACTACCACTCCTCCATTATATACTCTTTTCTATAGGGCTGCCTGTGACACAGCAAGCTTGTCTCCCATGAAAAATCTTATTGCTAGTTTAGAAAATACCTAACATTCGGGGTTACACATAGATGATATTAGAGATCACATCCTTTTCTCTTTTCTGTTTATCATTTGGCTTTGTTGAAAAATTTGTAAGGACCAAAAGTGGGCATATGTAATGTGCTACTATTCTTACTGTAATAGCCACGTGCCATAGAGCAGAGGAAACTGAGAGAGAAGTGTATAAGTCTCCGCATCCTAGCTGGGTTATGGAAGTCGTCAAGGTAAGTGAGTGTCTGGCTGATCACCAGATTAGAGGACATCCCCAGGCTCCTTCTAACCCACAAGGGGAGATTTATTTAGGATGTAGCAAGTGAGTCAGAGGGAACCATTGATGTAGCCCCCTAGGTTGTTATCTATGAACATGTAGGAGAAGAGTGTGCTAAATGATAAAGCCGTTTGCAGCAGAGCACCAAATAGCCTGAGGTCTTTTTTTTTTACAGTAGAAATCAGAAAAGAGTCTATATCTTAATAATCACAGTTATTGTGTGTATCTGCAGGAGAGGAAGGAGAAGAGGAGCGATGGTACCAAAAATGGTGGTTGTAGTTACTTATCCTGATGCTCCTCTGCGCTGTGTAGTGATAGGAAGGGCACAATTTTCTTCCCTTTGGTGCACACCTTGGTTCTTGGAATTCTCCTGTTTGATGGTGGTTCAGGGTATACTTGATGGTAATGAGATGTGAGATGCAAGGCAGGGTGCCCTGCAGAAGTGGAGGCAATGATGAGGCAGTTTTTCAGTAGAACAGTTCGTTAATGAAGAATCAATCAGTGTTGGACTGGGGTGCCTAGGGCCCACCCAAAAAATTCATTCTGGGGGCCAAAGGTAGAGCTACATGCAAATATTGCCTACTCACACAGGGCAGCAGCAAGACACTTTTTCAAACATATACATTTCCAGGGAGTTATTCTGACTGCCTGATTGGAGTCGGGAAGGAATTTTTTTTTCCCCTTAAGTGAGGAAAATTGGCTTCTGCCTCACAGGGGTTTTTTGCCTTCCTCTGGATCAACTTGTAGGAAACAGGCCGAACTGGATGGACAAATGTCTTTTTTCGGTCTTATATACTATGTTACTATGTATTCTTTTGCCTCTAATTTAGCTAATGTTAAGATTTCTTGTGAGCTAATTTCTCCAGGGCTGTGCTCTGCTGCCTCAGCACACACTACACTGCACAGACATCCACAGTCTCTACACTAAATGCTCTAATCAAGCAGAATGCAGAACGCACATGGCCGGTGTCCGTGTTTTGCGGATCCGCAATTTTATTAGGTTTACACTAATTGGCTCGGAAATTGTTGGTCTTATTGGACTTTTACACATAATCTATCTATTAATAGATATTAGCCCCATAATACTTTCCAGAGAAAACTGTATGCCAGGTTTTACAGAAGATACTGTACCACAGTGTGTGATGGAGACCTAAACTGAAGTTAAGTGCGTAACTGAGATTGGAAAACAAGGTTATATATACACATAAGGCCGTATTCACACAACCATGGGATGGCCATGCCCGTTTTGCCCGACAGCAAACCACCCTTCCGGGTACATCCAGGTCCGTGCCTCTGTGCAGCAAAAGATAGGACATGTCCTATCTTTGGCTGCACCTTGAGGATTGTGGACTCATTGATGTCAATTGGTCCACACCGCAATGAAGGATGCATACGGCTGGTGCCCGTGTTTTGTGGATCCACAGTTTGCTGTGTGCAAAAAGGGCATGGTTCTGTGAACATGGTCTAAATAGAATAAAGTCCTCCTATGTAAACATAACTGTTCCCCCGGGGTCCTTGCAGATGCTCAAAAAATAATTTTTCTTTGATTGGCCGAAATGAGAAAGAAAAAAAATAACAGAACAAAAAGTTTATGTAAGCTTCTCATAGGACTAGAACTTTGGATTCCTATATGCATAGCAGACAACTTACCACCAAGCTATAGCATTACCATGTAGAAAAGACAGTTTTTTCTATGCTTATAAGGCTACTTTCACACTGGTGTTTTGCCTTTCCGTTTCTGAGGTCTGTTCAGGGCTCTCAGAAGCAGTCCAAAACGGATCAGTTTTGCCCTAATGCATTCTGAATGGAAAAGGATCCGCTCAGAATGGATCAGTTTGCCTCCGTTCAGTCACCATTCCGCTCTGGAAGCGCCTGACAAAGCGGAGCCAAACGGGGGACGGATCCCTTTTCTATTGTGCCAGATTGTGTCAGAGAAAACGGATCCGTTTTCTCGGACACAATCTGGCACAATAGAAAACAGATCCGTCCCCCATTGCCTTTAATGATGTTCAATACGAATTTGTCATGGCTATAGAAGACATAATACAACAGGATCCGTTCATGACAGATGCATGCGGTTGTATTATTGTAACGGAGGCGTTTTTGCAGATCCATGAGGGATCCACAAAAAACGCTAGTGTGAGTAGCCTAAGCTAACACATATTACTTGTGTCTTTATAATGATATATTGTGCTTGTGAATAAAGCTATAATATGTATATTAGCTTTCTGAGCAGATCTCAGTGTGGTGAAGCTATAGTAAATTGGTAAATGATATGTAAATCCTAGGACACAGCTCTGCCCTCAGCATGTCTAGCCCTGTCAACGCAAGGGAGGCTCGGCTGTGGCAGTGGCGGCCATGCAGGGATCCAGAGCAACGTGGGTTCCTGGGTGCGGTAAGTATCTATATGAGGGGCCCCGGCATTGGGGGGCATGTTTTACACTTTGGCTAAACCCTTTAAGCCTAGCAATGCTGCCAGAATGAGGTGAGGTGCAGAGAAGAATAGCAGAATACATTCTCACCAATGGACACATGCATAACCCACAAGAATTGGGAATATCCTCAGTATTGGGGTACAGGATACACACCCATGTATGAAGGTACAGGAAATAGGATAAATGCAAAGTACAGAATGCAGGCACAAGATCACAGCTTTATACCCCAAGGGCCCCTTCCCTGCAAAAGCAAGCCCAAAAAGTCTTCGGGATGTGTGTTCCAGGACAGAGCTTAGGTATAAGGTGCAAGTACATACAGGGTGCAGGTCTAGCATGGAGACTGGTAGTGAAAAACACAGCAGAGCAGGCAATAAAAGAGCAATTAGCATGGGACAAATGCTTGTGCCAAGAGATAGATTTTTGCAAACACGAAGAAAGAACCGCTCTCAACCGGCTAACACATGCCATTAATGCAAAAGATAAGATCTAGCTTGCCTGTCAGAATGACTATGCACTATAATATTGAAGTAGTACAGTATATATATATACACATATACACATAGAATTGGTATTGCCTTGTCCAGAACTACCCAATCTGTTAAAAAATCCCATAATTTACATAGTGAACACCGTAAATAAAAGAGAGCCAGAACTGCAATTTTTTTGGTTGCTTTGCCCCACCCCCCTTCCAGTTAAACATGATCAAAACTGATCATCAAAACCCCCTTATATCACAAAATGGTATCAACAGAAACTATAGATCAAACGGCAAAAAATTTGTCTTAACGCAGCTCAGGATCCAGAAAAATAAGAAAGTTAAAGTTGCTAGAATATGGAGGAACACCATTTTTTTAAAGTAGTAACACATAACAAGAAACATATAAATGTGGTACTGCCATAATTGTACTGACCCTCAGAATAGAGTTAAGATTATCGCTCAATGAACACCCTTAAAACAAAACCCTAAAGATGAAAATGGAATTGTGTTTTTCATTCATACTGGTGGCCCAAAAATTATTTTAAAAGTTATACAATTCACCTGATGTATATCCCAAAATGGTAAACCAATCAAAAATAAATGGACAAAAAATTCAAAACCATAACATCACTTAGTTTAAACCTTTGGTAAGATCATGATAACAAAATTGGACATCACTGGACAAACAAGTTAAAATCACTTAAAGACAAGTAACACATATCAAAGGACTGGTGATGCACGGGAAAAGGGTGCAACCAAAATTATTAAGGCCAATGCAATCAAGGCAATTTGGCTAGTTCATATATAATGAACTGTGCACACTATAACACCATTAGATTATATGGTAAGCAAAAGAGTCATGATTTAGGAATTACATCCAAACATTGTACAGAATAAGTGCGCAAAAATAACAAGATACTAACCACCAAATAGCACCAAACACATGCACCACCAGTCCGGAGCCCCTGACGCGCGTTTCGCGTTAGCTTTCCCAAAATGGTGCCATCAAAGTTCCCAGTCCACTCATTGAGGTACCACACATCTGTGTTAGGCCTAATTCTCTTTCAACCCTTTATTAAGGATCTTGTGGACATGGATAAGAGTAAAGTGTACATTTTTGCTGATTACACAAAACTGTACCCCAGAACTCCCATAGAGATTGATGGAACGGCAAGAGCTGCAGTGTGTATGCTCAACCTGCTGGTCTGTGCATTTCAGGAGGCCCTGAACTTGTACAGGGTCATTCCCAGTAGTAAGACCCCCACCAACATACTGGAATAGTTATTTCATATCTTGCGGATAGCGGATAACTTGCTACAAAAGGACACCTCTTTACATTCAAGGTGCTCGAGATCGGGTATTTATGTTACGCAGAAGCGAAATCAAACCTAATAGACCAGGTTATTAAAGGAGTTGTATCATCTCAAACATTGGTGGCATATCACTAGGATATGCCACCAATGTCCGATAGCTGTGGGTCTCACCTATGGGACCCATAGCTATTTCTAAAACGGAACTCGCAAACTGAGTACACACTTGGCTATTTTTGGAATGGAAAGCGCACAGTGCAAGCTCTGCAACCCCTTACTTCTGTGGGGCTGAGGAAAATGGCCAAGCCAGCGCTTGGCTATTTTCTGCACTCCCATAGAAATAAATGGAGCAGGGCCACACATGTGCGGTCCACCCTCCAGGGGCGGACTGGGCCGGGGGGCAGGGGGGCAATTGCCCCCCGGGCCCCTCTGTTGCCTCTGTAAACGGGCCCCTCTGTAGTGCATGTGTCCTGCCGCGGCCCTGGTGACAAGTGGGGGCGGCCGGCGGCAGGGCACAGGGAGATGAACGCTTCCACTGTGGAAGCGTTCATCTCCATAGTCATCTGTATCGCCGTCCTCAGGACGGCGATACAGATGTCTGTGCTGCGGCAGAGAGCAGGGAGAGGCGTGTCCCCTCCCTGTTCCTCTGATAGGCTGCCAGCACTAGGCCGGCAGCCTATCAGAGGCTGGTGCAGGCGGCGCGATGACGTCATCGCGCCGCCGGAGCGGTACAGCAAGGGACACAGGCCAGAAGAGGCCTGCATCGCATCGCTGGAGGTAAGTATAACTGTTATTTGTATGTTTGTTTGTTTGTTTGTTTTTGGGGCTACTGGCACATAAGATAAGGGGGAATCTACTGGCACATAAGATAAGGGGGGAATCTACTGGCACATAAGATAAGGGGGAATCTACTGGCACATAAGATAAGGGGGAATCTACTGGCACATAAGATAAGGGGGAATCTACTGGCACATAAGATAAGGGGGGAATCTACTGGCACATAAGGTAAAGGGGGAGGAATCTACTGGCACATAAGATAAAGGGGGAATCTACTGGCACATAAGATAAAGGGGGATCTACTGGCACATAAGATAAAGGGGGGGAGGAATCTACTGGCACATAAGATAAGGGGGGGGGGAATCTACTGGCACATAAGATAAGGGGGGGGGGAATCTACTGGCACATAAGATAAAGGGGGGGATCTACTGGCACATAAGATAAGGGGGGGGGGGAATCTACTGGCACATGATAAGGTGAGGGGAGGGGGATTCTACTGGCACATAAGGAGGGCGACTGGCACATAAGGAGGGCTACTGGCACATAAGGGGGTGCTACTGGCACATAAGGGGGACAGCTACTGGCACATAAGGGGGTGCTACTGGCACATAAGGGGGGGACTACTGGCACATAAGGGGGTGCTACTGGCACATAAGGGGGTGCTACTGGCACATAAGGGGGTGCTACTGGCACATAAGAGGGGCTACTGGCACATAAGGGGAGCTACTGGCACATAAGGGGGGGCTACTGGCACATAAGAGGGGCTACTGGCACATAAGAGGGGCTACTGGCACATAAGAGGGGCTACTGGCACATAAGGGGGATGGCTACTGGCACATAAGGGGGGACTACTGGCACATAAGGGGGGACTACTGGCACATAAGGGGGACGGCTACTGGAACATAAGGGGGACGGCTACTGGCACATAAGGGGGGACTACTGGCACATAAGTGGGACGGCTACTGGAACATAAGGGGGACGGCTACTGGAACATAAGGGGGACGGCTACTGGCACTTAAGGGGGACTGCTACTGGCACTTAAGGGGGACGGCTACTGGCACATAAGGGGGGACTACTGGAACATAAGGGGGACGGCTACTGGAACATAAGGGGGACGGCTACTGGAACATAAGGGGGACGGCTACTGGCACATAAGGGGGGCTACTGGCGCATAAGGGGGATGGCTACTGGCACTTAAGGGGGACGGCTACTGGCACATAAGGGGGGGGCTATAAGCGATGTGAGTGGCCAACATCTATCCTCTCCGCAATGCTCAGCCTCCTGTGACAGATCAGGAGAGCGGAGGTGTGGGGGCGGAGATAGCTGTCAATGCTGTCAAAGGAGGCTGTGCTCTCCTCCCGCAGCTCCCCGCCCAGCCTCCTTTGACAGCGAATCAGGACGTAGAGGGGGGCTCAGTGGGCCTCTGGGTGTTACTTGCCCCCTGGGCCAAAAGTTGCCAGTCAGCCCCTGCCACCCTCCTTCACTTTGTGGGATCTGTTTTAGAGATTGCTGTGGGTCCCAGAGGTGGGATCCGCAGTTACCAGATGTTGGTGGCATATCCCAGCGATATGCCACCAATGTTTGAGAGGATACAACCCCTTCTAATGCCTTTATGGAAGTCACCTTCAGAACTAGAACGAACCTGTAGGGTAGACCAGCAGAATAGAATAAGATTATCTAATAAGAATATAATTATCTACAGGTTTTTTCAGGGGAAGGGTTGCCAAATCCTCCCAAAAGTTGGCGAACCCCTTTAACATCGTCAGCTGCCACATCAATGAAAGAGAAATCAAAAGCTTCAACTGTTCACTGGATCACACACTCTTATAAACCTGATGAACTTGAATTACCAATGGTGGAAGTTTCCCAGTCCACAATTTTTACCACAAGATAACTGCTGTTAATAACACCACACAGTTTTTTATATTATTTGTACCTGTTCTTGTTTCTCCGCTCACTTTCTAGCAGGTCCTGTGCATCACTGATGAAGGTAAGGGTACTTTCACACTAGCGGTATTCTTTTCCGGCATTAAAATCCGGTAAAGGGTCTAAATACCGGAAAAAACGCATCAGTTTTGTCCCAATGCATTCTGAATAGAAAACAATCCGTTCATTATGCATCAGGATGTCTTCCGCTCCATCCCTTGTATGGTATTTTTTCCGGCCAAAATCCCGGAACACTTCCACACTTGCCTGATTCGGCATTAATTTCCATTGAAATTGCTAGTTTTCCGGTCTGTGCATGTGCTGTTCTTTCTAGCTTTGAATAAAAAAATATCCGTTTGCATACGGATTTCCGGAGACGGCAGGCAGTTCCGGCAATGGAACTGCCTGCCGGATTCTTCTAACGTTAGTGTGAAAGTACCCTAACCCAGAAGTTATCCATTGCAGAGCCGCAGCAGAAGAACTACAGCCCTAGGGTGACGCCTACTGGACAATCTCAAAAATGCACTTTGGTCAGTAAATGTATTTATCTCACTGCTAGTGTTGAGCGAACTTGTTTTTTAACCACTACAGGACCGCCTAACGCACGGATGCGTCCGGCAGGCGGTCCTGTAGTTCTGAGTTGACGCATCGGCGCGTCATCTTGCGAGACGCGAGACTACCTGTGAAAGCGCGAGTTCACAATGCCGTGCGTCTCACAACTTGTACTGCAGCCTGCCAGCGATGATCAATCGCTGGCAGGCTGTAGATGCAAAATAAATTGCATCAAACAGGTATATCAGACGCTGTTTTGTTAACAGCGTCTGATATACCTTCTACCTGGTCCTCTGGTGGTCCCATTTGCTGGGATCGACCACCAGAGGACCAGGTAGCTATGTAAAGTAGCACCAAACACTACACTACACTAACCCCCCCCCCTCACTTATTTACCCCTTGTTAACCCCTTGATCACCCCATCTAGATTCCCTGATCATCCCCCTGTCACTGATCACCCCCCTGTCATTGATCACACCCCTTGTAAGGCTCCATTCAGACGTCCATATGTGTTTTACGGATCCACGGATCTGATCCGGACACCGGCAATGTGCTTTCCACATTTTGCAGATCCGCACATTGCCAGAACTATATAGAAAATGCAATTGCGGACAAGAATAGTACATGTTCTATATTTTTGCGGAACGGAAGTGCAGACCTGGAAGCGCGGATCCGTAATTCCGGATCCGAGCGGGACAAAGTCTGTCCCCATAAAAATGAATGGGTCCGCAATTCCGTTCCGCAAACAGAATTTTGGACGTGTGAATGGGGCATAAGGGTCCCTTATCACCGCCAGTTAGCTAGCTACTTGTTAGGTAGTTAGCGCCCAGCCCACCGCACCGCAGTCACTGATTTTGGCAGAGATTTTTTCATCCACATTGATCGATGCGAATGAAAAAATCTGTGCCGTTCATTTTATTTTATTTTCAGCCCAGAGGCTGAACGGAAAAAAAAAATCTCATTACCCGTATGCTCAATATACGGAGAATCGCAGAAACTCCTAATGCTGGCCATACGTGTAATGATTGCGGAGACCCTCAAATGCCAGGGCAGTACAAACACCTCACATGTGACCCCATTTTAGAAAGAGGACACCCCAAGGTATTCCGTGAGGGGTATGGTGAGTTCATGTAAAATTTAATTTTTTGTCACAAGTTAGTGGAATATGAGACTTTGTAAAAAAAATATATATATATATATATATATCAATTTCCGCTAACTTGTGCCCAAAATTTTTTTTCTATGAACTCGCCATACCCCTCACAGAATACCTTGGGGTGTCTTCTTTCCAAAATGGGATTACACTTGTGGGGTATTTATACTGCCCTGGCATTTTAGGGGCCCTAAAGCGTGAGAATCCAAATGCGTAAAAATGCCCTGTGAAATCCTAAAGGTACTCATGGGAATTTGGGCCCCTTTGCGCATCTTGGCTGCAAAAAAGTGTCACACATGTGGTATCACCGTACTCAGCAGAAGTAGGGCAATGAGTTTTGGGGTGTATTTTTATATATACCCATACTTTGTGTGAGAAATATTGCTGTAAACGACAACTTTTTAAATTTTTTTATACAAAGTTGTCAATTTACAGAGATATTTCTCTCACCCAACATGGGTATATGTAAAAATACACCCCAAAACACATTGCCCTACTTCTCCTGAGTACGGCGATACCACATGAGTGACACTTTTTTGCAGCCTGGGTGCGCAAAGGGGCCCTAATTCCAATGAATACCTTTAGGTTTTAAACGGCTGCTCACAATTTAGCCCCACCCAAAATGCCAGAACAGTACAAACACCCCACAAATGACCCCATTTTGGAAAGAAGACACCCCAAGGTATTCGCTGAGGGGCATAGTGAGTCCATGAAAAATTGAACTTTTTGTCAAAAGTTAGCGGAAAGGGAGACTTTGTGAGAAAAAACAATAAAAAATCAATTTCCGCTAACTTGTTCCAAAAAAAAAATCTTTTATGAACTCGCCATGCCCCTCACGGAATACCTTGGGGTGTCTTCTTTTCAAAATGGGGTCACATGTGGGGTATTTATACTGCCCTGGCATTTTAGGGGCCCTAAAGCGTGAGAAGAAAAATGCGTAAAAATGCCCTCCTAAAAGGTACTCATTGGAATTTGGGCCCCTTTGCGCATCTTGGCTGCAAAAAAGTGTCACACATGTGGTATCGCCGTACTCAGGAGAAGTAGGGCAATGTGTTTTGGGGTGTATTTTTACATATACCCATGCTGGGTGAGAGAAATATCTCTGTAAATTGACAACTTTGTATAAAAAATTTAAAAAGTTGGTGTTTACACCGATATTTCTCACACACAGTATGGGTATATGTAAAAATACACCCCAAAACACATTGCCCTACTTCTCCTGAGTACGGCGATATCACATGTGTGCCACTTTTTTGCAGCCAAGATGCGCAAAGGGGTCCTAAAACCAATGAGTACCTTTAGGATTTCACAGGGCATTTTCACGCATTTGGATTCTCACGCTTTAGGGCCCCTAAAATGCCAGGGCAGTATAAATACCCCACATGTGACCCCATTTTGGAAAGAAGACACCCCAAGGTATTTCGTGAGGGGCATGTCGAGTTCACAGAATTTTTTTTTTTTGGCACAAGTTAGCGGAAATTGATATTTTTTTTTTAGTTTTTTTGTTTTTTACAAAGTCTCATATTCCACTAACTTGTGACAAAAAATAAAATTTTACATGAACTCGCCATACCCCTCACGGAATACCTTGGGGTGTCTTCTTTCTAAAATGGGGTCACATGTGGGGTATTTATACTGCCCTGGCATTTTAGGGGCCCCTAAAGCGTGAGAAGAAGTCTGGAATCCAAATGCGTAAAAATGCCCTGTGAAATCCTAAAGGTACTCATTGGTTTAGGGCCTCTTTGCACAGGCTGCAAAAGTGGCACACATGTAGTATCGCCGTACTCAGGAGAAATAGGGCAATGTGTTTTGGGGTGTATTTTTATATATACCCATACTTTGTGTGAGAAATATTTCTGTAAACGACAACTTTTTTAAAAATTTTATACAAAGTTGACAATTTACAGAGATATTTCTCTCACCCAACATGGGTATATGTAAAAATACACCCCAAAACAAATTGCCCTACTTCTCCTGAGTACGGCGATACCACATGAGTGACACTTTTTTGCAGCCTGGGTGCGCAAAGGGGCCCTAATTCCAATGAATACCTTTAGGTTTTAAACGGCTGCTCACAATTTAGCCCCGCCCAAAATGCCAGAACAGTACAAACACCCCACAAATGACCCCATTTTGGAAAGTAGACACCCCAAGGTATTCACTGAGGGGCATAGTGAGTCTGTGGGAGATTTTTTTTTTTTTTGCCAGAAGTTAGCAGAAATTGAAACTTTATTATTATATTTTTTTTCCTCAGAAAGTGTCATTTTCCGCTAACTTGTGAAAAAAAATGAAATGATACATGAACTCACCATGCCCCTCCGCGAATACTTTGGGGTGTCTTCTTTCTAAAATGGTGTGATTTGGGGGGTATTTATACTATCCTGGCATTCTAGCACCTGAAGAAACATGACAGGTGCTCAGAAAGTCAGAGCTGCTTCAAAATGCGGAAATTCACTTCTTTGCACCATAGTTTGTAAACGCTATAACTTTTACCGAAACCAATAAATATACACTTATTGGATTTTTTTTTATCAAAGACATGTAGAACAATAAATTTTGCGGAAAATTTATATAGAAATGTCGTTTTTAAAAAAAAAAATTTACAACAGAAAGTGAAAAATGTCATTTTTTTGCAAAAATGTCTTTAAATTTTTATTAATAGCAAAAAAAGTAAAAATGTCAGCAACAATGAAATACCACCAGAAAGCTCTATTAGTGAGAAGAAAAGGAGGTAAAATTCATTTGGGTGGTAAGTTGTATGACGGAGCAATAAACGGTGAAAGTAGTGTAGTGCAGAATTGTAAAAAGTGGCCTGGTCATTAAGGGTGTTTAAGCTAGGGGGGCTGAGGTGGTTAAAAAAAATAATAATGTAAAAGGGGTTATCTGATATTGAAAATCTACCTTCGAATGCCCAGGATCCTTGTATGGATTTTATATGCTCAGGGCACCTGCGTCGCTCAGGATCCCTGCATGGCCACCGCTGCATCTCCCCATCAATCAGATCTAAATATACGGTGACGGGGAGAGTAGGCAATAGCAGCCCGCGACTGGGACGAACCCCATTGGGTCTGGTCACCGTTATGGCCTGCTATTGGCTGCTCCACCATCACCATATGCCCCAGTCAGTGGATGTTTTAATCCAAGCGACAGGGAGATGCAGCAGCGGCCATGCAGGGATCTGCAGCAATGCGGGTACCACTGAGCAGGTAAGTATAATCCATACAAGGGGCCCCGGCATTGGCGGGATATTTTCGATATTGGATAACCCCTTTAACTTCTAGAAAAGTACAGAGATCACATGACCAGATGTTTCTGCGGAGCGTTTTATCATGAACATCACAGGACCAGACATTTCTGCAGATACAAGTGCTGAGAAGTCACATGATAGTTTTTTTAATTGCTTATTGTAAAGATTTTGAGGAAATAAAAAATAAAAAAGAGGCTTATTCTACAATAATCACCTATATAACCTTATTGTATACTATAACACTGCATCCTTGTAGAAGCTGTTACTGGACAATAATGACCAGGTCCTAATAGACAAGAGGATTTAGCCAAGTCATTGAGAAGCAACTAAATCCTATCACAGTTCAGTAACCAGATCAACGAGGCAGAAGAAGAGGTCCCTACAAATGATGGGAAATAGACAGCTCCTGTAGAGTCGGCTATTTACTATCACTGGTGAGGACCAGGTCCTTATGGAGTATAGTGTTTAGCCAACTCCCTGTGAACTGGCTATATACTATTTCAGTTCAGGACCTGACCACTAGGGGCCAAAAAGGTCCCTACCGGTGATAGGAAATAGCTCACACTGAGCCGGTGTAACTTTACATATCCCTACTTCGTGAGATTTCCCTACCGGTCGCACCAGAAATGACATGAGGAGGCGTTCCCGAGTTGTGACGATCTGCGCATGCGCAAAATGAGGGGAGATCTGATGGCCATTTTTTCTGTTAAATAAATAAATAATAAATAATATAATAATAATAATATAAATAATAAATATAAATAATATTATAATATTAATATTATAAAAATATAATAAATATAAATATTTATTTTGCGCATGCGCAGATCGTCACGACTCGGGAACGCCTCCTCACGTCATTTCAAGTGCGACCGGTAGGAAAATCTCACGAAGTAGGGGAATGTAACGTTACACCGGCTATTTACTATCACTGGGAAGGACCAGGTCTTTACGGAGTATAGTATTTAGTCATAACCCCTTCAGTATGGTAGACAGGATAGTAACAGTATATTCTGTCCCTCCAGGAAACCAAGGATCTGTCTTTTAGTTCCCACCTGCTCTTTGCAGAACTATGTTATTCAGGCTTTAAACACTCTGCTGCCATCTACTGGTGGTTTAATAGAATTGCCATAAGTTAGTTTTTCCTATTATTACAGCCATACTTCTGGGATGTATTAGTTTATTTTTATGGGGTGCATATTTTTACATACCTTACACAGGCACCTACTAATGTATTGTTGTGATCGGTGGTAGTCGTACTTGCACACTATAGGAAAAAGTGTCAGCCTCTCTGGTGGTCGGGACCGTGAGAGTGCACATAAGCCTTTTTTCCTATAGGATGTAAGCACGTCCACAGTCTCCTCTGGCACGCGCTGCACTGTCACCTGAGGATCTGATATGGGGGTCTGAGGATCTGAAATGGGGGTCTGAGGATCTGAAATGGGGGTCTGATTTGAGGATGTAATTTGAGGTCTGATATGGGGGTCTGATCTGAAACGAAAGGGGGTATTTTTTGTATTGTCAGACATTATAAGGGGGCATTTTTCTACTTGCACACATTGTAAGGAGAATTATTACTACTGGTGGACTACGGGGTACATGATTACTATTATTATTGCTATTCGTGGGACTTTGGGGAGCACTATTACTGTGGGGTCTGAATGGAGAAGTTGATAGTTTCCAAGTATGTATTTAACACAGGGGTTAGGTTGAGAATTTGGCATGGGGTGGGCACCTCTGAGAGGAGGAGGGGGGGGGGGGGGCCCAGACACGCTCTTTGCACAGGGGCCCTCTGGTGTCTGTGTACACCCCTGCCATCTTGCCTACACAGGTCAGAAAGCTGCTGGATTTTCCGAAAAGATCAGAGAACCCCTTTAAATCAACATCCATAAAATAAATGATTATCAGAGGCTTGTCTAGGGTTTTCTATTCATTTTATTACAGATCTTCTGCACTGTGGTCACTTCCAGGAAAATGAAAGTAGAATTGAAGCTACTAAGGTGATGCCGCAGGCGGAGGTCACTGGGATAAGGCTGAAGACATTGCTCTTGGAGACTCCATGGAACTCTTCTTTCCTATAGAACAGAAGACACAGAAATATAAACCCATTCCTCTCTGCTGGTTCTGGCACATCAGGCTGACCCTTACCATCATGTCTCTTCTATGTACATCAGACCTAACACATAGATATTGAGGTCTATCTGAATAAGAGCTGCAGGTTCTTACCGGGTTTGTGTCACTGGGTTAATGGAAATGCTTGTAAAGTCCATTGTCAGTTTCTTGTAGGCCATGAACTGCAGGGCTCCATCTGATGTTCCCAGCAGGACTGGTATAAACCCTGCAGATACAAGACATGAAGGTTACTGATGGAAAAGCCTGACATCTATGATGATTGGAGGACGTTATAGAGACACTGATTACCTTGACTTCCTGCCCATAGACTTTAGTAATTGCATGGAACATGTCCTTGTATCGTCATCATGAAGGGTCAACACCAGCATTGTACTGAGGAACAAGACGAGTAAAAAAGGGTTAAGGCGCCTGCATGAAAGAAATGGTGCAAGAAATGATTCTCACAAGGAACAAACCCAACAATTATGTTCTGAACAGTGTAAATATGGCGCTGCAGTGGTTAACACTTGGACCTTGTCGCCATGTCGTCATAGGTGAAAACTGGACCAGGACTACACCTGCATCATGTTCTCCTGGGGTATATTCACATGTGGCAGATTTGTTGCACATGATAGACTTATATCAATGGAAGTGATTTGACCCATAAAATCCCGCAGTACGAGGCACACTCACCCTGTATGTATGGCGCTCGCTCTGAATACACAGTGCAGGGGGCGCTGCGCTCCAGTGAGTATAGCAGCCCATGTTATGGATCACAGAGGCGACGCTCCCCACAGCCTACAATGGAAAGGCAGCTGGCAATGGAAAGGCGGCCATTGCAGGTTATGGGGAGTACAGCCTCCATGATCCAGTGACCATGGGGCGCGGCTCGTCCATCCCAGACCAGAGGTGGGATCCCGCATCATAAATGTATATGGTGAGAATAGCTCATAAGCTCTATTCCATCATTTTACTGGGATTCTTATAGTAATAGCACTACAAAATGTATGACTACAGTACAATGGAGGGAAAGCAGGCTGACAATCAATGTGACCACTTTTATAGCACCCAGCAAGGTTGTCACCCCAGGTTTTCATGCATTGATGCAAACACCCCCATCTGGTACTGCTGAATAACTAAATGGGTTTACCTTCAGAAGCCTTGGAAAGATGGGTAGCATCTACTGTAGGGACAGCAATGGCCGCCATATTAACCAGTGGAGCAGATTTATATCTAACGACAGGTCACCACATCTTCAGTCCAGTCCTGTCTTGGGGTGGGAGTTGGGTGACAGAAGCCCCTGCCTTTCTCTAATCAGATAAGAATATAAAGATATCAGTGTTTTCATGTAATGTTCACTTACAAGAAGTAAAGCCCCCACCTCACAGATTTGGGGTAAGCCCCTAACTCTGCCTTCATTTACTGACAGGCGCAGAGATCTTGAAAATGGTGGGGAACTTCACGACAAAGCATATTTGAAAGCTACATATGGTATCATTGAATTGTTAGGGGTACTACAACCCCCAGCATGCCCACCATATATGTACATAACATTACACAGAGGCAGTAATGGGTTATATAAGCACTGTGGTTATACCTGTAAAGCAGATCTTGACCAGGTCCCGCGGGTGTAGTAACACGGTACAGATGAAGACCCTGCTGAGGCCGGCCATCAGGTTCTCGTACTGGCCATATCTGAAGAGCTGTCTCACTATTGTGACCAGGGAGGAGGTGGGCAGTGCTGGCTCAACAGCTGGTCCGGATGAGGGGGCCACGTGGATGTCCTGATGTTGGCACTGTACACATATTACATCTAGGGCCCGAGTGGACTTGGAATGCAGCCCTGGCACACAGATACCATGGTGCAACACAACATCCTTTCCCATCAGTGCCGGACAACCACATTACAGTACAGAATATCTCCCCAGAAGTGCCAAACACCACAGTGCAGCAACATTGTACTCCCCCCAGACCCTCCCCTATTTGCCGAAGCATTTCCCCCCTACCCTAATGAGGGAACCAATGGCATGGGGGAACTGATGGATATGGGGGAAACTAACTGATAACAGGGGGGCTGATGGCACTAGGAACTTATGGCATGTGGGAGACTGATGGCAGGGGGTCTAATGATGGCATGGGGGGACTGATTTGAGAATGCTTTATTACTAAACAAATTGATAGCTGCTGCGCTACCCCTTTCCTACCCCCCCCCCCATTGGCCATTTCCCCCTTCCCATTGTCATCTGAAGTTTTACCTTCCCACTCCTCCCCTACTGACATCAGAATTTACCCCCTTCTCATTGACATCAGAACTGTCCGCCTCCCACTCCTCCCCCACTGACAGCAGCACTGTCCTTCTTCCCACTTCTCCACCACTGACAGCGACATTTCCCCCCTTCCTACCCCTTTCCTGCTGACAGCGGCATTTCCTACATCTTACCTCTTCCCAGTAACAGCAGCATTCTTCCCCAAACTACCCGTCCCCACTGTCAGCAGGACTCTCCCTATTCTCACCCAAAACTAGGAGGAGCAGAGATGATGGAGGTGGAAGGGAGATTGTCAGGTCCACGGAAACTGCTATGGTTTTGTCACCTTTACCATGGCGGGCGGCCCCCTGACTGGCCAGCCCACTGGGAATCTGTCATGTGGAGGAGATTACAAGTCCAAGCTGGGTTACTGGCCTAAGTGCCTGCCTGCCAGCAAAAATGGTGCTGCCATTGCCCATGTAAACTATGGTCAGGAAGCAAATAATATATTCTGAGCAAACCAGAGTAAATATATATGTAGTATGCAAACCGTTCAATTCCAGTCCAGGGATAGAAGAGCCACCATAGTTCTGTCCATTACGGTGTTAAGGTGTGCAAGAATCCCAGTATATGAGGCACTAAAAGGGATCTACCCAGAGGTGAGGCCGGGAGAGAGGCAGACTGTCCTGCAGTCATTTACAATAAGGTACCAAATCGGCAGGCAGGAGAGTAGTCAAAAACGTTCCGGGTCAGGGCAGGCAGCAAGCAATCGTTGTCGAAAAACAGGCCGAGGTCAGGGCAGGCAGCAAACAATCATAGTCTAAAAAAACAGGCCGAGGTCAGGGCAGGCAGCAAACAATCGTTGTCCAAAAACAGGCCGAGGTCGGGGCAGGCAGCAAACAATCATAGTCCAAAATCAGTCCGGGGTCAGGGCAGGCGGCAGTCAAAACACAATCCATTAGTCAAGCCGAGGTCAAAACCGAAAAGTCAATCCGAAAAGCAGCTGTGCGCTAAGATGGTACTCACGCTCTGCAGGGGACTCCACCACTACACTTTTTTGCGGCAGAAGGAGATTTTCCCGTGGTATTCCCGGTGGTGGAAGATGACATCACGGGTAAAGGTGTACCTGAGATATTCTCCCTCATGCGTCACATAGGAGTCCCGCACGTCCACCAATGGTCTGGTCAGCATGGCTATCATGTTCTTCCGAGACGCATAACTGACAGGGAGCCATTGTGGGAAGCTATTAATCTGTCTCGCAGCGACCTTAATACGCAGTGGTAAGGCGTCAGGTACACTGCGGACTCCTCTCGGGGATGGTGTTTTCCCGGCAGATGGTCTACTGGGCAATGAGGGATAGGTCTGCTCCTCACCTGGTGTTATGGTGGGCTGTGGTACCCGATGTTCCTGTGTCTCAACTTCTGCCGCACAGGTGTTATCGGCAGGTGGTGGTGCCGGAGGTAGTGGGGGTCCTCCCTGCAGTCTAAGGTATCGGCCAGGTTCCTCCTGTCTAGGTATTTCAAACAGGGTTTTAAAATCTGGCACGATACCTTCCAATCCAGCTGTTAGATGGTTGTAGCCTGGTCTTCTTGGCTTCCGGCTGTACGGGGGCCTCCGGGAAGGATGGAGATGTCTCCGGGACTGGAGTTTTCCTCCAGCCCCCGTAGCAGCCATTTGGCTGCCTCTCCCACAACACACCTAGAAAAAGTGTGAAGGGTGGGGGGGCAGACAACCAAAAAGAAAAAAAAAAACGCAAAAAAATAAAAATAAAGGGAAATAAGCAAATCGCTCGCTCTGTACAAATTGAACAGCTCCTCTCTCCACGAACCTCAACTCACTCTGACCATTCTGACAGTTGGAGGCATCCAGGGCAACGCGCCTGTGATGTCATGCTCAGCAACGGGAGCTAATGTAGGGAAACGGTGGTGTTGCCCATGGCAACCAAACCCTTACTAGCTGTATAGGCTAGAAAATAGTAATCTGTATGGATTGTCATGGACCATAGTGTAGATTTTCAGAAACAGTAAACCTTATGTAGGAGGGCATGCTGGGATCTATAGTGCATGTGGGATGTGCTGATGACAGTTGTAATGTAAAATAACGGTGATTTTCTTCCGGTGAGGGGGATGGGAGAGAAGTGCTGGTCTTGTCCTTATTATGGCCACAGAACCAGCACTACTTCCAGCTGTGACTCCTCAGTCAGTGAGGAGGAGGCAGAGTACCGCTCCTCCATGCTGTCCCCTCCTCCTCTGAGCTCCGCAGGACTGGCACACCATTTGTCAGTACTGCCTCTAGTTTTCTATTGGCTGCAGCCAACTATGACACCTGATGCCAGCCAATGACAGGGATCCTGGGGTAGATGTTGGGCACACACCCCTGTGTATTATTACAGGTGCAAGCCCCGCCCACCAGCATGGAGCTTTTCTGGAGCAGGCTGGCTGCTTGTGAATACAACCCTAGCTCTGCAGTCTGCACTGACGGGGAAGGGAGGGCAGAGGGACCTGGTGTCTGACTGTTCTCTGCCCCCTGTAGCTTTTGAGTAGTAGTGATACAGGTGATAGCAGAAGGATGACAGTAGTAGTGACACAGGTGACAGCGGAGGAATGGGAGCAGTAGTGGTACAGGCAACAGCAGGGGGATGGGAGTAGTAGTGGTACAGGTGACAGCAGAGGGATGGGAGTAGTAGTTGTAGAGGTGACAGCAGAGGGATTGGAGTAGTATTGACACAGATGACAGCAGTGGGATGGGAGTAGGGGTGACACAGGTGACAATAGAGGGATGGGAGGAGTAGTGACACAGATGATGGGAGTAGTAGTGGTACAGGTGACAGCAGAAGGATGAGAGTAGTAGTGACACAGGTGACAGCGGAGGAATGAGAGGAGTAGTGACACAGGTGAGAGCAGAGAGATGGGAGTAGTAGTGTCAGTAGAGGGATAGGAGTAGTACTGGTACATGTGACAGCAGAGGGATTGGATTAGTAGTGACAGGTGAAAGCAGAGAGATTGGAGTAGTAGTGGCACAGATGACAGCAGAGGGATTGGAGTATCAGTGACACAGGTGACAGCAGAGGGATTGTAGTAGCAGTGACACAGGTGACAGCAGAGCGATAGCAGTAGTAGTGAAAGGTGACAGCAGGATTGGAGTAGTAGTGACACATGTGACAGCAGAATGATGGGAGTAGTAGTGACACAGGTGACAGCAGATGGATGGGAGGAAGAGTGACAGGTGACAGCAGAGGGATGGGAGTAGTTGTGACACAGGTGACAGCAGAATTATGGGAGTATTAGTGACACAGGTGACAGCAGAGATATGGGAGTAGTAGTGACATGTGACAGCAGAGGGATGGGAGTAGTAGCGACAGCAGAGGGATAGGAGTAGTAGTGACACAGGTGACAGTAGATGGATGGGAGCAGTACGGACGCAAGTGACAGCAGAGGGATGGAAGTAGTGTCCACAGGTTGCTGCAGAAGGATGGGAGTAGTAGTGACAGATGGTGGGATGGAAGTAGTAGTGGTGCATATGACAGCAGAGGAATAGGAGTAGTAGTGGCACAGGTGGCTGCAGAGGGATGGGAGTCGTAGTGGTCCAAGTGACAGTAGGGGGTGAAAGTAGTAGTGACACATGGTGGGGTGGGAGTAGTAGTAACACAGAACACGAAATGGGAACAGCAGTGACTCAGGTAACGGTATGGGAGTAATATTGGCAAAGGTGACGGCAGAGGAACGGAAGCAGTACTGACTGAAGTGATCGGATAGGATTAGTAGCGCCACAAGTGACAGCAGACAGATGAGAGTAGTAGTCACACAGGTGATAGGATGAGAGTAGTATTGGCACAGTTGATGGGATAGGATTAGTAGTGGCATCGATGATAGCAGACGGATGGAGTAGTAGTAGCACACTTGACAGCAGAGGGATGGGAGTAGTAGTGACATAGTTGACAGTGATAGTATGGGGCTAGTAGTGGCATAGGTTATAGCAGAGGAATGGGATTATTAGTGGCGCAGGTGACAGTGATGGGATGGGAGTGGTAGTGACACAGGTGACAGTGACAGGATGAGTGTAGTGGTGGCACCAGTGACAACAGAGGGGTGGGAGTAGTAGTGAAAAGTGACAGTGATAGGAGCAGTAGTGACACAGGTGACAGTGAGAGGATCCGAGTAGTTGTGGCACTGCAGACAGCAGTGGTAGTGATGGGTTGGGAGTAGTAGTGGCATATGTGACAGCCGACAGATGGGGCATGTAGTGGCACAGGTGACAGTAGAGGGATTGGAATAGAAGTGACACAGCTGACAGCAGAGGAATTGGAAAAGTAGTGGCACAGGTGACAGGTGAGGAATGGGAGTAGTAGTGCCAAACGTAACCGCACAGAGAGATGGGAGTAGTAATGACACTGGTGATGGGATAGGTGTAGTAGTAGCACAGAGGACAGCAGAATGATGGGAGAGGTAGTGAAATAGGTGACAGAGGAATAGAAGTACGGTAGTAGTGACCACGGTGATAACATAGAAGTAGTAGTGGCCGAGAGATGTGAGTAGTAGTGGCACAGGTGACAGCACAGGGATGGGACTAGTAGTGGCACAGGTCAGTGGCGTAGCTATAGGGGTCGCAGCGGTCGCAATTGCGACCGGGCCCCTAAGTCAGGGGGGCCCACGGGGCCCCCTCCAGGAGAGACAGTCAAAAGCCCTATAACTCCTGACAAGTTATTTGAGGTCTTGAGGACTGAGTCACTCAGCCAATCAGTGGCTGCAGCTGTGTCACATGTCAGGCCAGCGATTTCCTGCTGAGCCAATCACTGGCCTGACACATGACATAACTGTGGCCACTGATTGGCTGAGTGTGAAAGGTCCTCAAGACCTCAATCAACTTGTTGGGAGGCCAGAGAGAAGATACCAGGAGTCAACCAGTGCCACACAGAAGAAAAGAGGAGCTGCTACTGGACCAGGACCAGGTGAGCATAATGTTTTTACATAATATTAATAGAGGGGGAAATGTGACATATGGGGGGGGGGGGATGGGACATGGAGGGGGGAGGACTGTGATATGGAGGGGGAGAACTGTGACATGGAGGGGAGGACTGTGATATGGAGGGGGAGAAATGTGACATGAAGGGGGGAGAAATGTGACATGGAGGGTGGAGAAATGTGACATGGAGGGGGGAGAAATGTGACATGAAGAGGGGAGAAATGTGACATGGAGGGGGGAGAAATGTGACATGGAGGGGGGAGAAATATGACATGGGGGGGGAAATGTGTCATGGAGGGGGGAGAAATGTGACGTGGAGGGGGGAGAAATGTGTCATGGAGGGGGGAGAAATGTGACATGGAGGGGGAAGAAATGTGACATGGAGGGGGGAGAAATGTGACATGGAGGGGGAAGAAATCTCCAAATTTATTTTTTTTTTAATATGCCACCTAGCTCTTATCTCAATGATTAGGAAGGCTGCATAGTTTTTTTTTTTCGTTTTGCAATTGTTCAAAGACTAATTTTATAATCTTTTTATTCTGTTTTGTCATATAAACTCATTTGCATAACATGGGACTATGGGAAAGCCATGCAAATTGTGTTTCAGTTTACAAACAAGGCAGATACTGCTATATTGCTCATTAGCATTTCTTGGCCATGTGTATGCAAATGAGTTTTAAATGTTGGGAAATGTTTATGCAGCTCTCTTAGGCAGTGAGAGAGGAGTTAGGCTGGCATATAAAAAAAAACAATTACAATTTTTGTCACCCTAATTATAATGGTCTAGGGTCCAGGCCCCTCTAGACAGCCAACCAATGCTAAGCAATTTCCCTTCTTTTGGACTGAGAACTTTTGTATGTTTTAACCCCTTAAGGACCCATGACGTATGGGTACGTCATGGGTCCGATCCCTAAGTATGGCGCCCGCTCCTGCCCTCTGTGGGCGCGATCGCTGCGGGGGTCCGGCTGTTTCCTGTAGCTAACCCCCGCGGCTAATGATCGCGGCCGGCAGCGATGCCGATCGCAATCATTTAACCCCGCAGATGCCGTGGTCAATCCTGACCACGGCATCTGCACGCGCTAAAAACCGAAAGTAAAATCTCGGCAGCTCTCCGGCTCCCTAGTGGTGATCGGGAGAATCGGAGCGCTGAAGGGATAGCCTCAAGCCTTTCATTCAGCTTGAGGCTATCACTTACTATTTCCTATGGAGCCCTTGTTAGCAATAGGGCTTCATAGGAAAGTAGTAAATCTCATAAACTCCAATACAAGTGTATTGGAGTTTATGTTAGAAGCAATCAGATGACTGATTTATATAGGTCCCTATGGGACCTATATAACAGTGTAAAAGAAAAATAAAAGAAATAAAAAATAAAAATAAATAAAAACCTAAAAATTCAAATCACCCCCTTTCCCCAAAATTAAAATAAAATAATATTTTTTTTAAAAATACACATCATGGGTGTCATAATGTGCAAAAACGCCCGTGGTATAAAAATATAAAAATATATTCCCATACGGTAAACAGAAAACGGAAAAGCGCCCAAATGGCGGATTCGCCATTTTTGAACGCTTCATTTCCTCAAAGAAAATTTAATAAAAGTGATCAAAAGTCCTACACACCCCATAATGGTTTCAACTAAAAGTTCAGATCGCCCAGCAAAAATAAGCCCCCATACAATGCCATACACTTAATTACAAAAAGTTATAGGGGTCAATATATGGCGACAAAAATAAAAAAAAAAATTTCCCACTTTTGAATTTTTTTCACTATCAAAACGCAAGAAAAACTATACATATTGGGTATCGCTGGATTCGTACTGACCTGTAGAATAAAACTAAATGGTCAGTTTTATCACACATCAAACGTCGTAATTTAAAAACCCGTAAAATTGTGGTAGAATTGTTTTTTTTTTGCAATTTCACCCCATTTGGAATTTTTTTCCCGCTTCCCACTACATCGTATGCAATATTAAATGGTGGCGTTGGAAAGTACAACTTGTCCCGCAAAAATAAAGCCCTCATATGGCCATGTGAACGTAAAAATAAAAAAGTTATGGCTCTCGGAAGGCATGGAGCGCAAAACGAAAATGCAAAAATGAAAAAACCCTGAGTCCTTAAAGGGTTAAAACTCATGATGGTCATTGTAAGGTATGCTGACATCCTGTCTTATGGATAGATACAAAAATAATTTCGCCTCTCACATATACCAGTGAGTGTTTGGCTTTTTGGACAACAATCGGCGCAAAACACCTGTCCCAAGCGGAAGTGTATGATGAAAGCTTTATTTAGACAACGCGTTTCGGGGTCTCGGCGACCCCTTTATCAAGTCTATAAAAAAATATATAGTATTGGTACAGAAATTATACAAATTAATGACCCGTGTACACCAGAACATAAGGTGTATAAATATATATAAAAACAGAGATTCATAAACATATGTATATATAAAAGTATATAAATAAAAATGTAAATATGTAAATAGATAAGGATGTATCCTAATAAATATTGTTGCATGTAGGTTTTACGAATAAAATATATATGGTGCGTATGGGCATTGCTAGCTTCAGTATTTGGTAATATTGAGTGTGAGTGTATGGGCTGAGTTAATAGTTTGTAGTATAAATTACAATAAGATAAAACAATGTAAAATAGCATATCGGCAGGATCAAAATGGAAACAGATAAAAATGGATAAATATATGTAAATAGAGACTCATAACACAAAATATAAACAAATTGGTAAAACAAAGAGATGTGTACTTAGTAATACATACAAGATCCGGAGAGTTGATGGCTATACCTGTTTGATCACCAGCGTGGTGATGGTACAAAGTGCTTTTCACCACGTTTTCCTATACCTATAAATAGGATGTGTATATGGTTTAAATTAGATTTTAATGTGGTGGGAGGAAACCAGTATTCATATAATCAATTATATATTTTTATATATTTGCATATTTGCTAATAGCAGGAGCCTGTAGAAATAGAAGCTCATATTCATATACTAGAAAGATTACTTATAGTAAGGTGAGTGTTAGTGGGGTTAGTGTTTGTGTGCTCCGTTATTTTGCTGCAGGTTACCTGGTTTGAGGAGCCGACTAGTGCGGCCGAACGTCCCGCTCCACGTGGCTGGAAAGGCGCGCTGGGAGAGCGCGCGCCTCTCCTCCGGGCTAGATAAGGGAACAAGGGGCGGAGAGAGGCGGGGTGAGGGCGGGATAGAACTTGCGTGTGTAATCCGGCTGAGAATGTGATTGCAATAATAGAGCGTTGCTCTGTGCAGCGCTGTGGGCATGATTGTGCTTTACACAGTGCAGCTGTTGTAGCTGAGGCGCTGGACGTGATGGGGCATTGAATAATAGGATGAATAAAATTGAGAAAGATTATGGCGTAGATATGAATGAATTTGGATATTAACAGATTATGGAATGTATTAGGAATGTACCCTATTTTGAGGTGACTGAAGGTGTCTATTGTGTTTGTATTAAATATTAGTAGTAGCTCGTTATTAGTGAATGATTAAGGCATACACAAAGGATGAAAGGATGATGGGATTGTGAGGTGTGAATGTGGAATTGTGATTGAATTTTGGGAGAGAATATATATGAGTGAGAGAGAAATAAGGGATGGGAAAGGAGGAAACGTTATTTTATGGGAAAAAATGTGTAGTGTGAAAAAAAAAAAAAAAGGGGAATGGGGGGTGGGCAAAAGAGAGTGCTATTGTGGTTCCTCCCACCACATTAAAATCTAATTTAAACCATATACACATCCTATTTATAGGTATAGGAAAACGTGGTGAAAAGCACTTTGTACCATCACCACGCTGGTGATCAAACAGGTATAGCCATCAACTCTCCGGATCTTGTATGTATTACTAAGTACACATCTCTTTGTTTTACCAATTTGTTTATATTTTGTGTTATGAGTCTCTATTTACATATATTTATCCATTTTTATCTGTTTCCATTTTGATCCTGCCGATATGCTATTTTACATTGTTTTATCTTATTGTAATTTATACTACAAACTATTAACTCAGCCCATACACTCACACTCAATATTACCAAATACTGAAGCTAGCAATGCCCATACGCACCATATATATTTTATTCGTAAAACCTACATGCAACAATATTTATTAGGATACATCCTTATCTATTTACATATTTACATTTTTATTTATATACTTTTATATATACATATGTTTATGAATCTCTGTTTTTATATATATTTATACACCTTATGTTCTGGTGTACACGGGTCATTAATTTGTATAATTTCTGTACCAATACTATATATTTTTTATAGACTTGATAAAGGGGTCGCCGAGACCCCGAAACGCGTTGTCTAAATAAAGCTTTCATCATACACTTCCGCTTGGGACAGGTGTTTTGCACCGATTGTTGTCCAAAAAGCCAAACACTCACTGGTATATGTGAGAGGCGAAATTATTTTTGTAGACGGTATTCCGAACGGCGGCCCAGCCAGCCACCATCGGGAATTTAGGACGCACCTGGCAGCATCCACCCATCATCCCTGAACAGAATAACAGTTAAGAGCGTTAATAAAGAAACATAAAAGGTGAGCATAAACCTATTATTTTATTAACACGATATCACAATTCCTGAACGTATCACCCTATGAGCGCCTTCTCGCTTCACGGCTTTACTCCACCTTATGGATAGATAGTCAGCCTGCACATACCTGGCTTTTGGCATGATCTGAGTGGTTTATGTTAAATGTGATAGAAAATGATCATTAATGATATATCATTTTTAGAAAGGGCTTTTCTTGGTTTGAGGGTTGGGGTGGACAGAGGACACTAGTTAATACTCTCCCTGCTCTAACACTGCAGCTTTAAATTAAATTCACTATGCCTGGCTTTGGTAGGAAGGTAAGCTGAACGTAAGAATGCAGGGCGAATTGTTCGCTGGCAGAATCGAACGCAAACAAGCAATGTTCCCAGGGAACTGTAACAGTTCGGGACATCTCTACTGATGCTATTCAATGGGAAAACAAGCATAGTTTTTTTAAAGGAATTTTTTTTTACTCTTTTTTTTTTTACCACTAATAGTTCCACAAGGGGGCTATAACAGACAATATTTTGATTACTTTTAAAATACAATGCGCCAGAGAGGCACAGCCTGCTGGAAAACACTCAAGGCTGGTTTAGGGCCTCGCTCATCACTAGTCATCAATAGCACCCCCGCCGATCTGCCGGTGGAAGCGCAGCCTTCCTTTCTGTGTGTACCTGCTTGCCATTGACATTGCAGAGGTGAGCAGGAGTAATTACAAGAAACTGTCCCATTCACTTCTATGGGACTCCTCGTCCCAATGCAGCAGCCTGCTCCATAATGTACGGTATTAGGCATTAAGGGTTTAATGGGAGGCAAATGGTGTTATTAATGTTGAATCTCTATTTGTCTCATATTAAGGGTGCTGCTCCAGCAGGTTAAATAGTATGTAATGTAGTGGTACAGGTGACAGGGATGGGAGTAGTAGTGACATGGATGATGGGAGTAATAGTGGTACAGATGACAGCAGAAGGATGGGAAGAGCAGTGATACAGGTGACAGCAGAAGGATGGAAGGAGAAATGTCACAGATGATGGGAGTAGTAGTGGTACAGATGACAGCAGAAGGATTGGAGTAGTAGTGACACAAGTGACAGCAGAGGAATGGGACAAGTAGTGACAGCAGGGGGGTGGGAGTAGTAGTGGTACAGGTGACAGCAGGGGCATGGGAGTAGTAGTGACAAAGGTGACAGCAGAGGGATGGGAGTAGTAGTGACACAGGTGACAGCAGAAGGATGGGAATAGTAGTGACACGGATGATGGGATAGGAGTAGTAGTGATACAGGTGACAGCAGCAGGATGGGAGTTGTAGTGACACAGTTGACAGTAGAGAGATGGGAGGAGTAGTGACACAGATGATAGGAGTAGTAGTGGCACAGGTGACAGTAGAATGATGGGAGTAGTAGTGACAGCAGGGGGATGGGAGTAGTAGTGGCACATGTGAGAGCAGAGGGATCAGAGTAGTAGTTGTACAGGTGACAGCAGAGGGATGGGAGTAGTAGTGACACAGATGATAGCAGAGGGATGGGAGGAGTAGAGACACAGGTGAAAGAAGAAGGATGGGACTAGCTGTGACACAGGTGACAGGAGAGGGATTCGAGTAGTGGTGACAACAGAGGGATGGGAGTAGAAGTGACACAAGTGACAGCAGAGGGATGGGAGTGGTAGTGACACAGGTGACCGTCAAGGGATAGGAGTAGTAGTTGTACAGGTGACAGCAAAGGGAGGGGAGTAGAATTGACACAGGTGATAGGAGAGGGATTGGAGTAGTAGTGACAGCAGAGGGATAGGAGTAGTAGTGACACAGGTGACAGCAGAGGGATTGGAGTAGTAGTGACACAGGTGACAGTAGAGGGATTGGAGTAGTAGTGACACAGGTGACTGCAGAGGGATGGGGGTAGTAGTGACATAGGTGTAGTGTACGGAAGCTGTAATGCCCGTCACTACAGAAGGGTCACTTGTGTGCTGTCATTCCCCTCATTTATGGGGAGGTTGGTATAAGTAATCTTCATAAAATGTCATGTAATGTAATGCTATGTACTTCCCTGTTACTGTGATATTGCATGTGCAGGCCTGCTAGGGATGTCATTCCAGCTCTAAGTCAATAGAGGGAGCTAGGGAGCCCTAGTATAGTATATATGCAGCATACGGGTGTTAATACCCGACACTGCAAAAGGTTTATTATGTGTATGTACCTTTAATTTATTTCCTTGTACAGGCCTGCAGGGGTAGTGTCTACTACAGCCACTAGAGGGAGATAGTACGCCCCACTATATATAGGTAGGCCCGAGCATAGTAGAGGTAGTTCAGTGCAGACAGTGAGTCTGTGAAGTGTGTGCAGACCGAGTAGTCTGTGTGGGACTCCTGTAATGTCCTCAGCAGGAAGCAAGGGAAATCCTCCAAGTGTAAAGAACCAAGGATAGAAGCCGTCTAAGAGGTATTTGGGCCTTGGATGATAAAGTAACCCAGGAGTAGACAGGTCAGAAGAATTGAAGTCATCTGTATCTACATAGAACCTGAGGAAATAGTGGAGAGTCAAATCCCTGTGCAGATTTAGGCCTGCTTGATCTAAGAGGAGTTGCAATCTATATTCATCTGTGATCTATTCATCTGAAAACTACTCTGCAACTGCTATGTATTAAGGAGCTGCGCTTCCATCCATGTATGTGTATGACTACCATCAAAGTTTCAGTAAAGTTCAAGTTCTGTTTTATTGCAACGTGGTTCCTCAATTATTCCTACTATCAACAAACGGTGTGCCACCGTTAATTGGCACTGGCGTCATGAACTCTACCTATAACTACCTGTCCTAGAAGAAGTACCAGAGAGTTGGCCTGTCCCAGGTTAGTGGTCATAACTGCACTACAACACCCAGGAACACTATTGAACCCTAACTTGAGTACGCTGCATAGTGAAAAGGCATTTTGATAGCCCTGCTTGGCTACAACAGGCTGCCAAAATGTGGCGGAATTGATATAAGGAAAGAACTGAGGCGTCCCTGTGAATAAATAGTGAGCCTTTTGTTGTGGGTCTGAACTTTAGATATTGACGGAGGTTGTGAACAGGACAGCAACCACCTGCAATAGCGTATAACGGAACAATACAGCCATTTCCCCACTGATCCGTTTTGGATTTCGGAAGCCAAACAACAATAGAATCAGAAAATAGGAGAACATCATCTTATTGTAAACCGCCTTGTAAATCAGTCCGTTGTGATATTAATTCACTAATGCGAAAGGCCCCGAAAAACAAAACGGTAAATGCAGCACGAAAAAGGAGTGTTTCATAAGAGTCAGTGCACACACCTGGGAGGGTCAGTGGTAACTCATTTAAAATGGCTGGGGAAATGGGTCTGCGTTTGTCCGTTTTTGTGCTGGAGGATTTTTTCCAACCCTGAATAATTTTCTTAACCAGGAAATGAGAATGTACTCTCTCCCATTCCATTCACTGACACAGATAGGCTAAAGCGGGTAAAGTCTTAGCGGCTGCTGCACTAGAGGCTCCTTGAGACCACATGGCCTCCAATAGCCCTAGAGTGGCGATGACTCTGCTATGATGATCCCGTATTCCCAGGTACTGTAATAGGATCGGAAGGTAGTAGGAGTTATGGATTGCTTCACAAGGTTCACCAATTCTCTCAAACGATGTTCCATAAGCAGGGAGGCACTGCTGTTGCTGACTGCTCCGCATGTGGGGCCAGACTGCGAAACTTGGTCATCTGGAAGCGGGACAGAGAGTCTGCTATATCATTATGAACCCCAGGAACACGTTTTGCCTTAAACCAGAGATTTAGCTCTAGGCAACGAAGGATTAAATGGCGCAGCAGGGCGAGGACTGGGAGAGGATGAGGTAGACCTATTTAGGACATATACCACGCTAATATTGTCTGTCCAGAATACTATGCGTCTATTTCTCATCTCCTCTCCCCAAACCTCGACAGCCGCAACTATGGGATAGAGCTCCAGACATGTCAGATTACGAAGCAATGGTGACCCTTCCCACGACTGTGGCCATGCTGTAGAAAACCATTTTCCTTGAAAGTAGCCCCCCATGCCTGTGCTGCCCGCTGCATCTGTAAAGAGTTCTAAATGGGTATTAGAGATCTCAGGCTCCTGCCAAACAGAGGAACCATTAAATTCTGAAAGAAAGGAGTGCCACACTGAAAGGTCCTGCTTGATAGATTTTGTAATCCTTATAAAGTGATGCGGCTGCTTTATGCCCTTTGTAACGAGGGATAGCCTGCGGCAAAAAGCTCTGCCCATAAGAAGCACCCTGCTGGCAAATGAGAGATGCCCTAGTAGGGACTGAACCTGTCTAAGAGTAGCCTTTTTGGAAGACAGGACTTGGGAAAGGAGGGCTTTCAAGACGAGGCTGAAGTTGGTTTCTTATTTGTCCAGTTTCTTATTCACTGAAGTTGGTTTCTTATTCGTCAGTTTCTTATACATTACTATGACAGATAAACCTTTTTTCCTCTTATTCCTCTGCAGTAAATCTGTTTTTTTCTACATAAATGTTAAATATTATTTGTGAACAATCAGATTAATAAAAAAAAATCTATATTATTTGTGTTTTTACAAAAAAAAACTATAGTGAAAAATGGATGAAAAAATATGCATTTTGAATAAGTAACTGAAGAATTTAAGGGGTTAAACGCTGTTGGGCCACTGATCTAAGGGTGGAAATACAAAGAGTAAGGACCCCTCCATAACTCCCAACTGTACCCAGCCTGGCCCAAACTGTGGATTGGCATTAAAATAGGTGCCAACCTTGCCAACTATATACATTTTCAGCATTTTGAATAAGTAACTGAGGAATTTAAGGGGTTAAATGCTGTTGGGCCACTGATCTAAGGGTAGAAATACAAAGAGTAAGGACCCCTCCATAACACCCAACTGTACCCAGCCTGGCCCAAACTGTGGATTGGCAAGAAAACAGGTGCCAACCTTGCCAACTATATACATTTTCAGCATTTTGAATAAGTAACTGAGGAATATAAGGGGTTAAACGCTGTTGGGCCACTAATCTAAGGGTGGAAATAGAAAGAGTAAGGACCCCTCTATAATACCCAACTGTATCCAGCCTGGCCCAAACTGTGGATTGGTATTAAAATAGGTGCCAACCTTGCCAACTATATACATTTTCAGCATTTTGAATAAGTAACTGAGGAATTTAAGGGGTTAAACACTGTTGGGCCACTGATCTAAGGGTAGAAATACAAAGAGTAAGGACCCCTCCATAACACCCAACTGTACCCAGCCTGGCCCAAACTGTGGATTGGCAAGAAAACAGGTGCCAACTATATACATTTTCAGCATTTTGAATAAGTAACTGAGAAATTTAAGGGGTTAAACGCTGTTGGGCCACTGATCTAAGGGTGTAAATATATAGAGTAAGGGCCCCTCCATAATACCCAAATGTACCCAGCCTGGCCCAAACTGTGGATTAAAACAAGACCTATATTGTATTGTTGTAAATATATGGACCTACAGATAACGGGTGAGATTTATCAAAATCTGTCCAAAGGAAAAGTTGATGAGTTGAACATAAACCAATCAGATCGCTTCTTTCATTTTGTAGAATCATTGTTAATAATGAACGAAGCGATCTGATTGGTTGCTATGGACAACTCAGCAACTTTTCTATGGACAGGTGTTAATAAATCTCCCCCAACATGTTATTTTTTTTTCCAGAGAAATGCAGTGTGGAAACAATACTTTCCAAGAGTTGTTAAATTGCACCCTCATAACTCTTCCAATATTCCACCTCATGTTCTGTAGGTGGAGAATTGGAAGAGTTATGTCACTGTGTCCTCAAAGAGCAAAGATACATTGTTAGTCTGAAAAAAGAGAAACATAATTAAATAAATAAAAGGCAAGTCTCATAGATCATAGATTGTGGGGGTCTAATGACAAGCCAAGAAAGCTTTCTATTGGTAAGTTTGTTTATCTTTTTGAGTTTTATCAGAGTTGTCAGTGAGAGATTTACCGTGACTAGCAGACTAGTAGCTGCCCTTCACCTAGGTCTTACCATTTTGCTGTGTTAGCCACAAGAGGTAGGAGCTTGCTACTTGTGTAACTTTTTTCTCTTGACAATGGGATGGAAAAGGTTTTTTGACCAGAAAGAAACTGAAAAAAGAGTAATAGAGCTCTTTATTCAATATAAATTGCTATTGGGAAAGGATGGCTACAGAAAGTCCTGTTCTGTGTGGGGGAAGATTGCATCATTGTTGTATAGGAACAATTTGTCAACAAGAAAATGGCTATATCAACTATGGCATGATGATAGAAGAAAAATGCGCACAAGAACAGAAGGATTAACTGTACAAGTGCAGCCACAGAACAGAGAGAGTCCTATTGAGGATGAGAATTTTGCTGATTGTTCAGGTGATGATGATGACAAACTGTATTGTGTGTGTAGGCAGAAAAACAATCCAAATGAGCCTTATGCCCAATGTAGTAGATGTCAAGATTGGTTTCATCCTACATGTATTGGATATAAAAGTATTCAGGATATTGCCACAATCTCACCATGGTTGTGCCCTATGTGCACAGAAAAAGATAAAGAAAAATACACTGAACAAAATGTTAAATCTGATATTTTCATTAAAACCAGCAGAAAAATGTTATTTAAGGACACTGAGCTACATGAAAAATTCCAGAATATCGAAAAAAGTGATAATATTTAATAGACATTTGAGGCACAAAATTCTACCCCATTGTCTGAATGTGAAGAAACTGTTTCTTTTAGAGACACAACAACTCCATTTATGGCACAGTCAGAACCAGAATCTAGTCAAGGAGAGGTTTTTTCAGCACACTGTCCTTCACAGTTTACTCTGTCTGTTTCAATGGAGGAATGGGTAAAAATTAAACCCCATAAAAGAAATGGCTACCGAGTCTTAAAACATGGCTGGACCGATGTTTTATGCAAAAAAATATGTGAAATTAATAATTTTTGTGTATTGAAATTTACATATAACAGAGTTAAAACAAAACATTCAAGGAAGCAAAACTGTGTCTACTGGCGTGCAAAAGCTATTTGCAAATTTAATGGATGCACCCAATATACTTTTTCAATTCTGAAAAAGCCCAAAAAACACCATAGACAGGATATTTTCAGAGTAAATGTGACAGGCTCTATCAATCATTCAGAAAGACAGACTTATAGAAGGCACACCCGTGATGAAGACAGAAAGTGTATTACCACCCAATTGAGTGAAATGAGACCAATGCTTTTGTATACCAAACAAATAGCAAACGCAAATACAGAACAACTTAAGTTTGGTAATTTAAGCTCTGTTAAAAGTATTGATGTTCTTCAGAAAATTTCAAGTGAAAAGAACTTACAGAATAGAATAGACAAAAATGATTTCTTGGATTGTTTTGCAGTACAAAAACAACAAGACGAAAATAAAAAAAATCAAATGGCAACAAAGCATGCCTATATACAATATATAGGAATGGTGCCATTTATAATACACATGTACTCAGACACTCAATTGTACCTCTTAAAAGATTTACAAAATTCACAAATATGCAACCTTTATCTTGATGCAACTGGATCAGTAATAAGAAAGCCACAAGACATAAATCAAAAAATACTATATTATGCTTTATGCATTAATTTACAGAAACCAAAGAAGGTTGTTGTGCCACTTGCAGAACTGGTCTCCTCGGACCACAGTACACCAACTATACAACATTGGCTAGCCTGTTTATGTCGGGACTTCATAAATATTTGTAATAAAAAACTAACACTGCAAAAAATAGAAGTTGATTTTAGTTGGGCACTTATTCATGCAACTTTACATGCATTTAATCAAGTTAGTATTACTGAATACCTAAAAAAGTGCTTTTTAGTCTGTGAAGGTAAAAGATCCTGTGATTTCACTGTTTTACACATCTGTGCAGCACATATGATAAAACTAATTTCTGTAAAAACACACAGAACAAATACAAATAAGGATACAAAAAAACAGTTCCTGTATTCATTTGCAGTTCTTCAAAATGCTACCAATCTCAATGATATAAAAATTCAAATATCACGAATGACATATGTACACTATGCAAAACTAAAAACAGAGGCCTACCAAGAGTGCAAACACCTGTTAACCAGTGCAATTCATAATCAAAAAATTGACGACATTAACAATTTGCAGGAAAATGATAGTGATATCAACTTGGAAAATTGCAAAGACAGTGATGTAAACATGAAAAAAAAATCACCGTTTTCAATTATGATGCTAAAACTGATATGTGAAAAAAAGAAGAAGCTCAGAGGGATTGCAAAATGGAAAGATCTTGTGATCCAAATCCTTTTCTTTGTCCCGCACTTGTTGCCATTTTAGAAAATTACGCTGCAACAATACCAATGTGGAGTGGTATAATGCTGCCATATAATAACCCAGAACAAACCAGAGACACCAATTCATCTGTTGAAAACTGGTTTCGGATTACAAAAAACATAATCTTAAATAACAGACTATATCGACGGCCTGGGGATTTCTTGCAGGTGATGCATGAATTTCTGCAAGGCAGACTGCGTGACATTAGCCTGGCCACTTTCAAGAAATCTAGCAGGAGGAAAAATGATGTTAAAAAGTGTCAGACCAATGTCGGAAAACCCTCACAAATATTTACAAGTGACTCTGACAATAAAAGTATAGGTAGCCCTTATACACAACAAGAAAAATGGCAAAGAAGAAAAAAACTAACGGCAAAATACAAAAAATCTAAATATTACCAGCCATGTATACTAACAACCGAAAAATCATACCTAACATCAGACTGCCCCCCATGGTCCGGAGGGGAAACTTGGGCAAAGAAAAATAATTTTGTGCAACACTTGCACAATTGACAATTTGCTCTTTATTATTCACCTGATAATGAAAAAATATAAAGCAATTTTTGAGGAGCTTGAAGACTTGGCAAGTAAAGATTTGCACATTAACTGCCTCATGAAAGTACATCGACATTTTGTCAAGAAGGAATGGTTTAAGGGCAAATTAGAATGGCTCAAACATTTTGATAGATTTAAAGATAAAACTGTATCGGATGCCTACGGGACTGAAGAAGACTTTGTAGTATGCAGGCTGGATTTTCTCTTGAGTACGACTGTTACATCAGCTTGCAGTGAGCCAACATGCCCTGTACCTGTTATTGTGAGAAGTACCAATCTCATTGAAATTTGGTAAGTCAGTGATTTTTTATATTTTTCTATATTTTATGGTAGGTTAAAGAGTTATTTTAATTTAGATAAACTTTGTCAGAATAAACTTTTTACAGTTGTCTGGCTATAGCTCCTGAGGCCCTCTGCAATCTTAAAGGGGTCCTCCACTGCTCCAGTGTTCAGAACATTTAGTTCCAAAATGCCATTTAGTTCCACCACGCCCCCTCAATGCAAGTCTATGGGAGGGGGCGTAGACTTGCATTGAGGGGGCGTGGCCATGACGTCGCGACCACACACCCAGTTTTTAGAACGAAATGTTCTGAAAGCTGGGGCAGTAGAGTACCCCTTTAACCTTTGATATGTCTGGTAAAAACTTTATTCACATGGCAGTAATGCTTTAAAGGGGTATTCCAGGGAGCTGAAGGTCTCAGACACTTTTATGTTAAAGTATAATCGCAGGGGGTGGGGGTCTGACTGCCTGGAACACTTCAATCTCCTGTGCAGGGCCCACCCTACTTACCCCTCATCAGCACTCTGACACTACTTTGCACTTGTCAGTCCTGTTTAGTAGTGTTGAGCGAATATCTGAATTTTCACCACAAATATCGGCACTTAACCACTTCAGCCCCCCTAGCTTAAACACCCTTAATGACCAGGCCACTTTTTACAATTCTGCACTACACTACTTTCACCGTTTATTGCTCCGTCATACAACTTACCACCCAAATGAATTTTACCTCCTTTTCTTCTCACTAATAGAGCTTTCATTTGGTGGTATTTCATTGTTGCTGACATTTTTACTTTTTTTGCCATTAATACAAATTTAACGACATTTTTGCAAAAAAATGACATTTTTCACTTTCTGTTGTAATTTTTTTTTAAAAACTACATTTCTATATAAATTTTCTCTAAATTTATTGTTCTACATGTCTTTGATAAAAAAAAGTCCAATAAGTGTATATTTATTGGTTTGGGTAAAAGTTAAAACGTTTACAAACTATGGTGCAAAAAAGTGAATTTCGGCATTTTGAAGCAGCTCTGACTTTCTGAGCACCTGTCATGTTTCTTCAGGTGCTAGAATGTAAGGATAGTATAAATACCCCCAAATGACACCATTTTAGAAAGAATATACCCCAAAGTATTCGCGTCAATTTACAGAGATATTTCTCTCACCCAGCATGGGTATATGTAAAAATACACCCCAAAACACATTGCCCTACTTCTCCTGAGTACGGCTATACCACATGAGTGACACTTTTTTGCAGCCAAGATGCGCAAAGGGGTCCTAAAACCAATGAGTACCTTTTAGGAGGGCATTTTTACGCATTTTTCTTCTCACGCTTTAGGGCCCCTAAATTGCCAGGGCAGTATAAATACCCCACATGTGACCTCATTTTAGAAAGAAGACACCCCAAGGTATTCTGTGAGGGGTATGGCGAGTTCATAGAAGATTTTTTTTTTGGCACAAGTTAGCGGAAATTGATTTTTTATTGTTTTTTTCTCATAAAGTCTCCCTTTCTGGGTGAGAGAAATATCTCTGTAAATTGACAACTTTGAATAAAAATTTTTAAAAAATTGTCGTTTACAGTGATATTTCTCACACACAGTATGGGTATATGTAAAAATACACCCCAAAACTCATTGCCCTACTTCTCCTGAGTACGGCGATACCACATGAGTGACACTTCTTTGCAGCCAAGATGCGCAAAGGGGCCCTAAAACCAATGAGTACCTTTAGGATTTCACAGGCCATTTTTACGCATTTGGATTCTCACGCTTTAGGACCCCTAAAATGCCAGGACAGTATAAAAACCCCACAAGTTAACAAAACAGCATCTGATATGCCATTTTTTTTAACTTCTACAGCCTGCCAGCGCACGATCAGCGCTGGCAGGCTGTAGTTTACCTTCTCCCCGACGCGATCCTGTGAACGCGCGCACGCGCGTGCGTTCACAGGAAATCTCGCCTCTCGCGAGATGACGCGCCCGCGCGTCAAAGAGGAACAGACCGACCGCCCGCAGGACGCAATCCTGCATTAGGCGGTCGGTAAGAAGTTAAAGGGGTACTCCACCTCTAGACATCGTTCCCCCTATCTGAGGGATAGGGGATAAGATGTCTGATTGCGGGGGTCTTATTCCATATCCCTCAGGTAGGGGAAAAGATGTCTAGGGGTGGAGTACCCCTTTAAATTTATAATATAGCAATACATATTTGTTGTGACTAATATTCTTTTTTTTTTTACAGTACACATCACAATGCTGTGTACTGTGTAAATAAAAAGTGATCATCACTCCCTGCTTTCTCCTTGTGGTCCAAAAGAAGGCTACAATACAGCATGAATGGACAGCCAAAGGGCATACTGAGAGTTGTAGTTGTGCAACATATAAGGGCGCCCAACTATAACTCCCAGCATGCCCTCTGGCTGTCCATGCATGTTTGGAGTTGTAGTCTTGCAAGATCTGGAGGGCCACAGTTTAGAGAACACTGCACTGCATGCCTGTCTGGGCATGCTGGGAGTTGTAGTTTTACAAGATCTGGAGGGCCACAGCTTGGAGATCACGGTGCAATGATGTCCAAACTGTGACCCTAAAGATACTCATCATATTGCCATCACCGTCCGGACCACCCGCAACTGCTGCCACCGGCCACCAACAACCACTGGGCACTGTAGTACAGGTTCTCCCTCTCTGCTCAGACTTAGTATGGTCGGGCAGAACGGGGGAACCAAACTTTGAACCCCGGACCCCCTACCAATGGTCGTTCTCTCCCAATCGACCAATCACAGGGATAGGAGTGGGGTGGCACCACTGCCACCCCACTTTTATTCTTCTGAGTAATTGGTGCTGTCTGTGACAGCACCAATCACCAATATCTTCCAGGTCACCAGAAAATAACATTATAATGTTATTATACAAGTCATTACGGAACTATTCAGAGTAGGAGAAAATCCCCGTAGCAAACATATGCTGCTCTGCACAGTTACTAAAATGGACAGAGATGTCAACAGAGAGCACTGTCTTCGTGATGTCAGCAGAGAGTACTAGAAGGATTAAGATATTTTAATAGAAGTAATTTACAAATCTGTTTAACTTTCTGCCACCAGTTGATTTAAAAATCCCTTTAAACTGACATTCAGCTGGTGCGATCCAGCCTATGAATGAATCTAACATACTGCCATACTAGACAGACAGGAGGCCATCAGCAACCAACAGGACCTCATGATTACATTGTCGGGTCACTAGTGGGGAACAGGGGGAGCCTGTAGTTATGCTCCTATACTCAGCAACTGCGAAGTATGCAAATGTCTTGTGGCAGGAAGGGGTTAATAAATCAAATTATTGATCCAGTATAGTGATGATCAAAAACCCCCACAAAAAATATACAGTGACCCCCGACATACGATCATTTTGACATATGATGGCCCCGACATACGATCATTTCGACATACGATGGGCCTCTCAGAGGCAGAATCAACATACAATGCTTTTTTATGTCGGGAAGAAAAATGAGTGACGGTGGCACGGTGGGTGAGACCGTGTTTGGTCACAGAAAAAACACACCAATCGAGGCGCCAATCCCCAGTGAGACGGAAATAATAATGGGGTTAGAGTCAGGTAGATAGGTGAAGGTAGGATCAATCACTTAGTGGGTGTTAATGGATGATAATAATCATATTTTGTTCCTCAAAGCTGAGGGAGTGGGGGGGACCCAAGGTGAGCAGTGAGTGTTGGATGGCTAAGATAGAGTACTACAAAGTAATCCTTTTAGTGCGGTTTAGCGCTCAATTTTACTCACTTCACAGGGGGGTGGACACAGGATAAAGCTCAAGACACCTGTGTCCCTGTACCCCCCTGGCCAGGATCACTTGTCTGATGGAGCTAATTAACTGCAGCCGATAAACAGGGGCTTCTGGTTAATTGAGTTTATTAATGAAATCTG